>JAIRCK010000052.1:0-230720 GCA_020744315.1 Curvularia eragrostidis | reverse complement strand
TTGTTTACCTTTCTTTTTTTAGCACACATAAACACATATACACACACACACACACACACACTCTCTCTCTCTCTCTCTCTCTCTCTCTCTCTCTTTCTCTCTCTCTCTCTCTCTCTCTCTATCTCTCCTTCTGTCCTTGCAGCAATGTTCAAAATCAAAGAAATCGTACGTTAAATACTTTGTGTATTAAGATACACTCATGGATCAAGATGGCAGACTTTACGCTTCCTTTTCTCTGCCTCTCACTTTCCCAATTCATGTTCGAAAAAGACAAAAAAACAAAGAGAAAAATGGATAGTGTCATTATCAGTGACTTAAAACAGCGAGACAGGCTCGGCCAAACCAAGAGAAACAAAGTCAATGCATGATTTTTTTTTAACTTCGCAAGACTATGATATTGACCATGATCAGGAGAGCAGCAGCAGGACCATGAGTATGAGCGCTTGTAGTAAATATTAAATTAGACAAGACTCATAATGACAATGACAACTATAACGATATTCATGCGTTCTGACAAACGTTTTTCAGATCAGTAAGCCACTTTCAGGCACAAAGACCATAGAACGACAAAGCATAAAACACATTAGGATAATCGTCACATAGGCTAAATCATACCAGCAGAACACAGTAGCATAATCATGACATGTACAGAATATATATCTATATGACTATTACTCGAGAAGACTTTTTTTCTGAATGAGAAACGCCACCAGCGCCGCAATGCAAGGTGGCGAAATGACTGCGAAAAGCTGCCACATACACGCAGCTATCATAAACAAAGAAACCTATACCAGTCTAATGTGCAGACGAACTGTTCTGCCAAGCCGACATCATGTCCATGCATGGAGATCACAGCTCTGTCCCTTGGGTATCAGCGTACGACAGAGCCTGAACAGGTACAGCGGCATGCAG
The DNA here is from genome assembly GCA_020744315.1 of Curvularia eragrostidis. Lineage (NCBI taxonomy): Eukaryota > Fungi > Ascomycota > Dothideomycetes > Pleosporales > Pleosporaceae > Curvularia > Curvularia eragrostidis. The sequence goes on along the minus strand of JAIRCK010000052.1, from coordinate 229,808 downwards.
CCGCTTGAAAAAAAAGATAAAACATGAGGCAAGTCCAAAGTGATGACCACCTCCTAACGCCTAAAGAGGATTGAAATCGATGTTCATCGTTCTGATGACGTCTAATGGACGCGACCGACAGCATGTTTACCAGCGGCTGTTGCGAACAGGATCGCCGTTACCTCCGGTCCAGCCTGATATACCAATTAGACTCCGTTCGTAGTTGTGAGGACTAACGAAACCTACCGCCACGGCCGCCGCGGCCTCCTCCACGGCCACGGCCACCTCCCCAGCGACCACCACCGCCGCCACCACCACCGTAGCGGGCCATCTCGTGAAGGCGAGGATCAATCGGCTGCTTGGATTCTGAGAGAATCTGAACGAGATCACGAGCCTGCTTGGAGTCTAGATGATTGTTAGCGATATGCAGTCAGCAAACGACAGGAATATACGTACTCTCTGTAGTGAAAAGGGTGATGGCAGTTCCGTTAGCGCCAGCACGACCAGTACGACCAATACGGTGGACATAGTCCTCCGAGTTATTGGGATAGTCATAGTTCAACACGTGAGTAATGTTGCGAACATCTTAAGAGCAAAAGGTTAGTGACTGATAAAAGAGAGCAGACGACGATCATGATTGGATCGCGTGAAGCTGCAGTATGTTGCATGCAACCGTCTCTGTGCGCTACAACGAAGATCACGGCATCAAGTCCAGTGGGAAGGCTGTGGATATCTCCTGGTCCAGGAAACCCTTGGAAGAGACTGCGACTTAACCAAGTCAAATATCTCAGGCAGCTTGCTTCAGTAATACGTCGGTAATACCAGAAACAGAAGGTAGCGAAGACTATTAGCCTCGCCAGCGTGGCCAAGGATCTCTGGGGATCAGATTTTAAAGAGATGCAAGCCCTGGACGATGTCATGGAAGCGAGTGTAACAAGCGCACAAGACGACCTAAGCAGAGCACAATGGCAGTTCACGCATAAAAATAGTTGGGCGAGGGATTGGGGGAAGGGGGGGTTGGGGGTTTGCAATCATACCGATACCACGGGAAGCTACATCGGTAGCAACCATGATGGGGCTCTTGCCCGTCTTGAATTCGTTCAAGACCCAGTCGCGCTCGTTTTGCGCCTTGTCACCGTGGATGGCTAGTATGTGTTAGCTGTGTTCGTTTAGGAGTGACAGAAGATCAACTTACAAAGCGCCGGCCAGCCATCTTGACGAAGGAAGCGAGTGATTTCGTCAGCAACACGCTTGGTACCTGTGAAGATCAAGATCTTGTTTTCCTTGTCGCTCATGATGGTCTCGAGATGCTTGGCCATACGGTCGCGCTTCTCGAACTCTGTGCAGACCTCGACAATCTGCTGAATGCGGTGATTGGCGGAGAGGTCCATGGAACCAATGTTGACCTGGATCCAGTCCTTCTGGTAGTCGGCAGCAAGTTGGCGGACTTCCTTGGGCCATGTAGCAGACCACATGCAAGTCTGACGGTCGGGACGAATCTGTCCGATGATCTTGCGAATCTGAGGCTCGAAACCCATGTCAAGCATACGGTCAGCCTCGTCGAGAACCAGGTAGGTGACACGGCGAAGGTTGGTCTTGCCAGCCTCAAGCATGTCAATAAGACGTCCAGGAGTGGCAATGCAAACTTCGACACCACGAGCAAGGTCACGGATTTGGGGACCCTTGGGGACACCTCCGTAAACACATGTGTTTCGAATGCGCGAGGACTTTCCGAACTTGCTGATTTCTTGCTGAATTTGGACAGCAAGCTCACGGGTGGGGGCGAGGATGAGGACGATAGGACCGTCACCGGGAGCAAGGAGGGGCTGGGCGTTGATGTGGACGATGGCGGGAAGACAGTAGGTGAGTGTCTTTCCGGAACCAGTCTCGGCGACACCAACAACGTCGCGACCAGACAGAGCCATGGGCCAACCCTGTGCCTGAATAGCAGTAGGCTTGGCGAAGCCCTGTGCCTTGACCTCGTTCATAACGTAAGATGGGAAACCAGCCTCATCGAAGGTTGTGACTGGCTTGGGGATGTTGGTACCCTTGACAGTCATCTGGTGCTCCTTACGGTATTCGGCAACCTCAGCATCCGAGCGCGCGGTGACTGCAGGATCCTCCTTGTAGAAGGACTTTTCGAACTTGGGGAGAGCGTCCAGATCTGTTTCGACGTTAGTACAGTTTTCAACAAAATGGTACAAATCGACATACCCCATTGTTGCTGCTTCAAGCCTTGTCCGAGCTGGGACATGCGGTCACCACCATCACGACCACCATAGCCGCCACCGCCATAACCACCGCCACCGTAACCACCTCCACCGTATCCGCCGCCACCGTAGCCGTTAGAGCCACCGCCGTAGCCGCCACTAAGAAATACGTTAGCCAAGGTTCCAACAGGGAGATGGGTGACAGAAGAGAGATCCCACGTTGTCGCAGCAAGTACGTGACCGCGTGCTTCGCATACAAGAGAAAGCGAAGCAAGCACGGCCTCCGGACCAAAACTGCGCGCAGAACCGTGTCAAGGAAAAATAGCAGATGGAGGGTGTCCTATAACCACGACTGTGATGCCTTTCCCGGGTGAAGGGGATGTATCGTCGTACCCGTACGATGCATATCGGCTTGTCGAGTTGCTGTAAGACCCGTATCCAGCATTGCTGTGTTCGTACCCGTTCGAGTAGCCACGGCCGCCATCGCGACCGCCGCCGCCGTATCCACCACCGCCGTAGGACATGATGTGTGCGTGTGTTTGGTAGAGACTGGCGTCAAAAGGAGAGCCGTTCGGGTCTAAGAGAGCGTGTTTCGAAATCTGAGACCGCGAGAGTTATTAAGATGCAGTAAAGCGACGTAAAGGAGTGTCGCGGACTGTGCGATAAAGAATCACAGATAGAAGAGGATGAAGGTGTGAGAGAGAGAAAGTGAAAGGGCAGAACGCGCCAGGAAAAGTTGCCTTGCCTCCGTTGCGCTTGCACATTTTTTGAGACGCTAGCGGCGCTAGGGCAAAGGGTCTCACCTATTCGGGTTAGCGCAGACCTTGCCGTTATCAGCCCGGGGAAGTCACGAAGAACTTCCTTTCGCCCCTTTTAGGCCGAACTAGAGATGCATGTGTCTTCTAGTTTTTTCCATACAGACAGAAACTTCAAATACGCCACCATGCAGTCGCTGGCAAGGCTGTTTTACCGCGAGCGAGACCTGACACGTGGCTGAGGAGATGCGACAAAAAAACAAGGTGTTCACCGCTTCGGAGATGAAGCTATACCATGGACGTTCTGTTATAGATGTTTTAAACTTCTACTAAATACTAGAGTTGAGTGCTTCGAACGTGTTGTAATGGCATCAAGTCCGGCTAGTAAGATGGTGCTATGACGTGCATTCGCTACTCATGTCTTCAACTCAGTTCACTTCTTGCCAGCCCTTAGCCCCATGTCCCAGAAGCCTTTTTCCATCTGTTCTCCGTTAGCGCACTTACAAAGCATCTACTTTGCTATCAGTACTTACTTTAGTTGCATGGACGAATACCTTGACTAGTTCCTCCACTCTGCTTGGACTTAAGCCCGCTGCATGTTTCTCCACAAGCTCGCTTCCCCTCATCATCGCACCCCTGTACTCATCCGCTACATACTGTTCGATCCATTTCCAGTATTTACTGTCCGCCCGAACCGTTTTTGGATCCTCGTATAGCTGCTTAGCAATCATGCCGTAGCCTATCAAGCAAGGCAGCTGGGCTATTTGCAAGGCCAGAAAGTCTTGAGACATGCCGATATCGAGGACGTAACGAGTATATGCTGTGGTGGCTTGATCTTCCTCCTTGCCAATGATGTCGGCCTCGGAGAGGCCATATTCTTTGCAGAAGTCGATATGGAGTTGTATTTCTTCTTGGAGAGTGACAACTTGTTGGACGGAGCGACCAATGTCATGGAGGTTACTTGATTTGTATGCTGCGAGTGCAGTTGCTCGTGCAAATTGTACCTAAAAGGTCATTAGCCGTGTTTATCATATACACACATCCAGCGTGAATGAAAAATGACGTACTAGGAACTGGTAATCTTGCACGAGATAGTACATGAACTTTTCCAGCGGCAGTGTTCCGTCTCCCATCCTTTGTACAAACTCATGCTGAGTGTACTCTTTCCATGGTATCTGTACGTCGTCTCGGCCGAGTAGGTATGGGATGAAGTTACCGGGCGCAAAAGGGAGGGTATACATAGAGTGGAAATGGTTGATAGGCCCACTTCCACTGCCGATATTCACTGCTGTCTTGATCCCGGCTTCAACGTACCGATTAGCTTCTTCAACAGCCTTAGCCATAGGCATACCGAGAGAAAGGTTGCATGAGATTGCCGAAGCTAGTGAACACCCTGTGCCATGGGTATTCTTTGATGGCAGGTATTCACTCTCTATAAAGGTGACTCCACTCTCTCCAACTAGCACATTTAATACAACTTCTCGGTCTGCCTCCTCTTTACTCACGAGGTGACCACGTGTCAAAGGTAGATGACCTCCTTTGAGCAACACCCATTTAGGTCCTTTCTCGTGGATTTTGTGTGCCATGGCGACAATGTCATCGACATTCTGCGGATCCGGTACATCGACGCCAGCGGCTTTCAGAAGAAGTTTTGCCTCCGGAAAGTTTGGCGTTAGAAGCGTGGTCAGAGGGAAAATATGTTCGATGAGTGTCGTAACTGCAGCTTCTGGAAGAAGCTCTGAACCTGATGTCGAGACCGTCACCTAAACATGATTTTGGTACTTAGCCGCTGCGTTGTAAACTCAGATAAACAGATACTCGATACGTACAGGGTCAACGACACATGTATTGATGTTGTGCCTCTTCAATGCATCAGCGACAATTTTGATCATCTCCGCTGACGCAAGCATGCCTTCAGAACATCAGCTTCATTTACATCCAAGTGTTAGCATATCGTGTTATCATCTCCGTGGATACCTACCAGTCTTGATAACATCGACTTGAATATCGTCACAAACAGCATCAATCTGCTTCTTTACAAAGTCTGGAGGTATATGATGTACATCCCGCACACCTAGGGTATTCTGTGCTGTCAATGCAGTAGTAGCAGTCATGGCATAGCAGCCATGTGCTGCGATTACCTTCTGATCAGCCTCTAATCCGCTGTTGGTGTGGATGGATGGTTAGTTTGAGTGGCTGATTGGGGAGGGCGGATGCATGTATGCGTACGTACGCCCCACCCGAGCTGTCTGAGCCAGCAATTACCAGAATCCGCTTTGGCGACATTATAACGAATTGAAAGTTGGCTATGTCAAGGATTCGCTATGTTCCCAAACTGTGACTGGAGTGATGGAAGGCTATCATTTTCTCATCGAGCCCCACCATCCGCCGATACGCGGGACCCACGTCATTACCGCGTACCTTCCTATTGCCGGAAGACATGAAAATCCCAAGTTTGATACAGGGAGATCAACACGAACTCTAGATCCACATTAGCATCTTTGTCAAACTGTGAAAAATGTCAAATCTGTGTTCTTGTGACTAAGTCGTGGAGGAATTGTTTGCTAAAGTTCATAAATCACGCTGCATATGAATTATCTTGTACTACTGCGCTATGGCTTCTGGTAGCAGTATTCAAGCGGTGATTGCCTTCTCTAAAGTCTACAGGGTCTCTCTACTTGTTTTACTAGATCGTACGATGCTTTCACCAATACCAATCTACTACCATAACCCCTTGATCTGTGATACACGTTGAGTGGGCTCGAATACTTCGTTGTTATCAGCCGTATTCGTCCTCGATGCACTGCCGCTATCTGTAAAGGTTGGGAAAGCTGACGCGTCATGGGTAGCACTAGCATCCCATCCGAGAGTCTCTTCTTTTTCGTAATCTATGGGCGCCCAGGCCTCGTCCTCATCCTCGGGTACGAAGAGACTCTCGGGGTCGCGATGCGGCGACGGCGCCTGTATTGAAGTCTGACGAGATCCAAGTCGGCTTGAACCCTCGCGTCGAGATGCCGAATGCACTGGTGGAGGCATGTCAGACTGAAAGCTGCGACTTCCTTCACGCCCATTTGTTGCGGCTGTTGCTGACTGGGCTCGAGGCGTATTTCTGCTGCTTGCTGTTCGAGGTACCGGCGCGGGTATGGGTGTGGGTGGGGCTGCGGTGTAATTGCCCGAAGTCATCAGTGTGAATTCGCAAAGAAGACCGTCGCATCCATAGCTGAACTGCAATGGTCGGGTCGGCTGAGAATAGAAGGCTTTCAAGTTTGTCTTGAGAGTGTCAGCATGGATGACGATAGCCTTGAAGTCTTTGACATTAATGATGATGTGCATGCCGGTCTGCACCGTAAATTCCTCGAAATCAGACGTGTTGACGGCCACGGCTGTGACAAGCGGGTGCTTCAAGATCTCCTTGCCGTTGGAGATCTTTTCTGTGTAACTCTTGAAGACGCAGCGGCCATCCTCTCCTGCAAATATATCGAGCATTTCGGTTTTAGTGCCAAAGTACTCGATGTACTCCTTCACAGCACCTGAGTGCATAGTCCACCGATTTTTTGCTACAGACCGATCAAACAGCGCGTGCATTACATCCACAGCTTCGTATGTAAGCTTGTATGTCTTGATGACGCCCTGATTGCAAACCATCTTGACAATGAACCGGCATTGCGTCTCATTCTCTCGTTCTTGTACGCTCACTTCACAGCGATCTATCGCACCATCCCGACCCGTTGGATCGTACAGACGCCCTTTGAAGACTGACAAGAGCGCCTTGGTGTACATGCTGCACGTGAAGCGACCATCCGGCCCACCATGACTTGGAAGACACTCATAGCTGGCAAAGAACTTTCTGCCGTCCAATGTGACAGCGGCATATGCGGATTTGGAAGAGTTGAGTGCGGTAAATGTGAACTGAGACAGGGCATATGAGACGACAGGCTAGCTCGCAGGAAGAACGGCAAACCTACCTTTTCTCGGCGCGCTTCGATGGCTACGGTGTCGCTGAATTTGCCCAGACAAACGAGGAGGTCATGAACTCTGGATGCCGCCTCCGGAGTGAGGGTGAAGTTAAGAACGACCATTTCACTCGACCATTTGCATGGTGGCAAGGTGGAGCGTTGGTATAGCAGCGTTGGCGAGGAGGCCGAAAGCGGAAAGAGCGCGTTTTGACGCGCTAGCGTATTGACATCATCGCGCCTGCTACTTGGAGCATATTGTCAACAGCCCAACTTCAGTGATAGCACGTCTGAGACGTCATGGCTCAAGCAGTGCTCCCAGATGACATCTTGCATCTTCTATGTGAGGAACTGGCAAACCAGGAGCAATTTGATACCCTCTTCAACTGCGCTTGTGCGAGTCGCGCCCTTGCCGTACCTGCTTTAACGCATCTGTATAAGTACTTGACACCAGTTCGGCTAAGCTGATCGTCAACTTTGCTGATATTCATCAAAGATCCCATCATCTTGCGCCAGTTCGAGGTGGCGGGGAAGATCTCTACGGTTTACCCGCAGCCACTAAGTTACTCACTATCCAGAAATGGTCCATCTTATGGCGGTCCATCGTTGCATCGAGCCTTGGCGTCACTCTGTTCCCATATTGCCGTTATATCAGATCACTTGATTTCCGAGATCTTGGCTACCTCCTTGAAGATGATCAATTCCGGGCAAAGGTCTCAAAGTCAGTTGGGCCGTGCCAACATTCTCTATAAGTCGATACTGAAACCTACAGACAATTCTTTTCCGGTCCGTTGAAGCAATTCGAGAAGACAGAGACAGGGACGAACATCAAGGGCAGAAAATTTACGCGGATCAAGACAGCCGATGTCATTGATGCCATCGGTGAAGGTATCTCATCGACCTATCTCTTATCTTATCCGAGAGGCTGACATTGTGCAGCTGTGACACAACACACTCCCACACTTGAGGTAATCAGTGGAGAACGTACGTATAACCCCGTTCGACTAAGCTAAAAAAAAATATCTGACACACCCAAGTTCAGCCTGGTGCTCTTGTGCGATGGACACCACGTCTTCCGCGGCTACAAAGCCTTGAGTTATGGGATGGCAAGCCCCTAGAGGATGAGCTAGTTCACGCATCGATCTATGAGCATTGCCCACAGTTCAATTCTTTGATGATTTACACTTGGCGCTCTACCAATAACGACCAAAAATTTGCCAAATTCCTTTCCTCTATGCGACCCAACACGCTGCAAACGCTCCAAACCATTAGCGATGTCGAAGCAGGTGCCGAGACCTTCCTCGCACTGAACACCCACGGGCAATCGCTCGAAGATCTTCGCCTATGCGTATCCAACGACTCAATACCGCACCTGGCTCTCCTGCAGGGCTGTACCGCTCTGAAAACATTACGTATCGAAGACATCCATGGCACCGTTGACCTCGAAGCAACTGAAAACGACGTCTTCCGCGAAACCATCTCCTGGCTCCAAAAGTGCTCCAACCTCCAGCGTCTCAGTTTCTCCAAACTGCAGTCTGGAGCGGCCATCATCACACCTGTATTGCTGCAAGAGAAGATTCAACTCAGCAGTCTAGAAATCGATTCCTACACGCTCAAAGACCATAAGTCATTCCATCAGGCCCTTGTGCACCAGCAGTCTTCCCTGCGCGTGTTGTTTCTGAGCGGCGACACCGAAGGCATGTTCCGAGACGACCTCGACATCCTCGTTGAATCTTTGAGGCAACTCCGTGAATTGCGAGATCTGCATCTCATTCTCCCCGAGGTTCTGCGGGACGATCACCTCAAGACCATTGTCGCGGATCTAGTCCTGCTTGAAGACTTGTATGTAAGTGGACTGGAGCTCAACGACGACGTGCTGCCACATCTGGCCAGCCTGCCTAATCTCCGCACCATCACCATCTCTGGCATCTCAAAGTTCACCATGGACGGCTTGTTGGATTTCATAGCCAGATTGGGCCCTGGGAATCAGGGCATTCGCTTGTCGGTCGATATGGCCGACCCAGATACGCTGCTTCCGGAGGAGGAACTGAGTCTGATAAGAGATAACCTGATGGAGAAGGCTGGTGGTACGCTAGAGTATATGGCACTAAGAGGTATGTTCTTGCCATAGCTAAGCCGTCGGTAATCGATCCCAGACTAATACTGTACTTGCACAGACCCAAACGTACCGGAGTTTGAAAGCGATTCTGACTAGGTTGTCATGGGCCGAACATGCTAGTTTCACCGCTCTTATGAAGCGTTGTGGAACGTGAATGAATAACGAAATCCGTGTTCCAAAACACATCTTCTTTCTGTTTTCTGGCTTGCTCTTGGGATATCAAACTCTGGATAGTAATGCACATATGATGAGATGCCCAAAGCCAATCCATGTCTTTTACGCTATCTTCAGAGTGTTTGGTAGTTATTCACTTCATGAAAAAGGCCGTCCAGTAGTCTGTGGTCTTGTGTATACCGTGTTGATGTCCCACGATCTAAACCACATCCGCAATAGCAGAGAATCCAACTTTGAAGCCTAAAGGCATCACGTGTCTTCAATTCCCGTTCTGTACTCAATCAAACCTCTATCTCCTCTTCACTGTGCTCATCTTCGTCTTCATCGTCCTCGTCCTCGTCCTCGTCCTCGTCCAGCCGCTCATTCAACGCCTTAAGACGTCTCTCGTAAACATCCCTCTCCAACTCAGGCAACTGCTGCAATCTCTCGATGAAATCCCCACTCAAACACTCGTCACGAATATATACCCACCAATTACTCGCAATATACATGGCCAGATACTCCTTCAAGCGGTACTGAGCCGGCAACTGTATACTGTCGAAGGAATCGTAGACTTGGCAGGCAAAATGCATGACATCGTTCATATTTGGCTCGACAACACGCTCCAGTTTATCGACAATGTGTTCCATAAAGTCGTGCATGCCGAGTTGATCGGCAACGGCCCACGCCGAGTAGCACTGCGCAAAAGCCTGGCTCATTTCGTCTTCGCCATGCGGAGCCCGAATGCCAAAGCCGCCGCTTTCGAAGTACTCTGCGGCGAGGTCGAAATCGTTCGGGGAGATGTCCGGGAGAGCAGGGTGCTGGAGGTGCCATAGGCCGTCAATGTATGCAAAGTAGAGCAGACCCCATCTAGAATCTCGAAAGTAGGGCCGATCCCAGACTGCTTGCTTTGGTAGCATTCGGACTTCTTCGGCTGGTCCAATTCGGATTTGGACAAATTGTTTGCTTTCGGAGCTGCAGGGGAGTCGTCTTAGTTGGAAGGGTTTATTTTGGGGGAGGTGGCTTTGCAGACTTACATTTCACCGTCTACTGTGTCGCTCGTTGGCCCCTCTGAGCTCTTGTTCAGACTAAATAAAGCGCCATCTAGAGGAGATGGCTTCTGGAACAGTGGCTTTTTGGCTGGATTCTCGGCCTTGGACTTGGAGGTGTCTTCATCGCCTGTTAGGTCTATAACTGCATTGTCCGAATACGAGGACGTCTTCCCGTAGCTCATTGAGTCAAGCATATTCTGACCGTCTTTATCATGCAGTGTCTGTGAGAAACTTCTACTGGAGCATGCAGAAGTCAAAGGTGGTTCAAAAGGCCCCATGTCCTTTTGGGCTGGAATAGTGCGTCGACCATTAGCATTTCCAACCGACTGGGGTGGCGATCGAAAGGGTATAAGCAAGCCCCGAGATCTATTTGCCATCCTGCTAGTTGATTGGGAGTCATAGTGGCTGTCCAGACCCGAGCGAACAGCCTGTCGTATTTCGAGGTTCGAGTAGCCGTCTAGGTCTGATCCAGACGCACTACCTTCCATATCAGAGACACCAGCTAGATGCATAGTTTGCTCCCGCCAGTAATCTAGGCCAAGAGAAGCTTCGAGAGTATTGTTGGCCATCTCATATGCATCTCCAAGTCCCGGCGTGTTTGCTACCATGGCTTCATGGGTGAATGGCACAAATGGATCGTACTCGCTCAGCTCAGTCATGCGTGCCCAGCGACTACCTAGGTCAGCGTACTCATTGAATTGCTCTTATTAAACTTGAACTACTCACAAAGTCAGTTCTTCGCCCAGAACCAATACCAGCGTCACATGAATGTTGCCATATGGGCGGGCTTGTAGCATGTCTTCAGGTGCCATATCGTCTGTACAGATTATTGCAGGCCATGGTGGCGCAAGGGAACTTTCTCTTTGGTACTGAACTAGGATCCCAGGCTCCAAAAGTATCATGTCTCTTCAGTGTGTAGTCTGTTGTAGAATGATGGATTGGGAGATACTGAGGTTGTTGATGAAGTACTGGGCAGGTTCTGTGGGAGGGATGAGCAAGATCAGAGGTCCCAATTGGGCAAGAGATAGAGTGAGTTAACTCGTGCTAGTTTGAGTATAAGGCGGTGTGAAGATTGTAAGAAGTCTCAACGATCCATGTGGTATAGATTGGGATAGTTGTTTGTTATGGTATAATTACTGTGCAACATCAATAAGTACAGCAAGTAAAAGAACTCGATAAGAACAGAAATCCAGAAAAACCAAAACTAGCTATCAAGCAAAGAAATTTGTAGAAGCGAACATCGTACGAGACTCGCACTTGGGTGAAGGTAGTCTTGAGGAGCAACAGTCCAGGTAATAGACGGCACGATTGGAGAGCCCAGAGTCATCTGATGCTTCAAATTTCGAATTCCTACCACGAAGCCGCTATTTTCGGTCTTGGAAAATATTGGACGTCATTTGAAAATTTCGCGATATGGACAAAGTGAGGTGTTCGTTCGCACTAGCATGTGCGGAGAAGGTAGCTCACAGCTCGGGGGTTGACTAAGCTGCCCGCAAGAACCAATCCAAGGACATCTGGCATTAACCCTCGCGACCATAATCTCACGACGCGCAAACCGCTGCGCCGTCCGCTCCGAGCAGCCTCCACGACCCATACACGAAAACACAGCACAGCACCAATACCCTCGCAATAGGCACCTGCAACTAGACAGCAGTTTTGCCAACGCCTTCTACCCTCAACCACCCGAAACGTACACATCCCAAACCCGCAACCATGCTTGGCGTCGCTGGAATGCAACCACGGCAACTTGCCGCACAAATGCTGAATTTTGCGCTGGTGCTGTCGACCGCTTTCATGATGTGGAAGGGACTCTCAGTCGTCTCCAACTCGCCGTCACCTATTGTCGTTGTGCTGTCCGGATCCATGGAGCCCGCCTTTCAACGAGGAGATCTGCTCTTCCTATGGAACAGAGGGATGGACACGCAAATTGGAGAGATTGTCGTGTACAATGTCAAGGGCAAGGACATTCCCATTGTGCATCGTGTGGTCAGGAGATATGGTGGAGGGTGAGTTCTTTGATCTTTCTATATCCTCTGCAGTCAGCTGCAATTGATGCAGCTGTCGTGCTCTCGGGTTTTGGGTAGAGATTCTCTGTACTGACAATGGTGCTGTAGTAAAACGCCGCTCCGCCTCCTCACAAAAGGTGACAACAACCTTGCAGACGACACCGAACTCTACGCTCGTGACCAGTCCTTCCTCAACCGCAAAGAAGACGTTATTGGAAGTGTAGTTGGCTTCATACCGTTTGTTGGATACGTTACTATTCTGCTGAGCGAGCATCCATGGCTCAAGCAGGTCATGCTGGGAATAATGGGCTTAATGGTAGTGTTACAGAGAGAATAGCGTGTATAAGTTGGCGAAAGAGAAATGTGTGGACGTGGTATGCATGTTGAAATTGAGTGTACAGTCCTGGGCTGCATCATGCCCAGGTCTGTTGTTCCTGGCCACCCGCTTCCCAAGTATGCTTGCTGTACTGTGAGGAACGAAAAGTCCAGAATTCAAATTATATCCCAAGGATTATACATGAAGCTAAGAAGATCTATTCATCGCTATCACGCAAGAGTTTGTCAGAAAAAAAAAGTTACAAGTCCTGAGCCGATTATACTCGGAGAATACACGCGCCTTCCGTCTCCTCCCTCCCTCGCCTTCCCACTCGTGACATCATATCCAATAACGGCAACCGCTTTCCGCCCTCCCCCTATCCCAACCCACACAAGATCAAACAGCAAAACTACTCGCAAAAAAGGAAAAAAAGAAAGCAATGCGCCGTACGGGGTTCGACTATGCATTTGGTCAGCACTCCAATTCGAACAAGCCATTTCCACATCTCATTCACTTACACCCGTGATCCCCGCCTTCGCATCTTGGTTTGCTGGGAAGGCGATAGCATAGCCACTAGCCCAACGACGCTACATGGTGCTTTTGAGTTTGTTGGAGTGAGTGGGAACTAACAGGATCATGTATATGTGATATAGTATGGTGTTTGGAAAAGGAAAACGTGGTATGCGTGTGTATGTGTTTTGGGTGAGATGGGTTTGTGCAGGGAAAGCGCGGGTGAGATGCTGGTACCCGGTTCAGCGGTGTACAATAGGGTCAAGGCATACGTGGTTCAGGAAATGAGGGGAGAGAAGGTGGATTTACTTGTGAAGATATAAAAATGATAACGATATGTCGTGTCATCGAGGCCCTGACGCTCCACCTACAGCATCCGACGTTTAGGGAGTTTTGGCTGGGATGTCGGCTACCAACAGCGTGAGCAGTACTACGCTGAGCACCCTTATTTACGTACTACAAACAATCACGACTGACACGGGGAAGCACACGATTTAAGCAGCAAATATTCTCCATACCGCAGTTTTGACTAGTGTACACATAGACTTGGTCATGAGCTTCGTGATGTTTCCCTTCACAGCGTCAAAAGTAGATGAGACGCCCAAACATCATGACCGATAGCCACCAGCGCTGAAATGAGACTAACTGTGACTGTCCTTATCGCAATGAACCACAGACTTGCTAGCCGAAGACATTCCTCCGAGGAAGCTACGAACCCATTAAAACTAAGGAAGATCACATAGGAAATTGAGAGAGAGGGAGTAAAGCCCAGACCGGCCACGACAAAACATCAACATGATTGCCGTTGGAGGGTAATAGAAACACTGAAGAGTGGCAATCTTTACTCGGACTCTTCCTCTTCCTCGTCGGCAGCCTAGGTTTGTCAGCCGAATGCCAGGGGTTGGGGATTTCTTTTGCAGTGAATGAAAACATACCTGATAGGCGGCCTTCTCTTGCTCGTAGCGCTTCTTGTCCTGAGCAGCCTTGGCCTCGTAGGGCTGGCGCTGCTTGTCGTTGAGCGCCTTCCACTTCTCACCGAGAAGCTTGCCGACCTCGCCTGGAGGAGGTTAGAAACAGAGTAAAAGAGAGCTCAGAGCAGCAAACTTACCGAACTTGATGCCGGGGTTGTCCTCGCGGACCTTCTCACGTTGCTCGTTGGCGAAGAACATGTATGCGGAAAGGCCACGCTTGGGGGCGTTGGGGTCTGTACTTGTTAGCAGGAGAGTAGGCAAATGCACGTGACTAGACTCACCCTTCTTCTTCTTGCCGCCGTCGGCCTTGGACTTGGGCGCAGCCTTGCGGGTGGTCTTTTCCTTAGGCATGGTGTTGGTGGGTGTGCTGTTGTTGAGTATTAGCGCTGCTGGTTGAGTAAGGAGAGGGAGTTTTTTTGGGGGAGAAGGCAAAGGAGGAGGTTGCAGCAAGTGACGAGCAGGCAGCAACGCAGATAAAGGCCAGTAGCAGCGGGGCTGCAAGCAAAGGCGCTTTAGGTGGTAGTGAATGCGTGAGTAGCGGTGCTGCAGCGGTTCTACGGGCTGCGCGTGGAGTGACGCGGTTGCAAAACACCACCACACGACGCGATGATGCGCGATTTTACGAAGAGAGAAGGAGCGAGTACTCACCAAAGTTGCAGGATTCAGCAAAATCGAAGGGGTTGATAAAGGTCTGTTTTGCGGTCAGTATGGGATGGGCGTGTGCAGGCGTGGTGGTGACGGCGACGAAGAATCAATCGAATGCGACGACGGTCGCAAGAATTGAGAAAGAAGGCTGGGAGAGGAGCAGGTGGGCGAAATGAGGCGGGAAAACGCGTGCAAGAAGGGTGTGGTTTGGAAAAGTGGTGCTGGTGATGAAGCGACTTCGTCATTTGCAGGCGGGGACGACTCACCAAAGGTTTCGCGGGCCAGAGATTGTATGGGCAGTCTACACTGAGAGGTTTTGGTGAGCACGCAGCGAAAACAGCGAGGACCGCAAAGGACCCTCACAGCGCGGCCTGGCAGCGCGACCGCGTTAGGTAAGCACGCTTGTTTTGCGGCCATGGCATAGCACACGCACCCGGACCACCACCCCTCCTTTCTCCAGCGGACGCTGCGCTGCCTCACCGCACCACTGCGAGCCCGGACGGCAGGGTTGCACTGTCGTTTGGTCTGTGTGCAGACGGAGCAGACGACGAGGAAGAAGAAAACACCAGCAGCCGACGGCCATGGCGGCGACGGCGGCGACAGCACAGCTACAGCTACGGCTACAGCTACGGCTACAGCTCCAGACAGCTACAGCACAGCTCCAGCACACGGCGCGCGTCTGCCTCGCTCGCCCTCACACAAGACACGCAGCACCAACACGGACGCGCATCATGCTTGGGCGCCCCTTCGTTCGCGCTCTCCTGGCCGGTTTCAAGTCGGGTTAGATTGCACGCAGAAGAACATGGTCTGCCATTCGTTGGACGCATGCGAAGCGGCCCTGGTTGACGTTATCTCTCCATAGCGCGGCGGGCTGATGTTCCTCCCCGACCACCACCGCGCCCGGCATCCAGTCGCGTACCTTGCCCGCCTACAGACGAGAGCCCTGTGGCCGGGCTCCATGCTCCATGCTCCATGCTCTCACCAAACGCTCGCTACACAGGCTGCACGCCGTCTGCCGTCTGCCGTCCATCCCCCCTCACTGGTCGGCCTGCCTCATGTGCCCGACCCCGCAGTTTCTCCTGCCTGCGCCTGCGCCTGCGCCCTTGGTCTTGGTGAGGTTTGACGGCTAGGCACGCCATGGTGATGGGCCCAAGCCTATGCGCCCGCTCTCGGCCACACCCACACGCGCACACACGCCCTTGGGCTGCGAACACGGCCAAACGACGCGTTTGCCGAGCACCCCCCGTCTTCAGCTTTGAAACCCATCACAAAGCGAGCGCCGCCCTCCTTGCCCAGGGTGGTGGTGCCGCTCACGTCCAGGAGGCTCTGGGTGGTGGTGGTGCCGAGGGAGGGAGCCAGCCAGCCAGCCAGCCAGCTAGCCAGCCAGCCAACCGGCCAACCAGCCATGCAGGCACGCCACGCCTAGTAGGCCGGCCCGTCAGAGGTTCGGCATGGCGCCCCAACGCGCTCCGTCCGGACTCGGCCATGGATTGGTGCGAGCTCGCAACACTCAACCACAGGGCTATTGCTCCAGCAACAGGCATGACGTCCCCGGTCAACAAACACTAGTAAACCGCCGTGCACCACCATCCATCACGACATGCTACCATTGCTACATACTGACGTGTTCGCGGCACACGATATTCCTTTTGTGAAAACACTAGACTCGTAGAAACACGCAGCTCATGAGGAGCTCAGCTCCACCGCAGAGCAGCCACCAAGATTTCCCTCTACCCTCTAATCGTCACAGCTGTCGCGTGCATCATCATCTTCATCATCATCTACTCATACAACACAGAATCAACCATCCTCTTCGTCATCCATGACAAGCTCCGTCAAGACCTCGTCTGCAGCCCAGTTGATCCCGCTGCCGACAATCATGCCTGACAACACACCTTTTAGTGTCTTCACCCTGCGTCTTGACTCCTTGAGCTGTTTGTCTACCGCATCAACCTGGTTGCGCAGTTGTGGATCCTCAATATCCTGTGCTGACTGTGCCTTCATTTCTTCGGCCAAAGCAAGCATCGTCCGAGCCAGCTCTCGGTTTTGCCGGTTCGCGACTACGTTACCTTGCTCAGCTGCACTCAAAGCACGCCTAGTAGAAGCAAGTTTGGCGGTTTGAGCGCCGTGGATCATTGCGACAGTGTCGTTTTCGGTCATGAGCGGGAGCAGGCGTCTGTAGAGCATTAGACAAACACGCTACCAAGACCTGTGTGAGACCAACTTTTCAGCAAAGCGAGTCTGCTCGCCGCCGTGAACGGCCTTGAGCACGGGATCCATGACCAGCACGTTGTGCGTGATTCGGTTCCTGATCTCGTACTCTGCCTTCGCCTCCATAGCCTCGCGCTGCGCTATGGTCAGGCGCTCCTCCACCAAGTCATCTGGGAGCGCTGAAAAGTCATGCGCTTGTGCTACACTTTCCGTTATTCCCCGCTCTGCTTAGCCCGATTTGATGTGAAGAACATGCCTGATTGCTGCGCTTCGAGGAGGCTCTGCTGCAGCTCGAGTTCCTTGAGCTGGTCATAGAGCTGCAGGGCTAGCCGTTCGCTATCGGAGAACGCGAACGCGTCGCTGAAAGTCGTCTGCAGCAAATCGGCGTGGTCGTGTGCCTCTTGTGCTTGCGCAGCCAAGTCTGTCATGTCGACATCACCCTGTGTCGCCATAATGACCACTGTCTATCTCCGAGTGCTTCCAGGTTTGCGGTTGAGACCTTGTTCATCTGACCGAACATGACCTTCACCATGATGCGGTATCGTGGGGCCCATGCGCCGATCCCTGCGTGAACCATGCTTGGCGGTATTTGGTCCCCATGTGCTCACGCTTTCCGCACTCGACTCCCCAGATCGCCTCTGGTGCTGTCCTGTCAAGATTTCAACACGCAAAAAGGGCAAGCCCGCATGTCGCTACAGATTGCTGTAGCTCATACGGGCCAGCGCCTCGACGCTGATCCCGTCGCCTTTACCTCTGTTGATGCGCTCAAACACTGGATTTCGAGGACTACAGAGATACCGCCCGAGCAGCAGGTCCTACTCACGACTCAGGGGAAGCATGTAAAGCTGCAAGCGCTGTTGACCGAGGCAAGCCACTCTTGTCGTACCATTTGGCTCATGCTAATACAAGTATTTGCAGAAGGAGATATTTGTCTTTAGTCGCGAGCTTTCCAACAACCCACAGGCTGCCATATCGTCGACACCACTGCCCGATCCCTTCGCTCCCGAAGATGCACCAAACCACCTTGCAAACAATACGGATCTTGGAGCATGGCAGGCGCTCTTCCGGGCCCGGCGCGACTGGGCGTTTGCGCTTCTCGAGAAGTCCCACTCCATGTCGCGCATAGCCTCGAAGCACTTTTCCGAGCAAGCCACTATCGAGAGAGGTACACAAGTCGCGGTTGGAAATCACGATGCGCATATCAAGGGGTTGGAGCAAAAATACAAAGCAGCAAAGGAGTGGTATGACGGTGTAGAGAAGGAAGCCGGAGACAACCTCCGCAGGCTGGATAGGGATTTTGCACAACTAGGAACGGTTTCGGCTATCCTCAACTTCAAGCGCTTCTTGGCCAAGGAGATGCGATCTGCAAAGAATGTACCCAGCAATGTGATTGTTCGTGAGACGCTCCAAGACTTTCTCGATGTTGAGGCGGTCAAGATGGCCACGGCGACCAGCCAGCGCGTCCGCGAGTCTTTCGGGAAACGCATGGAAAGGATGCATATGCAGCTAGAGAAGATTGGCGCAGACTACAACGAGTTGTTGAAAGCTGTTGGCCAGAGCCAGAGCCGGTCCGTCGTGGACGACACCGAGGAGCCGGCCCGGCTATACAACGAAATCGACGCCGTAGCAAAGAAGGTCGAATCCGACCTTGAGCATGTCATGGGACTCGAGGCAAGCTCCAAATCCGTTGCACAGGTCTCCAAGATGGCCTTGTTGCATACCCGAAACTTCCTGCCAGCCATACAGGAATACAGTATAGAAATGAGCGATCTCGTACGACGAGCTGTTGAGCAAAAGAACATAGCCATCAGAAACTCGGTCGAAGGCATGCAGGCTATCGCTACCATTGAATCTCTCATAGCCAGCATGGGCGCAGATCTCGAGCAAATCAGCATCCCACAGGATGGCGTTGCCGCCTTTGAGCTCATCTCTCTAGTCGGTCGCCTACCATACGTGTACGGCACACTGCTCGTTGAAGCTGTCCGAAGGCGGGAGTGGATGGAGAGGATGGAAAGAGATACATCGTCACTTGCTGAAGAGATGGCAACCTTCCAGGAAGAAGAAGAGCGGCGGCGCAAGAAGTGGCTAAAACCAATTGCGGATGTCGTCAACTTGGAAGCTGTGCAAGGGGGCACGCTGGGGTTTGAAATGACTGTGCAGCCCGAGAAGACAGTATGGCCTACAGTCACACGGGAAGAGCTGCGTGAATACCTCAAAGACCTGCAAAGACTGGAAGGTCAGCAATCTGAAGCTGAGGCGTTTCTGCAGGCTATCAAAGATCTGGACCGTCCTACGAAGCAGCAGATCAAGCGCGCGAAGAATTTCAAAATGGGCAGTGTGCATGAGCCAGCGTTTGGCAGAGGTTCCCATCTCATGGTGAGGGGTGATGATGAGCTGCGCGTCTTGAAAGAAGGCAACGCAAAGCTTGAAGAAGAGCTGAAGGGCTACAAGAGCCGTGTCCGCCGACTCGAGGATCTTGTGCATCGCCAAAACACTGTGAGCAGGCTCTCTATAGGTGGCGCGCCTCCGTCATTTGGCATCCCCGAGCCGGGTGAGCCTTTGACACCTACAGCGCGTGTGGCCTCACCAAGGCCTGTGGAGGAAAACTCCAGACGCTCCTCTATTTCGTCAAGGCGGCTCTCCACGAACACCGGGCAAGAGGACAAGCGTCGCATTCTTCGCCTTGAACAAGAGCTCGCGACGGAAAAGGAAGCTCGTGCGAAACTCGAAACTGAAGCCCAGTCACGGAGGGACGACGATGCAGATCAACAACGTCGATTCGAGGAGGCCATGTCTACTAAGAACAACATTATGGAGAACATGCGGGCACAGCAGAAAGAGTTTACCGATGAGCGAAAGTCGTTAGAAGACGAGATTCGAGCCTACAAGGCTAGGATTGAGGAGGCTGAAGACGAGCTGGATCGCGTTCTGGGGAGTCGCGACAACGAGCGCACTGGTATTGATGCCAGAGTACAAGAACTCGTTGCTGAGCTAGAGCAAGCACGCAAGGAAGCCGCCGAGCAAAAGACCCGCATAAAGGAGGAGACCGAGACACTGCAAGCCGAGATCGTTGCGCTCAAAGCTGTCAAGACACAAGAACGGGATTCGCTAGCTGCGGCATACAGCCATCTCTCGCCTGGCACAAGCATCCCTGATGATCACTCTGCACTTATCGCGCAGCTTGAGGATTTGGCTATGCGGTCACTGAACTATCAGAAAGAACTCGAACAGGCGGTGGCAGTGGCGAAATCAGATAACGAGAATGCTCATGCCAGGCTCGAGGAACAAGAAAGCAAGTTCAACACCAAGATGGCTGAACACGAGAAGGAGATGGCGTTAGCCCAGGAAGAGCGTGATGCAGAAAAGGCAAAGGTAGCTTCTATTACCGCACAACTCGACGAGGAAAGAGGCCATTTGCATGACCTTCGTTCAAAGTTTGCCGAGGGCGAAACCGGCTCTGAAGCTCTGCGGAAGCGAGTCGAGGAGGAAGAGGCCAAGGTTGGTCGTCTCCAGACAGAGTTGGCTGAGAAGAACTCGCATGCCAACAGCCTTGATGTTGAACTCATGCGCGCCGAGAAGAAGCTGCGCAAACTGGAAGAGGGAGATTCGTCGCGCACTCACCAACGTATGAACCGCGCAAAAGATCTCAGTCAGCGCCTATACACACAACATGAGCGCCTCATCCGTCTCTTGGAAACGCTAGGATTCGCCATCACACATGAAAACGGCGAGATGGTACTCCAGAGGGCGTCCAAGCTTGGCAACAGCACTGTCATGGCCGACACTACTGCAGGAATCAGCAGAAGCACAACCACCCCCTCGCCTACTCCTTTGAAGCGCTTCCTCGAAGACGTAGGCGATTTACATTTCCTGCAATGGACAGAGGCGACAAGCCCCGAGGAAGAAGACCAGCGTTACCAGGAGTTGGTTTCCAAGCTGGATCTCTTCAACATCGAGACATTCAGCGACGCTGTAGCAAAGCGTATGCGTGATATGGAGCACACAGCACGGAAATGGCAAAAGGAAGCTCGAGCCTATCGCGACAAAGCACACCGATTCCAAGCCGACTCGCACGACAAGATTGCGTATCGCTCGTTCAAAGAAGGTGATCTCGCGCTTTTCCTGCCAACTCGCAACAATGCGCATCGGCCTTGGGCTGCCTTCAACGTCGGAGCACCGCACTACTTCCTCCGCGAACAAGACACGCATAGGCTGGGAGGAAAAGAGTGGCTTGTGGCACGCATCTCGAAAGTCGAAGAGCGTGTTGTTGACCTCTCCAAAACGCTAGATGGTGCACCTCGGGCCTCATTGGATGATCGCTCTGTTGCTTCGAGTAATGCTGTGTCGTTCGAGGACGACAATCCTTTTGAGCTTTCAGATGGATTACGTTGGTATTTGCTAGAAGCCACCGAAGAAAAGGCCATGGCACCCGGTACACCAGGCATCAAAGGCGCCGTGACCGTTAAGAGCAGTCTCGAAACCGGACAAGGTGAGATGCAAAAATCAAAGAAGAAGTCATCAATGGACCCAGCTACACAACTCGGTAAATCGCTTGACAGTCGTCGCAGCAGCGGCACTAGTAAGAAGAGTGCGCCACTGGCAGGCAAGAACAACTCAGCGGAAGCACTGTCGCCAGGAGAACGCCCCGACTCCAATCCCAACTCAGCCGCCGCAACACGAGGCGGGAGTCCAGCTGGTGCACATGGACCCAGTCACTTGAGGGAGTCGCATACGAACGGAAGCGAAGTGGACAAGACAGCAGACGACGGAAATGGAGGCAATGTGCGCGACCTACTGTGGGGACCTTAGGTTTGCGCTTCCTGTAAATCTAGGCTCCCCTCGCAAACCCTTTGTCACAAGACAGGCTGGGCTAACAAAGGACGTAGGTATCCGTCTCTCAATACCAGTCTCCCCGCAAATCTTCCATGCCGGCTCTGCTGTCGAACCTTCGATCCATCAACACGTCTCCCGTCAAGCAGCAGCAGAGAGCCGGGGGTAGCCAATCAGAGGTTGGAGTAGCAAGCCCGAGTGCTACTAGCAGTAGTATTCATCAAAGAAGAGAGCCACATGCCAGGAAGAGCAGTATCTGGGATAGCTTTTTCCAGTACGATATTGAGTACCAAGGCAAGGCGTCGAAGAAGTAAGACGTCATGAAGTGTATTTCACGTGCAATGTGTGTGTATAATTGTTGCATCGTTTTCTGTTTGTCTTTTTCTTATTTTTCTTCGTTACGGGCGTTACTGGACGAGCTGCCATCCATCCATGACGGGGGAGCAGGAGCTTATAGATGGGAAGGGGACAAAAAAAGGAGGGGTGGTGCCAAGGGAGAAAGGTGCCATCTAGCATGGTATTCATCGGGGTGTGACATCATGCCTTAGTTTACACACTTGGTTGTAGTACAGGAAATACGGGATATGCCGTTATCGTGAGGCAATGCATACTACTGGCTTGTTTTTCCTTTCCTTTCTCGACATCTACCTCACTCTTTATTTATTTTATTTTTTTTCTAAATTCTTTACATTATTGAATTATCATATAATATCTCTCCCCCCCTTTTTTTGCGTCTCTTGCTCGTCAGCCCATCGTCTCTCCCTCCCCTCTTTTTTGTGTGTCCAGTCCCCCTCATCTCTATCCAGCGCCCAAAAGAAAGAAAAAACCAATCCACAAGTTCCATGTAAAAACATCCCTCCTCATCTCAATCAACACACTCTTTGATTCTGCCCAACTACCTACCTACAAGTCTAACCAACGGTACATCCCGGTGCTACTTTGCAAGTATCTTTCTCGCGTTCCCCGTTGTACTCCTTATCATCACTAGCCATCCTTACTATCCTACTTAGTCTCCAACTTAAGCCTCGTGCATCGTCATGCATACGTCAAGTCCCTTTTCTTCCCCACAGTAGTAGCAGTAGTAGCAGTCAAATCATAACTACATTTGTACAATACTCCTTGGCAAAAGGAAAGGGGATAGTATGGTAAGCTTGGCCGAGCTATCGTGATAATGTATCGCGCACATAGTTTTGTTGGTTTACTATGAGCTTGAACTACAGCGTTTGTGTTGATGATGTTTTTTTTTGTTGCCTTGCCTACTCCGTGATCAATTCATATGCAATGGCATGTTCGAATGACCCTTCGCGCAAAAGGAAGAGAAAAGGAAAAAGGAAACACAGAATAATGGAAGTACCTAAGATGCTTTTGATTGTGATTTTGTTTTTTTTAAATCGCGATCAAAAGGGTGGGGATGGGATCTCAGTATCGACCTTTCTGCATATGCTTTTTCCCGTCCCTGGTGTTCCGCTTCATTATACTTTTCTCTTTGAGTGATGTATGTGATGCGGCATGTTCCGTTGGTGTGTGTTTTTTTGTGTATGGGATGGTGCCATAATGTACTAGACTGGACTGGCGTACATACTACTTAGCCTTCATATTGTCCTTTTCTCTACGCGTTGCGTGAGTGGGTGTGCGTATGATAGATAGCGAAGGGAGAGAGAAAAAAAGTAAGAAAGAAAAGGGGTAGAAGGGTGTTGAGGAGTGCGGTTCTGTGGTGTGGATGGAGAGCGAGAGAGAAAAAAAGGGGCTAGATGGGTGAACATGGAGTGACATGACGGGTAGGCAACAGGTGCGAATATTTTGCTTTTTGGAAGAGACAGATTGGTATAGAAAGCTTGATTGGAGACGGGTAGGTACTTTGCGGGGTTGTGCAGAAAAGCTTGGGTTGCCGATTCTTTTTTGGTACTTGGTGGTGTACGCAAGTGCCAAGGTTGTAGGATCATAGGTTGGTGTGCGTGCAACGTGCACAAGCGCAAAGGTTTTTGTTTTGGATAGAGACATGGCGTGGAAAAAGCTTGTTTCGGGTATTGCCGAGAGGAAAGTTTGGTTTCATGGTTGTGCTGGAAAGCTTGGTTTGCCAATTTATTGCTTGGTATGTCTGTGTTCTGGTACTGGTACTCAATAGGGTGTGACGGAGATGATCAGGCGGTGTTGCATTTGTGTTGGGTATGTGACTTTTCTGCCCGCTATGGCTACGATGTAACCTAGCTGTGCGGGTGCGGGTTTATGGCTTGTATACAGACACGACGTAAGCCGTGTAACATGCCACGGTGGAGCAATGGTAGTAGTATTGTGAGTATCGCTGATTCATGTACGAGTCGCAATCCGGATGAAAGGATCGTTGCAATGCAACACAGAGTCGGAAATAAGCCTCGCACTGACAATCTCTTAGCATGCTTGTCCTTGGGACCCTTGGGCGTCTGATCGTCTCTTCGCTGCACGTGAAACATTTGTTTTGTGCACACACCCGACAATCAAACTTTACTGTGCACTGACTTGGTAAACTTTGTTGTTTGTCACACTTACGGCAGGACAAGGCTGTGATAAGCATATCAAGCTCAGGCTTAGCAAGCTTAGTCTTACTTTCCTTTATGGAGATGCGTGCACACACCAATCCGCCCTGTTATTGACGTTTCGGGTCCCTTCTTTTAAGGCGATCGACGTTGCACTGTACTGTATTGTACATGGTGTCTCACCGATCCAAACTCTAGGGCCTTCACCAGGATCGGGCAGATGTAACAAGAAAGGCAGGTTGATTACGGGTGCTTGGCAGGTCTTGGGCTTGATAGTCTGCAAGATAGCTTACCCTACTTGCCCAAGCACCTCTTGTCACGCCGTCGAGAAGAGTTTCCAGTAAGGTGAAGCCAATGGAACACCAAGGAGATGCACAGTGACTGCGTGCCAGAATCAATGCGACGATCTCGATGACGCACTTGCGCGTCAGGGCTTTGCCTATCCCGGCGGGAACCTTAACAGGGTTCCCAGAACCAAGGCTGGTGGGGATCTGCTCGGGTCTGAAAAAAAGGCAGCAACACCGGCGCATCTCATCAGGAGAGGAACAAAATTTAGAGTTTGGTCAGCAAAGGGAAGTCAGACGCGCCAGCACAGGGAAGGTAACACGTATGTAGGATCTCGCGACGTAATGGAAACTAGCAAGGAGAAAAAAAAAAAACGAGGCACCCGCCGTATACGTGGAATATTTCTGGCCTTCCTTCTCTGTGGTTGCTCCGAGGCTTGTGTGTGTATGCTGCTTGGCTTTTGCCGTGCGCGGTGGCCGCGGTGGCCGCGGACGCAACGGCGGAAAAGCAGCAGCGGAGACCGGTAAAGGTTTCCATGCATGCAGATACAGCTGTGTATGCATGTGTGTATGAATGTGTGTGTGTATATGTAACACACCCCTCCCTCGTCCCCACAGCATTATCGCACAAAGTACCGGGCCTTGGCGGCGACAAGGCTAGCTGCAGCTATGCGTCTTGCAGGTCCGTTAGATGCAGGTATGACTGCGGGTGGATATCGATAGCGCGGCACAAAAGAAATCAATCCGCCGATGACGCGTCTGTGCAGAGAAAGTCAGTCTAGAATGACGCCGAAACAACGTTAGAAAGGTGGCGCAGCCGTGGCACAGCAGCCGTGTGGCTCGGGCCTGTGGCACATCAGCACCAGCTTATGATTATGTACAGTACAGTGCAGGACTACTGCACATATGATCGGCAGCTGCACAGCGCTGCGTGTTTTCTTCTTCTTGGCTGGGATGCGTCCGGTGCTGTGAGTTGCGTGTCTGAATCGTGATGGGTCCAGCAGCGGAGGCCAAGCCTTTGCTGCTGGCTTGTGGTGTCCAAGTTTCTAGGCGAAAACCTTTTTTTTTCTTGCCTTCGCTTCGCATGTAGCGGTCAGGCAGACGCTGTGGCTCCGCGCAACATACGGTGTGGCCAAGTCAGGGTCGACGTCGTCAACACGTAACAGGATCGTGGGTAGTGGCAGAACAACATGTTATTTCCAACTAAAAAAAGCTAGCTTCTAGAAACAAATCTCCACAAAGTCATCCTATGCGATTCGTGAAACGGCGTAGCCGCAAGCAGCAAGCGAAGGAAAAAGGAAACCAAGCGAGGAACGTGCGGCCACGGCCACCGTTCTCTTCGCCAACATGGTTTTGGCTGCGTCGCAGCCCAACGCCAAGCCAAATTTCGTAAACGAAGCCAGAACCAGGAGCGGAACACACTACCGGTTGCCCGTGCCATCTTTGTAGTAAGACACGCCCTATCCCTAAAACCATTCATTCCCTGTCTTTTTCCGTATAACGCCGGGGGCCGAAATGAAAACGCCCATGTGCCTGTTGCCGGGACATGTTGGTGCGCAAACACGCAAGAAGTGTGGGTATCCAAAGTAGAGGAGAGAGAAACCAGAACACGCTAATAAAGAAAAAAAAAAAGCCAAAGCGAAGCAGAGTGGAGTGACGGTGGTGAGAGGCGTGAGTGATGGGCCATGTGTGGCTGGGCCCTTTTCTGTACGCGGGAACCAATGCGCATGTGATTCATGTGGCATCGAGATGTTCTCGCCGGGCCGAGGGTAGTGGCTGTGTGGATCGGGCGGAGAACCGCCTCTTCGCCACGTTCTAGGCCGCCTGGCTTGGCCTGCACTGGCGCGATCCAGACTACGAAGAGAGGAGAGGAGAGGAGAGAAGCTGACTGTGGTCGACCAACCAATTGGCTTGGTCAGACAAGACACAGTGTCCATGGGGCGATCATTTGAAGATGCCAGAGATGCGCTTGGTT
Organism: Curvularia eragrostidis; assembly: GCA_020744315.1. Lineage (NCBI taxonomy): Eukaryota > Fungi > Ascomycota > Dothideomycetes > Pleosporales > Pleosporaceae > Curvularia > Curvularia eragrostidis. Next base: position 203,326 of record JAIRCK010000052.1, on the reverse strand, counting down.
CGCTGCCTCACGCGCGAGAGCATGTTGGCCTTGTGTGTTGCCGAGGCGGTGGGCATGGAGATGGAGGCGTGTCGCACGCTAGCGTAGTCGCTGCAGGACGTGTCGCTGGGGCTTCCGCCAACGTGGCTCTCGTTGTCGTCTTCCCGTACAGCGGGGTATGGCGAGTCGGGCGAGGGGAAGAAGTAGGCGTCCAGGCGGGAGTTCATGGCACGGTTCTTCTCGGATGCCGCGGTGACGAGGCTGCTCTTGCTGCCTACACTGGTGGCGCTATCGGTGCGGGTGATGTTGTCGAGGCGGATGTCGCGGCGGGTTGCGTTGAGCGATGTCGAGTGTGCGCGGGCAAGGCCTGAGATGGATCCAACGGGGGGAGCTGGGCCGTCGCCGATGAGCTTGTATTCAAACTCAGAAACGTGGCCGTGGCAGTAAGGGCAGTGGTCGCACTTGACCTCCCATCCCGAGATTCCCAGCTTCTTGCCGCATGTCGAGAGGTTGCTGGAAGGAGTGCATGGGCGGACGAGATGGTACCAGCGGTGCTTGCACGGAAGCACCGTGACGCAGAGTTCGGCGACGCACATTGTGGAGTGTTTAGTTCAAGTGATGTCGAGATAGGCTGTTCTGTGGGCTGGGTTGAGTTGAGACGTCTTGACGGATGACGACGTTGGGGCAGCTATGGCTGTGGTTGATATCAGAGTCCAAGGGCGAGGTGCGGTAGGCTGCCACGGGACAAGAGCGGGTGGCAATCTGGGGTAGGCGCTAGCAGGCACTACTAAGGTGGCCGTGACGGTGGAGAGCAGGTCGGGTGATGGGTGCAACGTGGGCGCGGCGTGAAGTGCTGGCGAGGTTGTTTGCGGTTCCCAAAACAGGCGGGCGGAGGGAAGTGTGGTGTTATATGTGGTAAGATGGTCGGATGGGGGTGAGGGTGAGGGTGTAGTAAGGGCTGGCTAGCTGCTGATAGGCCGAGTAGGGACGATCGCCCCTTGTACGCGCTGGAACAGGTAAGATGGGCGGGGCAGGGCAGCGTCGGCGGGCACGAGTGAAATGGCGGGTGGTACTGGCGTCGGCGGCTTTTGGAGAGCTCGTCTTACAAGAGGCGAGGGTTGTGGTGTTGAGTCGACACAGAGCGGCGGCTGCAGGGAGAGTTGTCGGTGCGCATGTGTGTTGGGAGCGTGACGGAGAGGGCGGCTACTGGGCAGACGCAGGCAGCAAGTCCTTATTAAACACACAACCGTTCCGCTGGGCGGCGGAGCGGACAGGGGTTGCAGGCGACGTCCATGGATTGAGCCCAAGGCTAGGATGGCATACGCTGGTGGTGGGCAGGCTAGGCTGACATGTCGACGCTCCCATGTCCGTCGCGGCGCCGGGACGACGCACGCGGGTTGTACGCTAAGGGCACGCCAGTCGGCCGTCGAGCAAGCCAGCAGGCCAGCAGGCCAGCAGGCCAGCACTTGTGAGTCTCTGTGGCGGACGAAGCTGGCCATGGCCATGACAGAGGGGCGTCTCACCGCTCCCCGACACGCAGCCAGAGCAGAGCAGCGCAGCGCAGAGGGGCCCTTTGCTCGTTCGCCGTCTGGCGGCATGGGGCGCGCTGGCGACGCCATTGGCACCGACGCCCCTGGCCGCAGCTGAGGCCTGAGTCGCCGTGTGCTTTTTTACCACACGACACGGACGCCCCTGTGCTCAAGGGCGACCGGGGGCTGCTGGCTCTCTCCCAAGGAACGGACCAAAACGGTTCTGGCGACTGCTGCTGGCGATCATGGGCCAGTGACTGTGTACGCCCGCAGCGTCATCGCTGGCGTATGCTATCACCACTGCGGTCCTGTACGCGGCACATTCCCGCCTCAATCAAGGCCAACGGGCAAGTTGCAGCGCTGCAGCTATCGGCGCCGCCAGCGAGTGAAACATGCGCCCCTCCCCGGACTGAGTTTGCTGATCCGCCTGGCCTGCCTAGCTCCTCACATGAAGTCATGCCTCGTGGCCGCAAATCTGCTGCTCCACATCCCGCTGGCCCTCTCGTGTCCACCGTCGCACACCCCTCCTCTGTATCCGCCGCGACTCGACTCGACCCGACTCGACTCGGCTCTTGTGGGCGCAAACAAGCAAGCCAGCTCGCCTAGCCCTCACCCCCTTCTGACCGCACCATGCCCTGCCCTACGTGTGCTGCTGTTTGACCACGCTGTGCGCCCGCGTATGCACCTCTCCGTCAAAGACAAGACAGGCTACACATTGCATTGCCACCCATGCCCGAGGTGCAGATGAGCAGGACTGCCGATAGTGCGCACAATCAGCCAACTCCCCGAATCCAGCAGGATACCCGTTTGCACAGACCGCCCCTCCATTTCAGCCCTGTGGGAGCAGCGCCATGTCCACCCCTTTATCGCATACACCCACAGACCAGCGCCAGATTGCCTCTGCCCAAATTTCCCCCAGCCTTTCATCACAGTGTCGGGCGCAATGCCGCCCAAGAAGCACGCCGTGAAATTTCGCTGTCCGGTTGCGTTGCCACTGTGTCAGCGCCCCGTGACAGCAGGGTCCTCGGCCCAATACACAGCCTCAACGCCTTTATGCACCGCTGGCCTCTGCACCCGCCTGCCATTCGCTCCGCTCTCCTCACGCGCTGCTCACCCTTCTTGGCGCCCGTTCTATTCTCTTAGTCCCGCCTTGGCGGGCACTTGACCGCACCCGGCCCACCAACCCCGCTCTGCCGTCAACACCAACGCCTGCTCCAATCACAGCATCCTCGGCGTATGACCTTCCAAGCCGCCAGCCTACACGTCCATTCGACACCGTCGACGCTGCCTGACGATCATCTTGCTCGCCGTGCCTCTCACCCGCACCGAGGCATTTCTCAGCCTATCGCCGGGTCTGGGGGATGCTCGTCTACCGCTTCCAAGCCCCACACAAGGCAGCAATCGTCCCGCTCCTGTGGTAACAACACCCTCCGAGCGCTGCTCTCTATACCGCTCCACAATACCCGTAATTCTGTGCCGGCCTGTCCTGGACTGTACGCGAATTCGAGCCAGCAAACCCTATCTCTGCCACACGACTGCAGTGGTGTGATTATTGCCTCAGACCGTCATTGACTCTAATACCAACACTAGCATGTGAAGGGGGGGCCCCATCGCTTTCCGCAAGATGCCGGGTCTGTAAGCATGCACATCAAGCATGATTAAGAATGACACCATCCTACCCAGGAAGAGCTTGGCACATACTATACCCAAGATTAGCTACAATGTACGACATGATCGGACCCAGGGGGCTGTAAACGAGTAAGCACGTACGTCTCCAAGCTGGAAATCCCAGCTAGTCCTCAGGCTGCGGATTCCCACAACTCAGTAGCTTTTACTTGCCTCGGTTGAGGTGCGATATACGACACAGGAAACCAATGACCGCACACGACGTGGCTGCATATACGCTGTGCTTGACTGCAAAAAAGGAATTTCCTGGTTCTGGGCCCTCTCTCTGGACGATAGGTCACACTGCTGTGTTGATCGCTGTGTCCGATGAGACATGGGCAGACACTCTACCTCTGTCACCACCAAAGCCATCATCATGCACTGAGGCAACTATGTTTGCATCTTTGTTTCCGGCTCCCCAGATGTTTCAAACTCCGGGCCCTGGCGCACGAATCGTGAAACATTGCATGGCCCACGTTTTGGTGTTCCTTCTTCACTGTGGTGGATATCCACAACCCTGCTGCATCTGCGGCACATTCCAACTCCGGGCTGAATCACAGCGAGCCAGTTGTATCTCTCCGATACCACACTCCCAGATAGCAGCCCTGCAGTTCCGGTCATGGTAGCCTCGCCAAAGCTTTTCTTCTTCTCGCAGTCGATTCCTGATCCTCTAGTCGTGTCAACCAGGATCGGAGCACGACTTACAAGGCAGGAGGGCTGCAAGTTTGCTTTTATTGAAGCTTGCTAAGAGAGTAGCCAAAGGCAAGCAACTCACTTTGCCCCAGGCATTGTGGGCCGAGGTGGCATGCATTTGACAATGTGCCTGTCTGAAGGTTACCCAGAGTTGTATGGCACCTCTTATCGGGGTGCTACGACATAAGCTCAGATACCACAACAATCCTGGCAGCACGTGAAGGCTTATCCTAATCAGACAGGAAGAATATGCAGTAAGTAGATGAGAGTCGTTCTCAGCACGCCGCTGCATCGCGTTGACATGTAATACCTCATTGAACTCACATGTGCTTGATATACTGGATAACACATGGACCCACTATGATATCCAACTTTTCTGATTGTCTTGAGGTTTCGTAACCATTGATTTTTTGGAAAATTCATCTGTTTTGCTAACTGCTTAGGTCTAGTGCAGCAACCTCAGGACCTTTAGTAGATCTGCTGTAACACCCATGGCTGTGACTTCACCACCAGCCCCCGCACCTTGAATAATGAGTGGATTGTCGCCATAACGCTTAGTGTAGAAAGCAATGATGTTGTCGCTACCCTTCAACGCCGCAATCGGGTGGCTCTTGTCAAACTTCTCCAGACCGACCTTGACCTTGTTGGCCGGCACATCGACGCTTCCCACGAAGCGAATCACCTTGCCCTCCTTCTCTGCCTCTGACTTAAGTTTCTCCATCTGGTCGTCATATTGTGGCAGCTTCTCAAGGAACTCGTCACCAGAAGAACAAGACTCAAGCTCCTTGGGGATGAGCGACTGCACAGGGAATGACGTCGGTGACTCAACCTTGAGTCCAGCAAGACGGGCGAGAATGGTCAGCTTACGCGCGACATCCAAGCCGTTCAGGTCGTCCCGCGCATCTGGTTCTGTGTAGCCCTTTTCCTTTGCCGACTTGACCTCTGCCGAGAACTTGCCGCCACCACCGCCCAGCGGCTGGAATGAGTTGAAGAGGAAGCTCATGGTTCCGCTGAAGACACCCTCAATCTTGGTTACTTCGTCGCCTGTCTCGACCAGGTCCTTCAGTGTCGAGATGACGGGCAGCCCTGCACCGACAGACGACTCGTGGAAGACGTAGCCTCCCGCCCCGTTTCCGTTGCTCGCAGCATCGAAAATCTGCGTCCACAAATCGTAGCTTCCTGAAAATGCCTTCTTGTTGGGTGTGACGATGCTGATACCGTGCTTCAGGAAAGCAGGATAGCTATCCGCAACATCTTGGTTGCTCGTGTTGTCTACCAGGACGACCTTTCCAGGCGCTTTTTGTAGGTATTCGCAAAGCTGTGGGAGGGGCAGGGCTGGGTTGGAGGCGTTTTGCAGTTCAGACTGCCAGTTCGAGAGGGGCTTGTAGTCGGCGTGGTAGATGGCTTTTTTAGAGGTGCTGAGCCAGATCAGCGAGAGATAGTAGGGCGACGAGGGCGACTGCGAGAGGTGCTTGGAGAGTTGGGAGAGTTGGGAGAGGAAGGCCTTGCCGACTCCGCCAGCGCCTGAGAAGCTGTTAGCTTTAAATGTCTAGCATAAGAGAGTGAAGCTTCTTACCGACAACGGCAATGAAAACTTGGCGAGGAAGAGGCATCGTATGTGTATGTGTTGGTGTTCTTTGTCTATGTCGGCGGTGTCAATCGATTGCGCAACAGCAAACAAACGCAATGAAAGTATATAACCTTTACCAATGGCACCAAAAGAGTAGGAGTCTTCAGGAAATGAGACTTGATAGCTGCGGAACCGCTATTTCGACATTTAGACGTGGGGTTACGCAAAATAGCACGCGGGGCAACGGAGTGACGCAACGGCCAGACGGCTCCGGCTCCGACATCGCCTCAGCCCTATGGCGCGCTCCCCACGCGACGGATGGTGCCGCCCTCTGGACTTGCACTCTCCAAACACCACCTATGTCATCCAAGGACGCCCATCTGTACGGCGCACGCCCAAAGGGACGCGCAAAAGCAAAAGAAATCTCCAGCTCTAGTAGCCTCGCCTTCTCATCCACGCTTTCCAACCTCATCAAGAATTCGTCTACCGAATCGAACAAGCCTACCGCCGGCCGCGCGCGACCCCATAAGGAGGATATCTTCAAGACACACAACAAGAATGTCAAGAAGCGCGCACTCAAGGATTTAGAAGATGCAGACTTTACACAAAAGCACCGCGGACGCACAGCCGAGGAGAAGGACGAAGATGAGGTCGCATGGAAGCGCACCAAGCGGCGGATGGAAGAGAAAGCCCGTCTATACGACGCCCTCAAGCGCGGCGACGTCGAAGACGTAGACGAACGATACGGTGTAGATTTCGATCGCAAATGGGCCGACAAGCAAGAAAAAGGAGAAGCCTCGTCATCTTCATCCTCAGATGATGCTTCCGAGGACGAGGAAGAAGAACTAGTCGAATACATTGACGAATTCGGACGCACAAGAAAGGGGACTCGCGCCGAAGCCGCGCGCGAAGAGCGTCGAAAACGCACGTTGGCCGCCGACGAGCCCGACCGCTTTACCGCGCGGCCCAGTATGCCCAGCAATCTCATCTACGGCGACGCGGTGCAGACGCAAGCCTTCAACCCAGACGCCACCATTGCCCAGCAAATGGCCGAGCTAGCCGCCAAGCGCGACAAGGAACTCACCCCGCCACCAGACGTGCATTTTGACGGCCGCGCAGAGGTCAGGCAGCGCGGCATGGGCTTCTTTAATTTCTCAAAGGACGAGGAGGAGCGTAGGGAACAGATGGCGCGCATGGAGACGGAGAGGCAGGAGACGGAGCGCGTGCGCAGGGAGCGTAGGGAGCAGGTGGAGAAGAGGAAGGAGATGATTAGGAATAAGAAGAGGGCGATACAGGAGAAGAGGAGTAAAGGCCAGGCTGAGCGGTTTTTGGATGAGTTGGGGGCGGAGTTGTTTAAGGATGGGGGTGGTGACGGTGATGCGGAGGAGAAGGAAGATGGCGGGGAGGAGGGGAAAGAAGACGCTGTGAAGGAGAAAGAAGACGGTACAAAGGAGGACAAGACAGTCGAGAACGATGCTGAGCGTCCTGCGTGAGCCCTCAGTGTTTTTATGTAAGACAACATGATACCCAATATTCAACACCCATCCCACGTCAACACAGTGTTCAAAGTCTACCTGTCATTCATTATCCGTCTACGACAGAACTGTCAGCAGCCCAGGCACAGAATCATACATGTACTTGACGCGGCGTTCTCATTTGCAGATCAAGTCTCTCTACTAGCTCCAATCTGGTACAACCAACGGGGACAGGACAGCTGAATCAGGTGGGAACGCTAAATCATTGTTTAAATAGTTATTCTCGCAAAGGGCACCATGATACAATATGATGCTGTACAGCTGAAAAGGTATACCCATCCCATTTGCGCACGAGCATGACACAGAAAGCAAGCAAGAAGCAGACGTCAACCAGGAAAAAAGAAAAGTATCTCTGATATAGAAAGGGAAAATTAGTAAAATAACATGCATACTTCCGTGTGATAAGTATTCAAGAAGCACCACAAAAAAGTGAGGAAGAAAGGATCAGCCTCACCAAGATTACAATATGCCATACCACAACGTCAAGTACAACGTTGGAAGACGAGGAAGAGAGAAAAAGAAGATGATAATAAGAACAAGAATAATCAGCTTTATCCATCAAATCTCCCAATCACTCTCTTTCTCTTAAATACCTACGTACCAGGCCTGCTCTTCTCGCATCGCGAAACAAGCTCGCAGCCAAATGCACCTAAAAAAATGCCTCGCATATGTTCCCCGTTATATACGCCTAGATGGAACCAGAGAAAAAGATATGAAAAAGAAAAAGAAAACGCCCAATCTATGCAAAAAAAAAAAACAGGGGAGGGGCCATATCTTTACACAGCCCCCTCTCTGTACAAGTTCCGCACAACATGCCTCTCTCACCCTGACCAATCCTTTCTCTACTCCTGCTCCAAAAAATGAACGAAAAGAAAAATACAGAGAGCTCAAGAGAAAGCGATGGAGAGAAAGAAAAAAAGGGGCAAAAAGAACCAAAAAAAATATCTTTTTTGTTTACCCCAATCTCTCACCCGCACGAATCAGCGTATCAGCCGTCATCTTGATAGCGTTCGCGGCAGCCTGCCAGTCTTTTCTTGCAATTGCCTCGCGCGCAAAAGGAAACACGCTGGCTTCGAGCCCGTTGTCTGCGTCGGGCGCGAAAATGACGTGTTTGAACTGGGTGCGATTGGGGAGCTGGTTGTGGAAAGAGTGTTAGTTAGCGGATCAGATGTCAAGAAAAGGAAGAAGGCGATGTAAAGATAGTTGAGCGAAAAGAGAGAAAAAAAAACTTACCCCATGCTCTCCCTTATCATTCTTATCCCGCCTAATATCCAACAAATCCGTCTCCAGATGCGCAATCTTCGCATTATGCTGGATCCTCTGCATCGTCACACCGCTCGATTCAAACCCGCCCGTGGCATACACTTGATTGTACCAGCTCTGCTCCCACTGGCCAAAGCTCTCAGCCTTCTTCTTGAACAAGCTCAGCGCATCGACAAGCGGCTGGAAAATGCCAATGTCGTATTCGGCCCCACCGCTGACTTGCTCCGTCCAGTCGAGCAGCTTCTTGCCTTCTTCTTGCAGGCTGCGTGCAAAGTCGTCGATTTTCAGCGGCATAATGGGTTCCTGCGAGAGCTCCAAGATGAGCAGGACCCAGACGCGGGCGAGGAGCGTGTGGTATGAGAAGGAAGGATCAATGTATTTCCGCATCCACGAGAGCGTCTCAAAGCAGCTGCGTGAAAGCGGGTTGGGCAATGCGTGGTTCTCGGTAGCGCTGGCGAAGCCAAAGTCGAGAGAGGACGTGCCAGCGATGGACTGAAAGGCGACATAGTCACTTCCGGCGCCCAGGTTACCAATCTTGCTGTTCGAAGTATCCCACAGTTCTCGCAGAGTCTTGTTCTCCCGCGGATCAGAGAGACGGTCTAGAATGCGTGTCCAAGCGTGCTGGAAGATGGGCGAGCCATTGGCCCAGAGTTTGTCGCCTGTTACGCCCACGTCGACGTTGAGGTATGCAATAGCGCCGTCGCGGAGAGCTTCAATGTTCGCTTCAACATGCTCCGTGGATCCGATCCGGTTGTACTCGCCGGCGTCCCAGGATGCAAACTCGATAGTGCGTAGAGGCTTCCAGCCCTGAGCACGAAGCTCGCCTAGTACGCGGACGACTTCGAGCATGACTGCCGTGCCAGAGCCAGGGTCGGCCGCGCCAAAGCACCATGAATCTCGGTGGTTTCCAATGATAATCTTCCTGTTCTGGTCCTCCGTACCTTTAAGGGATCCAAAAACATTGAAGATGCGTTGCTGCTCCACTTCTTCTTGGTCGTTCTGCAGATAAACCTTGGGAGAAGTCTTAGGATGACCAGTGTACCACTTGACATCTGGCACACCACCGATCCATTCGTCTAGGTGGAGTTCTTCACCAAATCCCTGGAGCGACTGGAGTAGCTTTTGGGCATCCTTCCACGACAATGGCAGACTAGGAATCTTTGGTAGCGCTGGGCTTTTGTCCCGGGGTATACGCTCCACCTTCTTCACACTCGGGTTCCCGGGCGTAAGCACGTCTCCCATAATCATGTTTGTCTGGGCGACAGAGCCTCTCTGTACGCTGTCGCCGGGTCTCCACTTGCCGTCTGGCCAGGGGTTGCCCTTCTTGAAGCCGTCGTCTGCTGGATCAGAGTATACGAGCACGCCCGCGACACCTGCAGCTTGCGCAGCCTTCAGCTTCATTGACAAGTCTGGTTGTGTACCGTAGTAACGGCAGAGTATAATTGCACCTTGTACGTCCACCCCACTGTCCCATAACGACTTGAAGTCGCTCTTGTGGCAGTAGTTGGCATATATGAGAGGGCCAGTGGCATTTCCGCTCGCAGACAATGCGTGATAGGCAGGCGTCTGCGCTTTTGGTGGATTGAAAACGGACGGCTCTTCGAGTTTCGCTTCCCAGGCCTTATCGGGCGGGTCGATGATTGCAACCTTGCGGCCGTCTTTCTTCGCGTAATTCATATACACATAGTATCTAGCCAAGTTAGCATACTTCCCTGAGCGGCGCCGAGATTAGCAAACATACTCGTCATGGGTAAATGTATCCATATTCGCGTCCTTGAACTTGCCCTCGATCCATTGTCCCAGCACGTAGCTTCCCTCGGTGCCTCCAATATGATCGTAGCTCGTAATGTACTCGAGATTCTTCTCGATGCGCCAGCTCTCGACGCTCTCAACCGCCGTTTGCCGTACCCATTCGGGATTAAAGGGCGTGCCAAAGCCACCACCCATGGGCACCACCTCGCTAGAGACCAAGAAGTAGACGAGTATGACGATTACAAAGAGGCCAATCAATCGCGCAAACATGGACCAGCCCGGCCTGTACTCTTCTGATATCGTGGGCAGGCGATCCGTCAGGGCGCTGAAGTTGGGGCGCCACGACGGCCACGGTATCCGGGGTAGATTCCAGTTGGAGAGCGAGTGTCGTATGCTGTAGAAACGTTTAGAGAAGCGACTCCGTGCCCGGTTCCTCCGCGATCTCCCTTCCTCGGCGGCTTCGGGATCCAATATCTCCATCTCCTCCATGGTCTGCCGCAGGTCCTCATCTTGGCTCTCTCGCACCGGGCTCCCAAGGTCGGAGTCGTTGTCGTCTACCGACTGTACCGACGGCGGCTGGTAGTAGCCATTGCGCCGTCGCGGGTCAGACTGGGTGCGGACATCTGGGGTCAAGAGGCCCTGTCGTTCCGCGTCGTCGCTGATCTCGTTTGGTCCTAGGCGTGCCGGCGCATTGCGCGAGGATGTGGCTTCGTCGTATGTGGGGATGGGTGGCGGCGAGGGCTCGCGAACGTAGTTGTGCTTTTCGTCACTCATGGTGAGCTGCTGAGGACTGCGGTCCGGGTGGTATTAAATGGATGTTGCGCAATGTCGTGGTAGGGGATGCTGGCCCGCAGCGAATGTTCGGTACGAGCGGTTCAAGTGGGTAAGACGGGTTATCGATTGGACATGTACATGTTGGGAGGGCGTGAGGAGTGGTGACGGTAAAGATACTGTGTCGATAGACGCGGCAATGCAAGAAAGAAGGCGAGAGGTTACGTTTCGTCTCGACGCGGCGGAAGGGCCATAGCAGAGACGTCTGGGGATGGCGTTGCGCATCATCCGTCGCCGAGTCCCTGTCCCAAAAGCTTGGTCCTCGAAACCCCCCATTCCATTCCACCGCAACCCGCGTTTGAGACTGAATCACCACCACCATCATCATCACAACGAGTGCTCACTTCAAGACATAGCAGCTCGATTTTACGAAATCTACATGTTCCGGCCTCCCGTGACCTTGATGGTCTCTCCATTAACATAACTAAACAGCGGGCTCGCAACAGCCAAGACAGCGCTCGCCGCCTCCGTCGCCGTTCCTGGCCTGCGCAGTGGGATGTCCGCGTGCAGCTGGCTCTCTGGAATACCAGCCTTTTGCGCCTGCGGTATGCCCAGCGCCACCTTCTCTCCGTCTGGCGTTGTGACGAAAGCGCCCGCCTCCTTAGCTGCCGTTAATCGAGTTTGGATGTGTCCAAAAGCCACCGTGTTGGCGCGCACGCCGAATTGAGGGCCCCACCTAGACATGTGTTAGGGTTGTTGGCGAGTACGGATACAAGGATGAGAGAGGATATGGGAGAAGGACATACTCTTTCGCAATGGTCTTGGTCATGCCCTGCACACCCGCCTTAGCCAGTGCGTAGTTGATCTGCCCTGCGTTTCCGTGCACGCCGCTCGTGCTTGAGATATTGATGATGTTCCTGGGCTCGCCGTCCTTGACGCGGAAGTACGGCGCTGCTGCGCGGACGATTTTGAATGGCGCAGTGCCATGCAGGTCCACAATCGTGTGCCATTGCTTGTCCGTCATCTTGTGGATGACTCCGTCCCATGTGTAGCCGGCATTGTTGACGATGATGTGAATCTTGCCGCCGCCAAACTCGGCTGCCTTGGCAATGAGTGTCTTGATATAGGAGTCGTCGAGCACGTCGCCTGCTACTGCGATTGCGCTGCCGCCAAATGAGTTGATCTCAGAGGCTACGGCTTCGGCCTTCTCTGCGTTCATGTCAGTACAGTGCAGGCTGGTGCAATGTTCGATATGCGCCCAATTGACTTACTGGCGTCTACATCAGCAACGACGACCTTTGCGCCTTCCTTTGCAAATAGTTTTGCTGCCTCGGCGCCGATTCCTTGTCCAGATCCAGTAATGATGGCAGTCTGGCCGGCCAACATGCCCTTGGGATAGTTGAGATGGCCAGCAATCTGGTCTACGCGCTTGGAGGAAGACATGTTTGCAACAGTACAATAACACAAATTGGAATTACAAGCTGGTGATACTGAAAAGCTGGATCCCTCGGGATAGAGAGAGACTGCGCGGGTTTATGGCAGCCATCTTGAAATGCGGAGTAGCTCAACCGCGAACCCCGGCATCGTTACCTGGAACATGCCGAGGTTCCCCACACTAGCGCGTTCCGACTTACTCGTCTCTACAGGCTCGTCGCTGTTACATCGGTATGTGATCCTTACAGTCTCCTTAGCCTAGCAGGATTTCAGACGGGTGCATGGAAGCTAGAGCCGGCCTGAGGCAACAATTTTATGCAGCCCTGTAACTTATTGTAGTATTGTGAAGAAAGTAAGAATACAATGATAAAGACAATAAGCCTACTCATAGAGAAGATGTCAAGATGTCTGTTCCAAGGCGTTCTAAGCCATACAGTTGCTGCTGTTATTGACGGGAGAGAGCGCAATGTTGATGTTCCGCTATGGTTGTTATTAACTTTCCAGTAAATCGACCTCACCGTACTTGAAGACCATAATTGTATCAAGATATTATTAAGAAGCCTCTCTTAGGGCGTCTAGCCTACTGCACGCTCGCCTATGCTGGCTACTCTATCGTTAGGTCTGTTAACTACAGTAGCAATCACAACCGCCGTGATTTCAACGTTCTGAAGTCTACATCTGGTTTAGTAATGTCTATAGAACCAAAGTTTGTGATCGGGAGCGGCTCTGTTTTCGTATTGACCTCCCTCCAGCCCACAGTAACTAGATCTTAACTAGGCCTTGACAGAAGCTAATTATATTTAATATACTATGCAGAAGAATTCGCAGAACGCATATCGTTCATACATCTTGGTTGTGGTTAGCGTATTGGCACAAGGTAAGCTTTCTGGCAGTGACCGCTAGCGAATCTCCGCTATCGTATGTCTTGTTGTCTGGATTCTGATGTTTCCGCCTATGATGCATTCAATTCAACAACAATAGCCACAGATCAAGTTACGAAATTTCCAGTTCTAATCCCGTCATGAACTGTCTTGATAGAGCCAATCGGTTTCTCACAAATACAAACAATCGACACTGTCTACAGAGTCTTTTCAACGCACCTGGTCAAGTGGCTTCAAAAATGCGATAACAAGAAGCATGAATGTACAAGACTTCAAGTATGTTTTGTATAACAAACCTGGCATCTGTATACATTAATACCAGCTAAACGCCATCTTGACAAGTATCTTTTCACGACCGCATTCACATTCAGATGCTTGGAAATATCTCAATTGCTGTGGCCTTCACGAACCATACTCAATGCTAACAAAGACACGATAGCAACAGAGGCAAATATCCATAAGCATCCCCTTATTAGCCTCGCAAGCCCCATTCCTCATGTACCAAATGCAGAAACACAGCAACATATCACTTCAACACCATCGCGTAACACCTGGCTCGGCTTGAGAGCTGCCTCAATGCGTCGGGTCTTGCGCTATCGGAGCGCAGGCGATCAATATCGGCCGAGACGAGCGTTGCCATCAAAGCGAATTAAGGATAGCAGCGGCCTGCCTTCGCAGTTCACTACGTCGTTGGCTTCGCTCGTCGCTACTTGCCCGTTCCGGTGCGCTTCGTGCTTTGTGATGTCCCGAACCTGAGGGTCCTGCACCTGATGGGTCGGGATTCGTCACGATTGTCGAGTCACTGCTGGGGGTGCTCGGCCTTGCTCGACCAGGCAGACCTATTGGCATTGCGGTTGCGTTTGCGGCTGCGGCCATGGTTGCAGCTATACTGGGGAAATTACGTGCAGGGGCGGTTGCTCTAGGCTGATTGTCATCAGATGGCGATGCAGGTGGAACGTCCTGAAGTTCGATAGCTTCTTGCCCTTGGACGGCTTCTTGTCCTTCGCCAGTCTGATTTTGATCGTCGGGCTGTTGTTGAGCGCCAGTCTCTTGTTGATCGCCAGTTCGGTCTCGATTCATTGATGCCCGACTCTCCGCTCGACACGGCAGCCACTTGAAGGTGACGGTGTAGTTGAAGAAAGCACAAACACTCTTCTAGAGTCCTCTGTCTCTCATTGCTGCGTGCTGTAGTGATCGCTTCCATTGTCGGTAAATGAAGATGGCTACTACGAGACTCGCTAGGAGTACCAAGACACCGCAGACGGAACTGATCGCTATAATAGGCGTCGTTTGATCACCCAAATCATCATGTGACTTTGATGAATGGCGTATCGTGGCTCCTCCGGGAAACACAAAACCTGTTTGTGGGTGTGGTGGTTGCACCGAGGACGCTTGCATTGCTGACAACGGTGACATGATTGTAGACTCGACAATTGGAGGCGTTGATGTGGTGGCTGTAACGATGGGACAAATGTAGAATAGAGAAGCGATGGGTGGGTGAAAGCGATAACAATGTCGTGGAAGAGAAGAAGAGTGAAAACAGTGACGGGCGTTACTTAAAGGCTCAGAGGCCGGGCAACTGGCTCTTCATCCTTCCTCCCAGCTAGGTCAAATCACACTTTCCTTACGTGTCTCAAACGTGGATACGCCTACTCAACCTTCTCAAGCTAGTACTGATTGGGTGCTTCTTCCTGTACCGACTACTTCATGCTGGTCCTGTGCTGCTTCCTTTTTCCTACAGTCATGGTTGTATTCGCCCAAGTCTAACGTTCAGACATGAAGGCACGCCAGGCCTGGCAAACTCGTCTCATGTTGCTCATTTGGTGGCTACGCTTTAATATATCTGTCTAGCGCATTTTACTTCCGTTGCTTAGGACAGAGACTGCTTTTTATTATGATTCGAGAGTAGAACATCCATCACTATAGCTTGGACTTGACAGGCTCATCATGCTTCCAGCCAGGCATATCTGCCAGATCCTTCGCCCGCGCCGCTCTTCTCGACTTTAGCGCATCGCCAGTACCGGGCCGCCATCTCCACGCGTGCGCCAGATCATCTGCAAGCCTACCCTCGAGAAGCTCAACCACATGCTTACCAATATTTGGCAAAAGTTTGAATGAGTGACTAGACATTTCGGGTCAGTACATGTGTCCTAGCACCGAATGTTGGTATACGCACCCGCTATCCCCTGTCGCAAGCACAAAGTTTTTCCATTCAGGATGCTCACACATCAATAGCGCGGCATCAGCAGTATCCGTACACCAGCATAGATGTCTATTGAACAACTCCTTTTTGGTGAACTTGGGCAGGAAAGTTGCAATGGCTTTGCGGATGCCCTTCTCAGACGCATCGGGGTAGGTATCTGTAGGGTGCTTCGCTGCCGACCTAGGCACAGAGATGCGTTTCGGTGCTTTGGCGCCATATGGCTGATGCTGCTTGAAGCGCGTAAAACCTGGGAATTCGTCACAAACCTTGATCACGCCGTGCTCGTCAGGCTCGAAGAAGAAGCCGACATCGCCGTTGTACACCACAGGTACGTTCTTGTACTCTGCTGCTTCCTCAGGCGTGAGTTGTATGTGAGCATATACCCAAGCCTTACAGAGTCAGATCTGAATGTGAAGCAGCGATGATGAAAAGACCTACTTTTGAAACGCATTGCTCTTCGAGATCGACCAACACAGGACTCCAAGCACCAGCTGCAAGCACGACCTTATCAGCGTAGTACTTCGTCCCATCAACTGTCTCAACACCAATGCACACTCCCTCAGCTAAGAGAGGCTGCTTGAACGATCCAGCACCACCGAAACCAAACTTGACGCCTTGGTCTCGCAAGTACTCGCCTATGGCGTTGATCGCCTTTGCTGCAGCCAGCCAGCCGCCGTCTTGGCTCCAGACTGCTTTCCAGCCCTTGATCTGCTCGCGATCCAGGAGCGGCATTTTCTTCAGAATTTCGTCTTCCGAGTCAAGCCATTCAGTTGTTTCTTCGAGACCAGCGTTGGCGTCGAGCAGAGCCTGGTATGCTTGTTTCAAATCTGCAAGTCCCTCTTCCCCATGTGCACAATCGAGCTGCATCTTCTGTCAGCCCTAAACTTCAAACGGCCCACTCTGCTCGCTATACATACTCGTCCCGTATTGTGAAAATACTCTTTGAATAGATCATCTTCTCTCCACATTTGCCTAGCTTCTAGACTCAGTTGGAGATCGACCTTGTTCCGCAAGCGGACACCCATGATCTTGTTTAGGTCATTTCCCGCTGACTGCGCTGACGGGATAGGATAAGTGTCAAGGACAGTGATGTTGGATGGTGTGTAGCCCGAACGGACTAGATGAAGAGCTGTCGAAGAGCCAATAGTGCCACCGCCACCGACCACGATAACAGACGTGTTCGCTCTTGAGGGCGCCATGTCGGAATGACGAGGACGCGTATTCAGATTCCCGGATGGCTGAAGTTTTGCTGGACGAAGGCGCAAGTTGTGATCAAAAGCAATCCGCAACGGGTCAGGCTCATTGCCCGGCGGTTAAGTATCAATGGAGTCTGCACACGCCACCAGCTCGATGATACGATTGTGAGGCATCCTCCCCGCTCAATCGCGAGCTCCAACAAGTTTTGATTGAGTAATTGAAGCCTTCCGCTCCATGTACCGTCGACTGGGGACGACGCTCGGCCAGGAGATGGCGCCTTGCTCTCGCTTGGGTGATCCCGACTGTTATAATATCCCAACGAGGTTAGCCCGTCGGACGTCAGCCCAACGTCAACCGAAGAGGGGCTGTCCGTGTCTCTTAAGATAGAGCACTCAATGAGTCTTCGCCTTTGTCGATATCGGAGCGCGCTGATAACGGAAATCTGGGTCTATCTTGCATCTGATCCGATACCAGCAATGCCGATATCCTGTTGACTCACGAGGCCTGCCGCGGAGCAATGCCATGGCTGACTCGCGCACTGCCCTGCAACCGCAAAGGCCCGACAACCAAGCATTGCAAGCCTTGTCCGCGGTCTCTAGTGTCGATATCCCTTGCCTTGTCCGTCTTAGCTTTGGCCTCCACTTTTCCCAACTGTTCGCACTTCCACATTGGGCTTAGTTTAACTGATCTCCAAAACAGTCGTTTCCCTCGGCAGTCCATATGTCACCGAAACTAGGGACTCCACAGTCCCTATCAGCTGGATAGAACCACTCGCTTTACCCCGGGTTGGGGTAATTTAGCCCCGGGATCCACAGATAAGCCGGGATATCAGATAGTAAGAGAGGCAAGCATGGGAAACGTCGCGGTAGGAAGTCTGTGTATAAAGGGTCGCGTGAGGCATCTCCAGAACCGTCTCAGCTCAGAGTTCAACCTTCAATCCGTTCTTTGACGGCAAATCACTTTGGTCGTCCTTGTGGAAACCGCTCAAGATGTCCGAGTTTGACGCTGCTCCTCCGAATACCCACGCCGGTGGCGACGATGATGCCCTTCGTACCAAGGGCAGTGACCCACTGAGCGCTCCTCTGCCCTCGACATACCAAGTTTCAGACGAGAGGATCAACCAAGAAGAGTATGCGCGGACCGTGCCACTATGGAAGAGGGTCTGGCAGAACAGCTTGACGCAGATGCTTTTGCTCAGCGTTCAAGCCTTTTGTGGCCCTGCGATGGCCGACGCCATCGCTGGCCTTGGTGGAGGTGGTCTTGCTACTCCTCAAACCTCAAACACTGCCACGGCTATCAACTACACCCTGCTTGCAGTTTGCTGTGCCATGGGAGGTATCATTGTCAACAAGCTCGGCACAAAATGGGCTCTCGTTATCGGCGCCTGCTCGTTTCCTATCCAAGGCTCCTCATACTACTGCAATTCCAAGTTTGGCAATCAGTGGTATCTCATCTTGGGCAGCGTTTTCACCGGTATTGGCACGGCTACGTGGTACGTGGCTGAGTCTGGTACTATCATGTCCCTTGCCCCAGCGCGGTCCCGCGGCAAATACTTGGCTCTTTGGATTGTTGCCCGTAATCTGGGACAGTTGGTGGGTGGTGCCATCAAGTAAGCTATCCCAGCCGCAAGCTTCCATAGCCGAAACTAATGTTTTTACCATCTAGTCTGTCAAAGAATCACAAGAAGGGTGTTGTTGGGGGCGTGACACCAGATACCTATATCGCCTTTCTCATTATTGAGTGTTTGGCGCTTCCGTTCGCTTTCCTCATCTCGCCTCTCGAAAGAGTGGTCCGTTCGGATGGAACCCGAATCCTCGTTTCTGAGAAGATTGGCGCTCTGAAGGAGCTCAAGCAAATCAAGGTCACAATGACTTCAAAGCTTATCCTCCTCTCGGCTCTTTGGGCCATTTGGTCTTTCTTCTACAGGTTAGTCAACATTGCCTACTCCTTGGTTAGAGTTAGCTAACGAAAGATCAGCGGTACCTGGTCGACTTACCTTGCAACGTATTTTACTGTTCGCGCCCGAGCTCTTTCTTCGCTGATATCGCCCTTCTTCTGTATCGTCGGATGCTTCGGTCTGGGATTTGTTCTCGACTTGAAGGGTGTCAGCCAGCGCCGTCGAGCTCAACTGGGTCTCCTGACTGTTGTTCTCCTGAACCTCGGCGTCTACATCTGGTCCATCGTTATCCAGGCTGAGTTCAACAGCAAGAACCCTGGCAACATTGACTGGGACGATTCGAAATATGCACGAACTTTCCTTCCATACTTCTTCGTTCAGACTACAGGCCCGTTGTCGCAGTCTTACATGTACTGGTTGCTCTCTTCTTTCGCGACCGATGCTCAAGGTTTGTCACGCTCACTCTGTTCATGTTGGAGGTATTTGAAACTAACCATCTACAGCAAACGTTCGCAATGGTGCTGCATTCCGCGCTATCGAAGCCGTTGGCCAAGCCATCTCATATGGCATGAACACTCAAATCACAACATCACCAATGGTCGGTTTCTGCGTCACATTTGGATTGATGGCGTTGGCATCTGGTCCAATGCTTATCTTGGTCAACCAAACACCAGACCGCATCCCTGCTGATGTGATAGCTGAGGAGATGGACCAGGAAGAGAAGAAGATTGGCGACGTTTCAGTTGAGACTAAGGTTTGAGGGTTGCTAGGTAGTCTAAATACTGAGAACTCAAACGATGACTGGGAAGCTAGTTTCTACTTGAACAATGATTAATAGTATCAACAAAGTTGCAAGTCTCCGCCTCGTCCGCGTTCGCTCTGACTCTTTCTTCTGGCATTTTTGAGCAAATAAGCAGCTGTTCGATGTTGCATCCAAAGTCTAAATCGAAGCCCTTTTTGACCAGAGAATAAAAAACATCAACCATAATCAACGCCGGTTGAGAATCACCATTTCCCCACGTGGTATGGTATGTGGGCCCTGCATGAGCGCATCCCGCATTGTTGCCCCACCGAGGGGTAGCTTGCTGTAGCTACATATAACCATTGGTCACCAAGCAATATTGAGAATCCGTAAATAAAGCTTTCAACCTCAGCTACAGTTTCCCCCAGCTTTCTGAACCCACAATACCACTTTTCTTTTCACTTATACCCAAAATCTCCCAGTGAGCTCGACAAAAATGGCCGACCTCAATCTCAATGAGATCCACGACTTCATGGTCAAGATTGCCAAAGAAGCCGGCGAGCGCATCGTCGCCGCGAAGCCAACAACATCCGAGTCTGGCTCAAAGAAGAATTGTACGGCAGTCCAATCTTTTCTTAACAAAAACTGCTATATACAAAAAAAAAGCCCCCCTCCAATAACACACAACTAACAAGTAACCCACCCCATAGCCGTCGACCTCGTCACCGAAACCGACCGCGCCGTCGAGTCCCTCATCTCCAGCTCCCTCCGCCGCGCGTACCCGACCTTCTCCTTCATGGGCGAAGAAACCTACAAGCCCGGCGACGTGCTAAGCCCGGCCCCAACCTTCATCTGCGACCCGATCGACGGCACGACAAACTTTGTGCACCGCTACCCATACGTGTGCATCTCGCTCGGACTCGCCGTCGAGCGCGAGCCCACCGTCGGCGTCGTGTACAACCCGTTTACGCAGACGCTGTACTCTGGGATCAAGGGCCAGGGCGCGTTTCTGAACGGCTCGACGAGATTGCCGCTGGTGGCGCCGCCGGCGCCGCTCGAAGGGCTGGATCGGTGTCTTGTGGCGGTGGAGTGGGGGAGTGATCGCAGCGGGAATGATTTTAAGGTCAAGAGTGAGACGTTTAAGCGGTTGGCGGCGACCAAGGAGCAAGGGGGTGGTATGGTGCATGGATTGAGGTCGTTTGGGTCGGCCGCGCTCAACTTGTGTGGTGTGGCGAGCGGTGGGCTGGATGTCTATTGGGAGGCTGGGTGCTGGGCGTGGGATGTTTGTGCCGGATGGGTTATTCTCAAGGAAGCTGGGGGGATCATGGTGGATGCGAATCCGGGTAATTGGGATCCCAAGGTTGAGGGCCAGCGGTATCTTGCTGTCAGAGGGGGAGAGGGACAGAAGAAGATTGTCGAGGAGTTTTGGAGTCTTGTTGATGGTGCGTTCGAGGTAGGCACGTAAAGAAGCTGAAATGAGGGAGGCAGACGTTTTTATGTGCTCTGCCGGTTGTTGTAACAGTGGCCATATAGACCAAGGGAAGAGAGAAAGGAACAAAGACAGCATGATAGACAAGTCATCACAGCATCACACGGACATGGAATCAAAAGAACACAGCAGATATAGAGGCGGCCGAAAGTTTCTCATTATTGCCACCGCTGAGATAATCCACCACAGTCTGATCCTTTTCAAGAGCAGATAACGTACACCAAGCTTGGGGAAAAAAAGAATCAAAGAACGAGAAAGGAATACTCTCCTTCCAACTTCTTCTCCATTACAGCCCCACATGTTGACAACAAGACACTTTCGTCCCCTAGAACAAAGGAAAGAAACGCAGTTTCGTCAATGTACTCTCTCTTGCAAGCAGGAGAGGAGAATGGGGAGTGGAGTTGTCGTGATTTCGTGAACAAAAAGGGGTCTGATGGGCAATTATTCTTTTTTTGGACGATGAGGATGAGATGGGAGTGACCAAAGTACCATGGAAAGGACTAAAGTAGCATAAGAGGAGAGAGGATGACTGATGCAACAACAACTAGTGCGCCGGGAAAAAGCAGGGAAAAGAGAGGGGAATCAACCCGTTCTACTCCAGTTCCATGTTTTTTTTTGGTATTTTCACGTTTTGGATCGCTTTGTCGGCAATTTGAGGTGAGGCGGAGTTTCGGGGTTCGTTCAACTTGATTAGGTACTCCGGGGTTGTGTGGCATTGGTCGGGTGTTGTGCGCAATGACAAGCAAGTAGGGGGATGTGCAACCGGGTCTTTAGATGGTCCTGGGAGTACCGCGAGCAGAGGCACTGGGAAAGTGTTAGTGGTCAGGGTAACATCACGGCAAGCATGTACGGATAAAACAAGGCATCAAGAGAGGAAAAGCGCAAGGGCATACCTCGCATCCACAAGATCATCGACGTGATTGCACATGGCCACGAACAAGTCAAAGAACAGCTTTCCTCCCATCTCCATCTCCATCTGCATGGTTCCACTACGCTTAAAGGTTCTGCGACTGCGGATGATCAGAGCGAGGTAATGAGCGCGCAGACGCGAATCGCTGTCTGGCGTGTTCTCGTAGGCATAGCGGGCGCTACGCAAGATGGTTCCAACCTCGATCCCGCTCTGCAGGCCCTGCTTGCGCAGGGAGAGCTTCTTGAGCTCTTCGAGGCCGTAACGATCAGCAGCGCAGTACACGGCTGTGTCGCGGAGAAGAACGTCTCCCACGCCAGAGTGAAAAAAGGTTGGCTCGACAGCGGGTGCGCGGTCGCCAGGTTTGTTTGGGTCGGGTGAAGCAATTGCACCCTCGAGCATCCAGGTTTGGCGGCGCTTGTCGTGGACAAGGCAAGGGTAGTAGTCTCCCTTGTACAGGTACTCGAGGATACAACTGAAGATTTCCGGCTCTTCTGTCGGCAAATCGATACGGCGGTTAGTTGACTCGAAGAACTGGCTCCGCAGCAGTTCAGCAAAGTACGGAGAGTGACAGAGGACGTCTTCGTGCGCAGCGAACAGTCGCTGGTCGGAGCCAACGACGACAGTCACGATGGCCGAGGTCAACTGGGGCGATGCTCCGTCCATCATAGGGCTGTCGTTGCGTGCGTCTAGCTTCTCGGCCATGGCCTTTTGCTTGGACGCATCGCGGGCCGATCTCTTTGGCTGCTGCTTGGTAATCTTGCCTGAACGGTCCTTCTCCTTCGAGCTAGCGAAAGAGCGTTTGCCGAACATGGTGAAGCGAGCGACGGAGAGAGCGAGCGACGGGGATCTTGTAAAGAGTGGACAGGTTAGTGCGACGCAACGTTCATGGGAAGTTGGGAGCTCTGGAAACTCTCGAACTCGCAGACCTTTCGGGGGGAAAAGTGAGAGAGGATTCGAAGAGCTTAAGCGTGTCTGTCCACACTGGTGGGTGAAGACAAAGCACACTTTGGGTTGTCGAACTCGCTTGTCGTGAGGCGTAGCGAGTGCGGTTGGCGGGGATGCGGAGGATTAAATACTGGCGTTGCCAAGTGCCATCCCTGCCACCTGGACGGCTAGCGTTGGGCTGTGTAGCATGCAGACGGGCGATTTTACTCGTCGATGGCGGGCGGCGGGCGGCATGGCTGGATGCAGGAGGAGAAGCAGGCAGCAAGGCAGCATTGTCTGCAGCCTCCGATTCGGCGCGCTGTCCCCGGGGCAATGTATGTATCAGCACGGCGCGTGCATGGTGTTTGTTTGGGTGGTTGTCAGTGTGGATAGCACGCAGGAGGACAGTATACCGTACATGGACGGTAAGCGAGCCCCGAGCCACGTGACATGCCCATCACGCCGGA
The DNA here is from genome assembly GCA_020744315.1 of Curvularia eragrostidis. Taxonomy (NCBI): domain Eukaryota; kingdom Fungi; phylum Ascomycota; class Dothideomycetes; order Pleosporales; family Pleosporaceae; genus Curvularia; species Curvularia eragrostidis. The sequence goes on along the minus strand of JAIRCK010000052.1, from coordinate 180,425 downwards.
TGCGGTCGTGTTGGGCGCTGCCTTGGGCGGCGGCGGCGGCGCGTCCATGTCGCGGAGTAACGTGACGGGCTGGGCGGCCTAGGGGCTGTCGGCTGCCGGTGACTCATGTGTAGACAGCGGGCTGAGGCAGCGAGGACTAAGTTTACTAGGTGCAGCAGAGTGTGCGGACATCGGTCATGGTGGTGTATCGCGCTGCGCTTATGCGCGCCCGTGAGTCATTTGGCCATGATGCAACGTGGGTGGTGCCAGCGCTGTATGAGATGAAGAGCATGATTCGTATGGCTGCATTGCAAACGTACCTACTATGCACTACACTACAATGCCGTGGGAAGCTACTCGCCGTCGCGGAGCAAGCCTCATGCCGCAGGCACAACGGGCGCCGTGGTGTGCTGCCATCGTCCGCTAATGGCTAGGGTGTTCTAGACGGATCTGGCGTGCGCGCGACTGTCGGAGAGGTGTAAAGCCGTAAACAACACAAGCAAAGGTTGCGTCAAGTCATTTCCAGGCCAGGGCTGAGCCTGCATGTTCGCTGGTCCGTAAATGAGGCAGCCCCAAGTAGTCCTGTTCCCGATACGAGCTCTGTCCCGAGTGTTTCCTATGACGTCGCGGCGTGGAAACGTCGCACTCCCCGCGGTACAGACACAGACGACATGCACGCAGCCAAGAGGTTACCATGCAGACTGCAAAAAAAAAGACGACTGAATGCTAGCGAGCACCTGCAGCCGCCACCCAGAGTAAAGGGCTGGTTCTTGTTCCGGGCCGCGTGCGGAGCTTTGACTAAGGGATCCCAAGCACCTCGTCATTCATAGCCAACCTTCCCCACATCCATCTTCCTCTCTTCCATCTATCCTCGACCACTGCAACCCCGCTCGCCGCCGTCGACGCACCTAGTGAGCTTCTGCTGGTTGATTCGGAATCGGCCATCTCCCTCCCTGTCCCGTGCGATAAAGACGCTTGCTGCTGTTGCTGTTGCTGCTGCCTCCAACACAAGGCCGACAAGGACCTGGTGCTGCAGCTTGTCACCGGAATCTTATACCGAAAACACACTCAACAAAAGCGCCGCCACCATGAGCACCGGGGCCAAGAAGCGTATCTTGAAGGCAAGCCTCTGACGGCCGTGTGCGGCACCGCAGAAGCAAGCCGGCTAACACGTGGGCAGGAGTATGGCGAGTGCATGGCCGACACGCCGCCAGGCATGAAGATCAACTTTGACGAGCAAAACATGACCAAGTGGGAGGTGTTGATGGATGGCCCTGAGCAGTCGGCATACGCGGTATGTGCTTGTTTTGGTGCCCCTGCACCTTCCGTGCACTTTGCTTGGAGCAGCGCCCACTAACGACGCTGCAGGGCGGCCACTTCAAGCTCGAGATTACATTCCCAACCGAGTACCCTTTCAAGCCGCCCGTGGTGAGCTTCCGGACCAAGATCTACCATCCCAACGTCAGCAACGACGACAAGGGCTCCATGTGCTTGGGCCTGCTGCGCCCGGATGAGTGGAAGCCGCCAAACAAGGTTGTCTCTGTGCTGCGACTGATCCAGACGCTGCTGATCGAGCCCAACCCAGACGATGCGATTGAGCCATCGATTGCCAACGAGTACCGCGAGAACCGCCACGAGTTTGAGAAGAATGCAAAGGACTGGGTGAAGCGCTATGCCAAATGAGGGCCATGACCACGTGGGCACGCGCTCGAGCGCCAGGCACGACCAGGGAGAGTGGTTCGGATAGCACGGAGGCCAGCAGCTACACATTGATTGCAGCGTTGGCGTTTGGCGAAATTTGCATGCGGATGGGTCGCGTGGTGGGCAGTGGGCAAAGAAGCACGGAATGTATTGTGCAGATCGCCATGTCTCGAGCGCATCGGTCAGCGAGGGACCGGTCCGGCAAGGCAGAGTGCTTGCCCAGCTGGCCGATGAGATGAAGAGCAGAGCAATAATATTATTATGTCGTCATGAGCCAATCTCCTTTGGCAGCGTGCTGGTGAAGCGAGCCGCGTGGTAAGGCCAGGGATGCCCTGAATGCCGTCTTCTAGAAGCGCGCGACAAGGCCGCTGCGGTTCGGTGCTTGCCTATTTGGGCCGTGACGGGGCCTGTGCCACGCCCTAGGGAGCGACGTTGGCCATGTTGTGAATAGTGTCTGTCTGTGACCTTCTCAGCCCTCAGCCCTCAACCCTCTGCGCTGCCCTCAACCCCCCAACCCCCAACCGCCGGGCAAGGCCGGGCAGGGTCGGGCAGTGCAGCGCAGCGCAGCGCAGGGTGCAAACACGCGCGGGCGCTGATTGGGCGGGACGCGTTCGCCTCGCGCGACGTTACCATGGAACTCAGTTTGTTTTTTCCACAGCGCTTATGCATGCCCTCTCCCGAATTGGGCCGTCGCACGCCAGGCAAACGCTCCCCTAGAGTTCCGCGGTGGCCCTTGAAACGCTCGACCCGCAGCGCGGCCCCCCTGAGTCGGGCCATAGTCATCGGGGATGAAGGAGGGATGGCCGTCGCGGCTTGGCGCCCGCGCCAGAGTCAGTACCTCCATCCAGGGCCGAAGGAGGTCTTCCTGCTACACACTGGCCGCACTTCCGTCCTCACTACCGTCTGACTGCCCCGGGGCCGGTGCCTGTGCCCCATCCACGCTCCCTAGACTGCTGCTCGCCTTCATTTTTTTTTGCTCTTCTACCTGCCACGCCCGCATTGAGGACCCACACGCCCGTCACCTCCTCGCTTCATCGCTGTGCTCGACGGACGCTGCGACACCCGGCCAACCTCTGTCCAGGCGACTGCCATCCGCGCATAACACACGCACCCGCCGCCAACACACAACACACGCACCCGCACTCCTCAACCACGCTCGCTGCCACCACTACTACCCCCGACTGCCCTCGAGAATGTCCTCCCGAATCACCACTCCCCAGCCGTCCTACACCCCGTCCGAATGAGCGCCCTTGCCGCCCTCCCACACCCTCATCTAGCTCTCACACCACGCAATGGGCGACACCATTCTGCGCGTCGCTCCTGGCGTCTCTCACGCCGCCACCGCTGTCCGAGACCCCGAGACAGCCGTCCCAGCTAACCTACCCCATGCCCACCGCCGGCCCTCTCCTACAGACTACACCCCTCCAGCCTCCCCTCAGATACCATATGTTACCACAAGGGGCTTCGGTGCTCTTCGCTCCAAGCACCCGGCCCAGCTCCAGATGCATGTCGTGGCTACCCAGTCCCACGACCGTCCAGCCTACAGCCCAACGCCTGTTGAAAGCCCGACCCTTTCTTCCCCCAAGTTCTCTCAGCGCCAGCGAGCTCCTTCTCTGCTCCGCCATGCGGCTGTGCCTCCTTCCCGCCATGCTGCCCCGGTACAGCCTCCAATGTCACCGACGGCAGCTCAGGCAATCGCGCGCCAGGACAGCGCCCCTTGCTCGCCCGACCTGCGCACAATTTTCAATCCCCTAGCTAGCAATCCTGTCAACTCAGACGGGCCAACATGGAATTCGTCCAACGAGGACCTTTCGGGACCTCCTCTGTCGTCTTTCAGGGCCCGCGGAATGACTGGCCCACAGCAATCTTTCCAGCCGATCCTGAGATCTGCGACATCCATACCAGACTATGCACAGTATCGCACCACAGAGCGAGCAAATCTCTCAGGCACGTACAAGCCTAACAGAGGCGTACCCAACTGGTCTCACAACGATTACTACCCTCCCCCGGTGCGACCCTTCCGAGCCGAGGAGCCACGGGCCAGCTTTAGATCTGGATGGACCAACGCGTCCTCGAGTCTCATGGAAACAAGCGGTACAGAACGAAGCAGCATCGTCACCGCCCGCAGCTCTATTGCCAGCGACCTACATAGCGGTGTCTATTCTAGAGACCAATCGAGAGACCGTCTGCGGGACCGGGATGAATCTCCAGAAACGATGCCAACTTTGGATGTTTCCAAGGAGGAAGAACAGCTGGATGCTGTTAGTGATGTGCTCGACTCCTACTTCTACGACGAAGATGACGAAGAGCGTAGCCCCATTGTTGGGCCGCACAATGATTTCCGAAACCCCTCGCCCAGTGGCCTCGATTCCGAACCACCTGAGCTGTCACAAACACCATCTCGCGATTTTGATTCGCTAGACTCCTTCCAATCCAGCGAGAGTCTCAAGCGCTGGGACGAAGGACCCGACTCTCGCGTCGAGGATTTGGCAGAGAGAAACACCGAACGCAAGAGGCTGTTGGCTGTGCGTACTAGATCAGAGTCAGACTCTGATGTCGATGTGCACGATGCAGACTCAGCAGATCAGGAGGCGTTGGAAGTGGACCATATGCATAAGGCGCAAGTTAGTCCCTTCCCGGCTCCGTATACCCCAAGAACTATCCAAGCGGTTGTCCAGCTTCCCAAAAAGAGACTATCAGGCGCAATGAAACGGTCTAGTGCGGATATGCCCCGTCGAGTATCTGTCACGCTCCAAGCTTTGTCACTCAGAACCACAGACACCACCGACTTCGCAAATACTAGCACCGTCAAAGGCCATCGTTACTCGAAGAGTGCCAACCCGAGCCGTTCTCAGCTCGACAACATTCGCCGCGAGATATCTGGACTTCCTCAGTTGCCATCTAGCAGGGCTCGGCTCTCGCGTCAGGATTGGGCGAGCATTGAAGCCTACTCAAAGCGACACAGCAAACGACCCAGCCGCTCACGTACCTTTTCCTACGCCGCGAGTTCCGGCAACAATGGTCCGCAATCCCCGCCTATACAAAGATCGCAGCAGCTTCCCGAGCTTGACGAAGATGAGGCCATTCCCCGTCGCGCCTCGACTAGTGTATACGACCGAAAGAGCGCATTGCTGGATCTGGGCAAAATGGCTCAACTTGCGCCGACAAAAAGTAAGCCAGAAGCACAGCAAATCTCTGATATGGACTCGGGACGCCCGATACCCGTGGTTATGCCTGGCCTGCGGAAGACTGCCACCCCTGTGGAAAGGGATCGCTACGGCTTCAAAAAGGCTTCTGAGAAGATCAATGTCCAAGAGTACAATGCTTGGGCGGCGAAATACGAAGAGCACATCTCGCGTCGACGTGGTAAATGGATTGCCTTGATGACCAAGCAAGGCCTGCCAACCGACGACCCGACGAGATTCCCAGACATGTGCGAGAAGGTAAAGAGATATGCACGCAAGGGCTATCCTCCAGAGTGGCGAGGCGCTATGTGGTGGTTCTACTCTGGCGGCCAGCACATGATCAACCAAAAAGAAAACGTCGGCCTCTACAAGTCGCTGGTAGCCCGCCTACATCGCGATGAACTCAACAAGGACGACAGGGATGCCATCGAGCGCGATCTCGACAGGACTTTCCCCGATAACATTCACTTCCGTCCAGAGCCAGCGACTGATTTGTTAGACGGCGAATCTGATGAAGAGCCGGCGTTGATTCGAGACCTTCGTGAGGTCTTGTCGTGCTTTGCTCTGAACAACCCCCATATTGGATACTGCCAGTCGCTCAACTTTATCGCTGGTCTTCTACTGCTCTTCCTCAAGCAGGACAAAGAAAAAGTCTTTATTCTCTTGACTATTATCACGCAAAACCATCTTCCAGGCGCACACGCTCGCAGCCTCGCGAATACCGAGGTCAACGTTCTCATGATGCTCATCAAGGACTATCTGCCCAAGGTTTGGGCTTCAATCAACGACACCGACCTCATCAATACAGGCGCTGGTTCTTTTGCTCACCCCAACTCTAAGTTTCAACGCCAGCCTACTGTGGCACTTTCATGCACATCTTGGTTCATGAGCATTTTTGTGGGCGTGCTGCCAATCGAAACCGTGCTTCGTGTGTGGGATGCTTTTCTGTACGAGGGGCCGCGCGCCTTGTATCGCTATGCCCTGGCCATCTTCAAGCTCGGTGAACCAGAGCTTAGAAAGTACCGTCCAGGCGACGGAGAGATCTTTATGGCAGTCCAGACACTGCCCAGGCGTTGTCTAGACCCAAACATCTTGCACGATCTGGCATTCGTCAAGAAGGGTTTCGGCAATCTGTCACAGCAAGTGATTGACCAGAAACGTTTGTTCTGGCGCGAGCAAAACATCATCGCTCATCAGAATTCTGTCAAGAACAGCAACGGCCGCAGACGTCTTCCTCAGGTGGAGGAGGACGAAGATGGAGATCGGGATAGCCTCCGGAAGGCCATGGGCATGAACGGCCTGCGCCGTCGCGCATCCCGCAAGTTCCGCAAAATGGGTATGAAGTGAAGCCAGTCTTCATCCAACGCAAAAAGTCGCCTCGTGGCAAGCCCATGAAGGTTTTCTTTGACTTCTATGGTATATTTGCAGCGTTTCCTTGCTTCGACATTTGGCGTAATAAAAGGACATACAGGGTAATGGCCCCGTGAAGAGGCGCACTTTTTTTTCTTCGGTTCGCTGTACCATAATTACGATATACCCTTTGCGTGGGCGCTTTTCGACAGCCTTTTTTTTCCCTCTTCTTTCGACTGGGTGGAAAACATGTAGAAGACTTTTCATACTTACTTTCCTTTCTTTGTTTCCTAGATTCTGGGGCATGTGTTTACACAAGCAAGCATATAGCATTTAGCATAGCGAGACTTTCCTTTTCTTTTCGATTCGTTGGAGGTGGAGAGTGGTATAGCATTTTGTTTGGGTAAAAAATGATTACGATGTTATGACCCTCATCAGTAGACAATCATACCCTCTTTTTATTTTAAACAATATTTATTTGTCTTGTCCTTATTTCATTCTCAATGTGAATCTTGATCAAGATAACACACAGATACATACACTATACACACTACTAACGGTCTTATAATACTCCTTCACCGTACCTGCTGCAAGAAATACGATAGGAAAAAGATGGGTAAAGAAAAACAGTTGGTAATCTACAACTTACTCCTCTCCATTTGCCCTCCTCTCTGCCCATCACGGTGACCCCCTTCCCTCTCCGTAACCCCATCCATATCCCGCACCTCACCACTCGTCTCAGCTCTCAAACTTGCCGGATCACCCAATTGCGTCTTATTCCCCGCTCTTTCCCCTCCTTCTCCTTCCTTCTCTTCTCTACGCTGCTTACTCGCCAGCGTCCCCCGCACTGTCTTACTATGCGGCAAGTCCCTTTCCCCTCCCCCTCCTCCTCCTCTTCCTCCGGCCCGGCGGCTCCCGCCGTTGGCGTCGGTGCTGCCGCTGCCAAGGCTCGATGTTGATGGTGATAGGCGTGGTGCTGATGGTGGTGGGGCCGAATCATGGGCTGGCAGGGCGAGAGCGCTGTTTTCTGGGAGGAGGCTTGTGGCGTCGCCGAGCGTGGGGGGTATTTTGGATGAAGAAGAATGAGAAGAAGAAGAAGAAGGGGTTTGGCGGTTGGACAGGGTGCCGCGGACGGAACGGGAGTGGGATGTGTTGACCATTGTTTTTTTCTCTTTTGCTTCTGCTTTTGCCGATGTTTTGTATATGTGGCTTGAAGGGGGGGAAACTGTTCCTATTTGTTTTTTCTTTAAACCTTTCTTTACATGGGAAGAGGATGGGGGTCGTGGGGGTTGTAAGGGGGAGGGGGACTGCCTGCTTTGTATTATGGAGTCTACTTATGCAGTTGGGAAATCTGGGGATATAGATGACGCTGATGATTTCAATGCTTTGCCTTGGCAGTTGCAATCGTTCCCGTTCTATGTGCAAACTAGAGAGATCTAGGTGTCTGGCGCGCATATGTTTGACGTAGGGATGAAGAAGGTACGGCGTGCATGAGCATGACGTCTTGCATTCTCGGGGACGTGTGCAATCACGTGTAACCTTGAAGCCAGCTGTCGATCATTCTTATGCAGGGACGAAAATCATCTCGATACGCTCTCTTTTGCGAATATTGCTGGAGTTTGTTGTTGCGGCTACTCCCTTTGCCAAGATTGCCGAAAGTCCGGAGATAATCTGACTCGCTTTCCTGTATGTCATTGCAGCCGGCTCTGCTGTGAGCTTTGACAACCCAACAACGTTACACCTCGGCATATTCTGTTTACCGCAGATCTCTGACTCCCGCCGTCATGTCTAGAAGTTCCATGGACTACACTGCTTTACTAGCGCAATCAGTTCCACACATTCTCGAAACTTCATGATGGATGTCGTTACCCCCAGGATTGCTTCCATTCCTTGGGCCGCTGCCTTAATTAATAGCCCTGATTGGACGCCTATCAGTAGTTTCTCGCGCAAACGCAAACCTTCAGACGAGGACTCTTTTACCGCGGAAACGCTCAAGACCGACCGCACCATACGGACCTATTTGCTATTTCGACCAAGTAAAGAGGCGGAGGGCGATATTCCAGTGCCCGAGCTCAGGACAATCGTCGATGTAGGAACAGGCATCAATGGCCATCCTGATACTGCGCACGGCGGGTTCTCAGCTGCCCTGCTTGACGAGATTTGCGGCGCCACCATCTGTCTGCACAGAGACATAAAGATGGAGCGGATGCAGAAGCATGGTCAGACCTTTGAGAAATTCCACTACTATACTGCTTGTCTGTCACCATGGCCTTACCAATACCCGCTCAGAAGCTAATCGTCAGTAGATTTAAACGTGACATACAAGCAGCCGATGCCGACCCCCGGAACGTTTCTCTGTATTGCAAGGCTCGAGCGGGAAGCAGGGGCTGGCCGAAAGCTCTTCCTTCGCGCGACCATCGAAGACGGCAACGGTACGGTATATACGATTGGCGAGGCTTTGTTTGTACGAGTCACAGAAAGGCTGTGAGAAATCTGGAGCCGATTACGTACTTTGAATGCCATATGTGTTGACACGAGTTTGCTAGTAGTACCAACCTAGTTATTGGGTCGCTCGACTTCAGCTATGCGCAAATATGCATCAGGTCACCTCACGTTTCTGCTCCACAAGGTAACTAGGTTTTTGGCTGCACCGCAAGAGAGCACCTCTCGCGTGGCCGTATGTCATTGCAGTTACTCATCAATAGTTTTTTTTTGTTCGTGCAACGCGGCAAAGTGCAGCTTCACTTTTGACAAATGTTTAGGCACGTGGCGATACCTAGCACCTAAATCAGATATACCGCGCCTGTTCGACATATTATCATATCCTGCAGTTAGCATGGCCATTGAAAACCACATGGATATGGAGACCACGCCTGAGTCTCTTCTGCGCGATGCTTTATTCAGGTTGCAACCAAGCGGACCGACTTTGGCCGAGGTCACAAGTGTGCAACTTGCTCGATCGCTCCAATCGAAAAAAGCTAGTGCAACATGTACTTCACAGACGGAGTCTGGTTCAGAGTCGAGTCAGTCGGTACTTTACCACCTCTTTTGGCTGTCGGCACATCACATGAAGTGGATGGTTGGGCTGCAACCTCATGACTGGACGTGATGGAGCCCACTTGAGTGAGCATCACTCAGGCCCTGTGATCTGCTTTCTTGCATGACCCTTAGCCTAGGCTCCGCTCTACAGAATCTGGGGTAGTCGGTGAAGCACTTGCGACATGTCCGGGGAAGAGAGCGAAGCGCTTGCAACGTTGCAATTTCCGGCGCACACGGCTCTGGCAACTCTGGACCTTAGAACAGCAGCTGGGCCGGTCTCTAATCTAAAGAGCGTCCTCGGAGACGATTCGATGTGGAAGCTGGGCAGATGAGGGGTGTTTTATTTTTCGCTGGCCTCGTCCAATGTGCTGCAAGAGTCCACGCGCCTGGTTTAGCCGGCATTAGCACCCGTCTTCCAGTGTCGTCGGCAGACATGCCTCTGAACAGGCAGGTCCAAAATGCGCTCTTGCGGAGCCCTTGGAATTCCACGTCGCGCGCCGGTCTCACACGACACTCTGCCTTTGCCCCAGTTGAGTTGGACTCGGCACTGTTAGAAGGTGTACTAGAAGACCGGTAGGCTAACTTGACCACGCGCGTTGAGGCTTATGCTTCTGGAAGTCATCATAGGGCAGTTGGGGGCGCATGTTTCGCCCGCCGACGCTACTCCACATCGTGGCGTCGCCGCCGAGGGGAACGGTTACCTTGCGAAATTGGACCCTCACGGCGCGGGGCCAGTAGCAAGGGCGTGTCGACATGTCTCGCAACGGCTAAGGTACGTCACATGCTTTTGCTGGTGTTGCTTCATGACTAGATAGCGCTTCACGGAGTTAATCTGTGTAGGGCCGACCCGGTGACCACTGCTCTTCTGGGCTAGCTCGCAATCCTACTACTCTTTCACCACCTCGACCCTACCTACGGCCTATTTACCAGCGCTCTCCAATAGCCTCTTCCGCAGCCTGGCATTTTCGGAAGTGCTGCTCTATGCAGACTAGACTGCCAGCAAATCCCCTACGAGCAATCAAATTAAACATGCTATTGCTAAAGGGGCTGTTACACTCCCTTGCTTTTCAAGATTACCACGCCAGCTTAGTTTTTTCTTCTTTGCTTTAGGGGCAGCTGAAATGTTACCGCCCTACCCCAGATTATTTCACTTGGACCAGACGGCTCTAGCCACGGAGAAGCAAGACATGTGGTCACTCCTAACGGATGCGTCCGTAGTCGCACACCAAGAGAGTAAACCATCAGTCCGTGTGACCTTTGAGCGGGAGCGAGTAAGGAATTCTCACTGGGACTTGCCTGTTCGTGATCTCCGGGGAGCGCAAATCTTCGACCCACTCAGTGTGGTGAAAGCTGCCTCTTTCATGAAGAAGTGGCCGGGGGCAGTGAAAGTGGTGGGCAAAATCCAGGGTTAAATAGAGAGCATGACCTGCCTCCTGAGACATTCCCATCCCTACTACGCTCTGCATTCCTTTTGTACAAAGAGCCCCTTTCCATCCTCTTTGTTTCTCAATCGGAATCTTGCTCAAACATAGTTTACGAGCATGCGTTTAGCTTCTTTGATCGCCTGCCTGGGCGCAGTCGGCATCCAGGCCGCTGCTCTACGTATGAAGTTGTATTTCCTCTTACAATTTGGTATTGCTGACAATTCATAGCTCGAGTACTTCAACAGCGTTATGACAATTCTACTCAGTCTACCCAGGCTGTAGCTGCTGCAACAGATGGCTACTGGCTCAATGATCTGTCTGGCAAAGGCAGGGCGCCTTTCAACAGCAACCCAAACTACAAGGTCTTTCGTAACGTGAAAGATTATGGAGCCAAAGGTAAGCGGCTTTTATACTGGTGTCAAGTCTACAACTGACTGGTTTTGCAGGTGATGGTGTCACTGATGATTCCGCGGCCTTCAACCTGGCCATTTCAGACGGCAACCGCTGCGGTCCGTTTGTGTGCGACTCATCGACTGATAGCCCAGCCGTTGTCTACGTGCCTTCTGGAACCTATCTCATTAGCAAGCCCATCATCTTCTACTACATGACACAACTCATCGGTAACCCCAAGAACCTCCCCACCCTCAAGGCCGCATCTACCCTACAGGCTCTCGCTCTTATCGACGGAAGCCCCTACAGCAACACGAACGGCGAGCCTGGCTGGACTTCGACCAACTTGTTCATGCGCCAGATCCGCAACTTGATCATCGATGGCACTGCTGTTGCACCCACATCAGGATTCCAAGCTATTCATTGGCCCGCCTCGCAAGCCACGACGATCCAAAATGTCAAGATCCGCATGACGCAGGCATCCAACTCTGTGCACGCTGGTATCTTTGTCGAAAACGGATCTGGTGGTCATATGGCCGATCTCGACATCAGCGGTGGTCTGTATGGCATGAACATTGGTAATCAGCAGTTCACCATGCGCAACGTCAAGATTTCCAATGCCGTCGTTGGTATCTCGCAAATCTGGGACTGGGGCTGGCTGTACTCTGGCCTCCAGATCAGCGACTGTGGTACTGCCTTTTCCATGACCAACGGTGGCTCCGCTGGCTCGCAGCAGGTTGGCTCTGCCGTCATCATCGACTCTGAAATTACAAACTGCCCAAAGTTTGTCGACTCGGCATGGTCGCAGAGCAGCAGCCCTGTAGGAGCTGGCCAGCTTGTCCTTGAGAACATCAAGCTTAGCAACGTCCCCAGTGCCGTTGTCAGCAACGGTGCCACCGTCCTTGCCGGCGGATCGCTTACCATCCAGACTTGGGGCCAGGGCATCAAATACGCACCCAACCTGTCTGGACCGACCAGGTTCCAGGGCGCCATCAGCGGTGCCGCGCGTCCCAGCGGTCTTCTCCAAAACGGCAAATACTACTCCAAGTCCAAGCCACAATACGAGACGCTCAGCACCTCGAGCTTCCTCAGTGCCCGCAGCATGGGTGCAACAGGCGATGGCGTTACCGACGACACGCGCGCCGTACAAGCTGCCGTTACACAGGCTGCGAGCCAAAACAAGGTCCTCTTCTTCGAGCATGGTGTCTACAAGGTCACCAACACCATTGTTGTCCCAGGCGGCTCCCGCATGGTCGGTGAATCCTTCTCCGCCATCATGGGTTCAGGCAGCACCTTTGGCGACCAGGCCAACCCAGTCCCCATTGTGCAGATTGGCTCCGCAGGCGAGTCCGGCAGCATCGAGTGGTCCGACATGCTTGTACAGACACAAGGTTCCACTCCGGGTGCCATTCTCATTCAATACAACCTCAACACGGCCCTCGGCTCCGGTCTCTGGGACGTTCACACGCGCATCGGCGGCGCAAAGGGTACCAACCTCCAAGTAGCCCAGTGTCCCGCAGTGCTCGGCCAAGTCAACCCATCCTGCACCTCTGCCCACACCAACGTACACGTGACTAAGGGCGCCAACGGCGCCTACTTTGAAAACAACTGGTTCTGGACCGCCGACCACGACCTCGACGACTCCAACTCGACACGCATCAGCATCTTCACCGGCCGCGGCTTCCACGTCGAGGCCCAAAACGTCTGGATCTGGGCCAACGGCGTCGAGCACCACACCATGTACCAGTACCAATTTAACAACGCAAAGAACATCTTTGCCGGCTACATCCAAACCGAGACGCCTTACTTCCAGCCCACGCCCAACGCACCTTCTCCCTACGTCTCTTCCTCGCGCTACTCAGACCCTACCTACTCCAGCGGCATGACCTCAGCATGGGGCATGCGCCTGCTCGACGCCACAAACATCCTCATCTACGGCGGGGGTCTGTACTCCTTCTTTACAAACTACTCGGTCGACTGCTCGTCGCCCACAGCCGCCAACAACTTCCGCGACTGCCAGACGCGCATCTTCAGCATCGAGGGCACCTCGAGCGTCCAGGCTTTTGGCTTCAGCGAGGTCGGTGTCGAGTACATGGTTACGGCCGCCGGTCAGGACAAGGCGAGCTGGAAGGATACCCTGAGTGTGTATCCGACTACGATTGGGTATCTGAGCTATGGGTTTTAGAGATAGAGTAACTTAAGTTGGTGAGTTGAGGGGACGGGGGTAGAGAGAGTGTGTGTGTATATGTGTATGTGCGTGAGAGGGCTAGAGTGTCGATTGTATATATGTTAGCACACACATACACATAAACAGCATGGGATATGAGAGTGGGACAGCATACATTTAGAAGAGATGGATAATGTGGCCTTTATTCGTGTTTTTATTTTATATTTTTTTTCTTTTGGCATGGGGGTTTCCACATACGGTCGCTTTCTCATCCTGTAGCATATGACATGGTCAGGTCTGATGAGGGGGGGAAAGGAGGAGAGCAAAGTAAAGCTCACGTATTTGATTGGCAATGCAGTAACGGGAGAAGGGGGGCTCCTTTTCTCGGTCAGAGAGAGAGAATACGATTGCTTACAACTAAACCAAGTATGATCCCTAAAACTACGATATGACTTGTCGTGCTTGAACATTGCTCTTGACATGATCAAGAAATTAAACATCTCCATTCCACCAAACATACCCCGTATACCAGACGCCGAGGAGAGTAAATACGACTAGAAAAAAAAAGGAAGAAGACAAAGGGAAAGGACTGAACAATGTCGCCATGTGTACGACTCCGGATAGCAACAAAAAGATGATCATGACGACGATGACCGTCTTTCACGCGGCCCAAAATGCGAGTGCAATGCCTGTATGCAGCTGGCCCCTCTTTTCTTTCCCGTACGTGATGAGTCTGAAGGAGAGGAAGTTGAAAAGAACGAAATGAGGAAGATTGGAAATGTTCTCCGAAATGTGAGAGCAGATAGCGAAGGAAATGGTCAGGACACGAGTTTTCAGAAGGGAAAGAAGAGCGTGCTCGAAGCCAAATCCCGGGGGGTTTTCACAGCAATGACACAAACACAAAAGGAAAGAATACGTCGCAGTCATTGTTGACTTGAACAAGAATATATGCTTCACTGTAGACGCTTTCGCTTGCGCGCATCGTCTGGGTCGTCTTCATCGTCGCGTTCTGCAGTCTCTGCAGGATTGAGGAGTGAGTGCACGTTGGATGCCATGCTGGACCTTCTGGTAGGCGGCCCAGGCGTATCGATGCCTTTGAAAGGATAGCGAGCACCCGGAATAGTCCACCCACTCTCAGCGCTGAGTGTGGAGGGGGCATTATCATTTGACCCAGGCGGAGTTCCATGTCTTGATGGCACTTGCCGCGGACCGCGGGGTAGCTGATATGATTCTAAAGCGTCACGGAGCTGCTGGTCTCCGCCTCCGACGGGGGGTCGGTGTGGTGATGACGGCCACTGTGAAGAGTTGTGGCCCGATGCATAGGGCGAGTGGAGAGGAGCATTGGGTTGCTGTTGCTGCTGTGATGGCTGTTGCTGTTGCTGTGATTGCTGCGGCTGCCAACCATGGGTGCGGATATCTGCCGAGGTGTGTCGCCTATAAAGGTTATAAGGCGGGGAAGAGCTATTTGCTGCCAGATTGCTACCCAAAGTCGCACCAGATCCCGGCTGCTGGATAACGGGCGGGGCAGGTGGAGGAGGAGGTGGAGGTGGGGGTGGCTGGTGCGTAGCTGGGGTTCTGGATGAAGATGGAGAGTAATTACCCGCACCTATTGAACCGTACCGTCGTGGAGATATCGCAAGATGGGCCGGGACTGGGGGCTTGTAGGGCGCTTGCCGCGAAACGCTCGCTAAGGAGCCTCGCCTTGATTCTGTTAGATTGTCCTGGGGCATCTGCCGAGGTGAGAGAGGCGGGCCGTTGTTATTACTGTCCACCTGCATGAAGTAAGATTGCCGTGCAGAGAGGGGTTCCTCTGGTGCCTCGAGTGCGCGGAGCATGTCGGTCTGTCGACTGATTTCACGTTGCATCATGGCGACTGCAAGGGTCAGCACAAGTGTCGCGCAATTAAGGTTTGAGTTTTGGAATGCATACCATCTCGGTGGATGGGGTTTTCTGGGTCAGGCACCATGGCCATAATATAATTGGCAAGGTCGTGATTCCACTAATCAGCAAGGTTAGCCGATGCGTAATGGGTCGAGATAAACCGACGCACCTGGTGGCATCGCATCATGCCCTCTGCGAGGACCAAGCTCTTTTGGTTGAGGTAATTGCATGTTTCTTCTGAGCGTTGCATTCGTGTGTGCATATCGTACAGACTGTGCTCGAGATTCTGGAGGCGCGATTCGGTGGGGTCGGGCATTGGTTCCACTGGCTGGCCGGCTGGCGGACCCTGTGGGAGTTTGGGTGTGGAGAAGGAGTCGCGATGGATGAGTGCATGTCGCGAGGCACGTCGCTTGATCTCTCGCAGACCGACCAGATCACCACGCTTGAAGTTGCCATTGCCGTGCTTGAATTCCCATAATGGGGTGTCTGGAGATCCAGTGTGGAAGACGTCGCTCACTGCGGTCAAAGCGTCAGCACGTGGTTAGTGGTATGGGACAAAGTACTCCGATACCGACCTTTGTGGAAGCCATACATGTTTAATTGGCGGACAAAAGAAGAGATGTTGGTGTGCTTGAAGTAGGACCTGATATGTGTGAGTTGGATGGAGCTCTTAAAAATAAAAAAGGGCCATAGCTCCGGATAGACGTACGACAGCACTTTGGAGAATTCGCTAGAGGGCGACATGACGAAGCTTTCGTTTGTACTGGCCCAAGAAATGAGATGCTGGATGCTCTGGTCTTCGAGCATGCTGCAGTCGTGTTAGTGTCGAGGGCTGCGCACAGGGGTGGAGGCACACGCACTTGTACAGCTTGTGTATGAAGGCAGTTTGGACGACCTTTGGCTGCTGGGCGGCAGCAGCAGCGCCGACGGCAGGGGCGGCGTTGCCATTGGGGGATGTGTTGCCCGAGTCGTTGGCTCCTTCTCTTTGCGCCTGGGACTGTGACTGCGACTGAAAGGGGCCTTGGGCATTGCGGTCGGTGGTGGGCGGGCAGTTGATGGCCGGGGGCCCCATGGAGGACGTGGTCGAGGGCGTGACGTCCATGGGGTCTCTTGGGGGCGCCAGAGTCGAGCCCGAGGATGGCAGGATGGGTATGGACTTGTGAAGTTTGGGATTATGTGGATCGGCGAAGGGACTTGAGCGGGCCTCTGCGACCGAAGCCATGGCGCAGATGGGGTGGGATACGTGGAGGACGAGGCGCAGGGCTCGGGCGTGCGGTTGGGCGGCCAGAGCAGAGGGGCGACTCTTTGAGGGATGCTGGAGTGGGTGGGTGAAACGGGTGGGATTGCAGATGGTGGACGAGAGTGCTCAGTGGTGTTTCGCACAGAGTCAGTGCAGAAGCACGACTCGACGCAGGGACCCGGGCTGGCGGAGCAGCGACTCGAGCGGCGACGACACCGACGACGACGGCGACGACTCCTCGAGGGACTCGGGCGGCGACAGGGAGCTTGGGCGGCGCAGCGTGCGGAGAAGCATGCGAAGTCGAGCGAGTCTCGGGCGGGACTGTGGAGGCTTGGGGAGCGGCGGCGGACAGGCTTGGGGTGGGAGGCCTTTCCTAGCGCGTGGGCGAAGCGTAGAATTTTGGTTCCAGAAAGGTCGGCATGGCAGACGGCGGCTCCTTTGTCGATCGGGAGTGGCCGCGGCTGTGGGATTGCGAGTGGAACAGAATAGGAGATGGCGGAGAGGCCGAGCGCCGAGTCCGGGCGGATTCGCCTATTCTAGGGCATGTCTGGCGGCCCTTGTGCGCAGCCAGAGGCCATCCCAGAGCGCGGAACGGGAGCGCTGCCGCAGAACCATGGGGGATCCCTAGGCCTCTGCGCTGCGCTCTACCACCATGTATTGCGACTGAAACACGGCCACCTGGCGAAAACACCAGCCGTTTGCGCTGCGGGGTTGGCGGTGCCACTGCAGTGCGGTACATACAGGACGTGCGCCGCCCGCGCTGCTGCTGCTCCCCATGGCCGTCGACAGCACAGTACAATACAACCCTCCTCTCCCCCTCTCGCCGCTCGCCTCTCGCCGTCGCCAGCGCTCTGCACAGCACAGGCGAACACGGCGCTGACTCGCCGTCATGCGCACCGACGCCCCTGTCAGACGTCACTTGCCGAAGCCTCGACCAACCTTCCCTCTACCATTGTCGCCGGCCTGCGTTGCCCCGAGCCCAAACCGCCCTCATGGCCGACTTCATTCAAACCTTCAGACGCCTGCACCCGCGCGATAGACAGCACGTCCTGGCCCTCTTGCCCGCCGAGTTGACGCCCTACGAGTGGAGAGCCCTCCATGCCGCCACCAGCACCCGCTCGTTTCGCCTCGATATCATTGGCCGCCTGCCCCTTGAGCTAGTAGCCCAGGTATTCAGCTACCTGGACCCTGCTGCCCCCTACCGCTGGCAGACTGTCTCGAGGCGGTGGCACCATGTGCTCCGGAGCCAACATGTGCGTAGGGCCAGCCTTGGTGCATGGTACCAGGGTACGCTTTCTCTCCAGGACGCCGACTACGCCTCGTGTGAACAGACGGCCCTGAGAATCCACCGCTTCCGCACCGGCAGACCAGCCAGCGTCTACAAGATAGCCCTGGACTCAGACATGGCTGCCCCCACCCTGCTGGGTGACCATCTCGTATGGCTGCCACGGTTCAAGCGGGCAGCATCAACACGTTTCGCCTGTGTGCTCAATCTGCACACCTGGCAGCTTCGCCATTTCGCCGGAGAAGCACGTGAGCAAATCTTCAGCGCCGTGGCTTCAGACCAGATTGTGATGCTCAGCACTACTACCAACACCTGCTATGTCTACGATCTACACCGCGCTCAACAGCCCAAGAAGTTCACCCTCCCGGCCAGAATGTTCCTGAAATACGTCGCCTGTCATGGACGCATTATAGCATGCATTGCCCCGTATGAGACGCACACATCAGTCTTCGTCTGGAACTATGACACACAACGGGGCACGTCGTTTGACATCAGCCATTCTTGTGACTCTCTTTTTGCTGGCCACAGCCCCGGGTAAGTAATGCATAGGCGCCATCTTGCGTGAGTAACAAACGCCAACACCTTCTTGGTGTTTTGCTCAGTTATGAATCACCAGTGGCAACACGCACAGCTAATGAGCCCACAGCGAAATGCTGCACGTAGCCCCTCTTATCAACCCCGAGAATGAGACAATCACTCTTTTGCTTATTGCTGACGTCTCTGCTGAAGACGCCCAAGAAGAACACCCAGACCAAACCTTAATCGTATTGGCCACTTACACTTTCCGTGGCGAGTACATAGCCTCCTTTCGCCCGAGTCTCCCATACATGGACGAACTGGCCTTCCGGCCAGGTGTAAGTTCTTTTGTTCCAGCAGATGATTCTAATACTCTCTTTACCGTGCGCCTGAATGTCATGGTTACCCATCCTAAACCGGTCTTCACTCAAACTAGCACTCTGCAACTTCAGTTCAATGCAAAGACTTATGATTTGAGCATATGCGAAGGCTCGGCGATTCGTGGTCACGACTCGTTAGCTTGGTGGAAGGACACTTGCTATGGATTCAAACCAGACACCGCAGCCACCATGGGAGACATGATCACCTACATGGGTACCCACGACACAGAAGCCTGTGTACCAATCGTCTCAGAACCCAGGTGTGATGATGTGGCCAATCATGGATTCTATCAGGGACCTTTACTCATCAACGAAAAGTACGTCATTAGGACTGCGCCTGGAACCGTATACCTGGTCTGTTTCCACGAGAACAGCAACCGACCAAACGCAGGCGACTCTTTCTTTGATATGGGGAGGTTGCATGTAATGGGTGGCAGCGTATTCTAGAATATTACTCTTCGTCCCTGTCTGTGATTGTGTGTAGATAGCCATGGAAGTGAAATGGTCATACGAGCATACCAAGCGCAAGCACCCATGCGCCACCTGATTGGCCCATCCGACAGCGCGGGGCACAGGGCAAACCCCCACCACAGAATTTCGGCCTTCGCCGCTCTAGCCTGGCCCGCCCAACTAGGTAACCACTCTGACTGCTGCCGCGGCTACTGACTTTTTTTTCCTCGTCTCTTTCTCTCTATTAAATTCCTTTTCCACCGCTGGCCCCTTTTTTTTTCTCGTATCGCCTCCAAATTCAGTTCCAAGAGCAGCTTGAACAAACCGCGACAATGGTTGAGAAGATCTGGGTCACGTACAACGAGGTATGTGGCTGTCCATGTGCAACCATGCACCCCGCGCATGCCTATGATTATATGCGCTCTCTATATGCTGCCCTTAGGCCTTGCGTCTTCACCAGTATATGCTCCTGAGTGTCGCTTGGCCTCTGTACTCGAGTGAACCCAACACGCAATCCATACCACCGTGATATTCAGTCGGGGCGCAACACTCTTAGCCTCCAGCCTCCAGCACGAAACTGACATACAATTTCAATAGGTGCACAAGCTGTGCCAAGAGGCAGCGGACAAGATCCTCAATGAATTCCAGCCCAACCTCATGATCGCTATCGGCGGTGGAGGCTATGTCCCCGCGCGCATCCTTCGGTATGCGCTCGCATTCTCGTCATAGGGCTTCGAGCCAGGCACAAAAACTTCCAAGAGCCTAGGATGCTAACATTCACCTTAGATCCTTCCTCAAGAAGCCCGGCAACCCCAACATCCCTATCCAAGCCATCGGCCTCTCCTTGTACGAGCAACTCGGCTCGGGCCCTGACGCCGAAGTCGAAACCCCCGGCACAAAAGTAACACGCACACAATGGCTCGACCTGTCCTCGCTCGAGATGGCCAACCTGATCGGCAAGAACGTCCTCATCGTTGACGAGGTTGACGACACCCGCACAACACTCGAATACGCAGTCCGGGAGCTCGAGAAGGACGTCGAAGCTGCCGTCAAGAAGCTCGGCCGTGAGGGCGAGAAGACCAACTTCTCCATCTTTGTTCTGCACAACAAGGATAAGCCCAAGAAGGGCCAGCTGCCTCAAGATATTCTCCACGGTCGTTACATTGCCGCCAGAACCGTCGGCGATGTTTGGATCAACTATCCTTGGGAGGCTACGTACGTCTCTATCTCTGCACATGAATATTACACGCATAACTAACATTTGGACACAGTGACATTGATGAGCACGACCGCCACGCTATGGAGGCAGGGGCAAAGGCGTAAATGATGTGCCTGTGAGTACAGGTTTCGGCGCACACATATACCCGGACTTGCACAATGAGAAGACATAGAAAACAACAAGAGGGAACAAGGATTTGGTATTCGGGCATTTACGAGCGGGGAAGATACACCACTGGAGTTGATAGGAAACGGCAAACATCTTTTTAGAGCCATTTGATGAATAGCTAGCTCAACGAACAAGATATGATTGGACTTGATAAAAGAAAACATTAGAAGACAAGAAAAGAACTTGCAAGCTTGTTGGATGACGTGATATCTAACATTAACCTGACATTATCACATGCATAGTTTGAGACCATTGCATCATAAGCTTTTTTAGATCATTACTTTGGGGGTATCTCTCCGCTCTCTACATACACTAGAACAACAACCACTCTTGCTACTATGATTCCACAACACAAAACAACCCTTTTACTCCCCCGTCTCCGCCCTCTGCGGCGCCCAGCCCTTAAGCCAGCCCCTCGCCCTCTCCAAATCGCCTCCCTCAGCCTCAAGCGCAGCAACACACCATTCCAGCGCATACCCGCCCTTGCCCTCTACCCCCTTTTCCGCAGCCAGTAATTCCGCCAGCGTCCTCGCCTTCTGCGATCGTTCATCGACACAGAAGTGCAAGGGTGTGTTGTACTCCTTGCCATCTAGGCCCTGCAGGAAAGGCTTGACGAGGGGGATGGCATCTTTCGTGGGGACAGATTGATCAGGCTGACCGGCATTCTTGCGACCGGTGCGGCAATAGGGGTTTCGGCACCAGGGTTTGGCGCAGCCGGTGAGGAGCTGGCTGAGGTAGCGGCGCTCGATGCGGCGGCGTAGGGCCTTGCCGTCGGGGTCGTGCAGCGAGACGTACAGAGGGCCGAAGCAGACGCTGCAGAGGCCAATGTCGTTGCCGGGACCTTGTCCTTTGCGTGTGCCTGCGCGCGTGTCGCCCGTTTTGCTGGCGCCGTCTTGGGTTCGCCCGCAGTTCACGTTGCGGCAGAGGCGCGGCGCGGGCCGCGATAGGCGCTCGAGGTCGTGGTGCCGGAGGTGTGTGTCCATGTCTCGGAAGCGGACAATCTTGCTGCACAGGTGGCATTCGGTTGTTCGGCCGCCGTCGGCTAGCTCGTGTGGTGTGAGGCCTGAGAGGAGTAGTTCGGGGGACTGGTCGTTGGGATCGCCTTCTTGGGCGACTTGAAGGTGGCAGAATCGACAGAGGATCAGTTTTCCAGGGCACACTGTGGTTTTGTGGTGGGCCAATGTTGGGATGGAAGGAAACTCAAGGCCACATGAAGAACAAACTTGTGGTGTGTGGTAGTAGGCATCGTGCTTTTGGCGGCTTAGAGAAGTGTTGCCGCTGAATGTGTCGTGAGGGCAGTGCCAGTGGTTCTGGTATGCTGCAGAGCGCTTTTGGAAAACTTGGCCGCAACCTTGGGGGCAGAGAATGTTGTTCCGGAGGCAAAAGTTTTCGTGTAGAAATAGAGACCCTTTGGGAACAACCTGCTTACAGTTTTTGCAAATTACTTCATCTTCTCCTATTGGGGGTGAATCTTCAAGCGACTCCCCAGTCTTGTTTTCTGCTTCTGCCTTTGGATCAAATACCGAGACCCTCAGGCGGAAGGGCTTGGGTGTACTGGAGGGCGTTTCTGATGGATACGCGCGTACTGAAATCCACACTGCTTCAGCCTCATCAAGTTCGACATTCGTAGGTTGTAAACGTATGTGTTTCGGGTATTGACTAGACAGATCCGCAAAAACGTGCTCATCCTCCCGCGGGCGAACTCTTTGGCGTGAAGAGTACGGGCTGACGAAAAGATCAATATCGTCCTCAGCGTCAACCTCGTCCAAAGAGATATCCAGGCCTTGGGATCGGTCCCATGATGCCAGCTCAAAGTCGACATATTCGCCCTCGAGTACCTGTCCAGTCTGCGCATTGAATATATCAATGGTGCCGCCGGTCGAACTCCCTTGATCGGTACCAGGTGCACGCTGCCTTTTAGCTGCTATCCTCTTCAATGTTTCGCGAGCCTGCTCTTCATTCAGAGCCTCGATGTCCACCTCTAGATCCGTATCCACAACACATATCCCATCTCCCTCGGGCTTAAAACCGTCAATCAAGAAGCGGAACTCCTCACGCTTGCCACCAGCTCCTCGACCGCCGTGTACGACCAGAATCTCGCCGTTTGTTAATGTCGTGAAGTTTGACCGCAGGTGTTCTTCGAGTAGCGACTTCCAGTCTTCGGGGTCGTAGCCTGCTTCCAGGGGCCGTAGTTTTACAAATGTGCCCTTGGGCAATTGTTTGGCATGTACTGTGATTTTGGTAGCGGTGTCGCCATTTCCGGGCGTCTGCTCGACTCCATTTCCCATGGCGTGGTCTTGGTCTGCGAAACCATTTGGACTTGCGTCCCTGGAGGGCTCTGCAGATCGCCCTTGAATGCCCAAGGCCTCCTTCAAAAAGTCGCTTAGAACAATCTCGCCCTCCTCTGCAGAGAATTCGCGAATTCCTGCGTGAACAGCTCTTCCGTTCTCTGGATTGACCAGACGAAAGGTAAGCGGGTGTGGTAGTTGCTGGAATCGGTCCTGCGCCTGTGACCTTGCGTAGCGCTCAGCATTGAAGGTGTACGGATTGAACGGATCAAAGGCGGTCATATGTGGGCGGTTCGCATCGACGTGAACTACGGGTGCGGCGGCGAGTAGCTGCTCCAATGCCGAAGGAGGCAGAAGAACTTTGTCACCGGGGAGAGCATTACGGGCTGGGCTGGCGAGATTGTACTGGGCGGACCACTTGAGCTCTGCTGCTGGTTCTGTTTCGGGGTCCATGGCGGTGTGAGTGTCGCAAAGAGAGAGTGCAAGCAGCAGAGACTGTGCCGGAAACTAGATACATGTGGCGGTGATAGACTGGCAATCGAAAGTGGCTGACATATGCGGCTCTGCTCGAAGCTTCTGTGAATGCGTGGCGTCATAGCTTACGCCCCGGGCCGTCGTGCTTATCGATACGGCGCGTGTGGGCGACGCGCGCGGCGTGGCACCGACGCCCGGTTCCGGTGAAGGGCGGAAGACAACATGTTTCAACTGGCTATGGAGTTCATCTATCTTCGGCCTTTGGCTCCTGGGCATGCATGAGCGGAGAGGGGTTGTGCAATACCCACCGGTCGCTCCCTCATGTTTCGATATGGCGATTCATTGTCGTAACCGGCCAAGGCGGGGCTGCTAGCTTCGCCTAACTGTATCATGTCGCCCGCCAGGCATTGTCGCATCACGGGCTTGCTAATCTTTCCCAATCAAACACCCAAGCCTTTGATCGCGGCCTTGGCTGCAAACTGTGTTCCAAGACACGCTTCATCACCGCCTGATCTCGCAGGAATCTCCGAGCTGGCCTCTGTATCTCTCTTGGCAGGGTCTTGTCTTTGGGATCGGCGCAGGGGCCGCGCATCCCACGCCGGCACAACCCCAACCTTCGCACTGTCTCAACATCCATTAGTCGTTGCTTTTGCTCACCCAACACACACCTGCATTGTCAGATCACTGGCACGTGCCCCGTCTGGGCACACTCCCCTCCTTGTAATAAAGATTCGGTGAGTACCCGTCTAACCAGTTGGCCAGCTTGCTTTTCTGGACTCCCTCGACCATTCGTCATGGGCCCTGCTACTTTCCGTGACGAACTTCCTACCTCCCTGGCGGACCTTCTCTCTAATACCTTAATTCTGCGCCAAACTGCGCCATATCTCCCTGTACCTGCTCTGCGTAACCTGTCGCGAACCTGCAAATCCCTCCATCATGTTGTTCTCCAATCACCCGAGGCGTTCCGGTACCTGGATCTCTCGCCCGTAAAGTCTGCCATTGTACCCTTTGACGGCCCTCTTGATGTGGGTGGTGTCAGCTTCCGTGCTGAACGAATGGATGAAGCGCTCACTGAAGACGACTTCTACAGTGGTCCTCTGCGGCACATCTTCAACAGACTAGAGAAGATCCATGTCCTCCAGAACGTCCACACTCTGGTGCTAGACGGACTCAGCGTAACAGCGGAGCTTGTCAAGGAACTTCTCACTGAGGACAGGTTCAATGTGCGCCTATTGTCTATTCGCGAGGTGAAGCACTTGAACGAGCGCAAACTCCAACAATATATTCGATATGCGGTACGTCCGTCGAGACCTGCGGGAACTCCTCGCGTCAAGGGTATCTACCTTTTCGGGTCGCGCGATCCTCCTCCACGCCCTGCGCCGCTTCCAACGAAAAGACAACCTTCGCCAGTCTCCAGAGGGATTATGTCGTCAAGAGGAGCGCAGATCGGAGCACAATGGAACGAAAAGTCACAGCATGCGTTGGAAGATGCATTGTCGAAGACCGAAGACAAATGGTACAAATCATCTGGAAAGATTATCTCAAAGCGCCCTTCTGCGGAGTGGGCAGAAGTACTTCAAGCATGCGAAGGTATTATTGCCTTCGACGCCGTTCTTTGCAGGGGCCCACGACACGATCCAAGCAAAGCCTACATCAGGGAACCAGCCGTCGCAGGAGCTCATCATCCGGCGTCTTTCCTTCGGCCTGCAGTTGCCACTGTAGCCTTGGGGCCATCGGGTTGTGAGACTTGCCACTCCTCTCCAGAAGGACCCGCTGTGTTTGGCAGTTCTACCCCGTCTCATCATCCTTTACTTAGCCCTGTCCCGCTTCATGGAAGCTCTGTCCGTGCTGCTCAATTACCACACACCATGGACGGATCTGCTCCTCCACCTCTCATTGTGCGGTGCGAAGATTGTCTCCGAGGTCGCTGGTGCGAGAGGTGCCACAAGTGGTGGGACGAAGATTGTTACGTGGTTCCAAGTAACGTCCAACGTACAGAAATACAGCAAACCGAAAGTGTAGAAAACACCGAATCTGATGGGACCACTCGCATGCTCCCAAAACAAAAGACCAAGGTACTTATGGATCTCTGCGTCGAAAACTGCCTGCCTTCAGAGATGATGGCCGGCGCTGGCAGCAACGGGATGTGGGGATGACAGGACCTATCTTGGCGCGCGGGGGAGCGGTATTACCTTGAGGCCATTACGAAGTAGCTGGATTCCGGAACTCAGTCGTCTCTAGACTGACCGTGGAGCCTGGTTATTGGATAATTGCAACCTGGGAATTGCCACTTGCGCGCCAAGGTATGTGCTCAATCACAAAACAAGAAATAGGCTAACGTGAACAATCACAGATTATTGGCGTACGACGTGACTGTTTCGGCTGTGGCCATACGGTATGAGTCTCTGCATCCTCAACCATGCCACGCTAACATCCTCCAGTGCATAAGCTGTAAAGAACTCTTTATTCGGACCTGCAAGAAGTGCAAAAACGAATATTGCCGCGAGGATAATGATGCGTCGTCTGACACCATGGTGCGTATTAGATCTGTAACATGTTTTTAAACGCTAATCATGCCTAGTGTGACTGGTGCAACTACACCTCGCGAAGGACCGTAGAAATGTATTGAAATGTCCTTGCGGTACTTGAAAGGAGCCTATTTCCGCTCCGTGGCTGCAGCCAGGCGCTGCTCGTGATTGATGTGGAAATCTCGGCATATGATACGAATAATGACTCTCCTCTTAATAATGATATGAAATACCCCCCTCAAGCATATGAGAGAGAAAAGAAATAGAACTTCCACAAACCTTTGCGTGTGATATTCCTCCTTAATCCTTTCCCGAAGTCTAGTGTACGCGTGAAGTAGCGTGGAACTACTATATTGGGACCAAAACGTGTGACTAAGCCAAGTCGGCGAATGAGGACGGAAGTGCCGATGCACACGATGACATGTGGCTGTCGCATCTGAGCCGCAACCGCGAACAAAACAACTGCTT
The DNA here is from genome assembly GCA_020744315.1 of Curvularia eragrostidis. Lineage (NCBI taxonomy): Eukaryota > Fungi > Ascomycota > Dothideomycetes > Pleosporales > Pleosporaceae > Curvularia > Curvularia eragrostidis. The sequence goes on along the minus strand of JAIRCK010000052.1, from coordinate 154,293 downwards.
CCTAGCATTCTGGCGAACAAATTCCCCGCCCTTGTACGGTTTTCTTTTCGATGCGATCGGTTTTTTCAGCTTCATAGTCCACAGTGACGTCGGCGCTCGCCCCACACAACATCTTGAACCAAGCACTCGCGACAGCTCCGCCAGGCATCCCCATTATCCTCCTATCCAATTGACTACCCCTCAACACGTTTCCTTGCTCTAACCCCACACCCGCGTCTGCTATCTCGCGAAATGGCACAATACGGCTACGGACAGACTCCTCAATACGGTGCAGGAAGCGCACAGAACCTGCAGTTCTACTCCTCTTCCTTTTCGAATCAACCAGTGTCCGGACACTCCACACCATTCCAAGCGAACTATGGCGCACCGACGAGCCAGGCATACCCTTCCCAATACGGCTCCGGGTTTTCGGCCCCAGGAGTGAGCGGGCAGATGGGTATGGGCACCTCAGGCCTACGTACAGGTTGGCTGGCTGCGTTTGGCACAGAGGGGTATGTGAGTTGTACTTTTGCATGCAACAATGCTGACCTTGGCCAGATATGAGGGAGAACCACCGCTATGTATGCGACGTCAAACTTTCGAGCATCCGCGCAAACTGACAAAGTCTAGTGGAAGAACTGGGCGTGAATTTCAAACACATTCAAATGAAGGTGGGTTGTGGTTCATAGTGGCATGTGGTTGCAAACTAACAGCACATAGACGTTGGCCGTCTTGAACCCCTTCGGCCGTATAGATCAGCACATTATGGATGACAGTGACGTGGCCGGTCCTATACTCTTCTTTTTGATATTCGGCACGTCTTTATTGGTATGCGCAGTACAGAACCACAAGAGGAGCATGCACTAACACTCGTCAGCTGTCTGGGAAACTCCATTTTGGTTACATATATGGTGCGTATATATGCTTTGTGAATGAGCAGTAATTGACAATCTGCAGGACTGGCATTTGTCGGCACTATCCTACTGCACCAAATCCTCTCTCTGATGTCACCGCCTATCAACGCCGTTGAGGCGACATCTGGAGATCACGGCCATCCGCATGGCTCTCACTTAGGTTCCTCATTGACGTTTCCTCGATCTGCATCCGTCCTGGGTTATTGCCTCCTCCCACTCGTGCTCGTGGCCATATTCGGAATCATAGTTCCACTTGACGGGCTGTTTGGATATCTTCTCACAAGTCTGGCAATCACATGGTGTGCCTACAGTTCAAGTTCAATGTTTACCGTTGTTGGTAAGTTTGCTTCCGAATGCCACGGGTAACATATGCTGATGTATTTTGTAGGCCGCATGACATCAATGAGAGGACTGGTAGCATATCCTATGGTTCTATTCTATGGCAGCTTTGGTATCATGGCTATCTTCAGCTCTCGAGGCACCGGCCAACTGGCAAAGGCGACAGCGCCATAGAGGAACATGAACTTGGAGAGTTTGAAGATTTTTTGACCATAGAAGAAGTGAAATAACCACTCCGGCGCACACGCCGTTCCTGAAGATATATCAAAATAAATCAATATTCAGACAGTACTAGTTTGCATTCACATGTGTTGGGGCGTGCAGCCAATCGGAGCGCGGATATAACACCCAGAGCGATGACGATGCTAACCCTGCACGAATTTGTTTCTCCCGATAATCTCCGCCACCCATCGCATCCTCCTCAGCCCTATATACTTTTCCCTGTTTTTCCTCGTAGACACTTTTTTCTTCTTTACAGAAATCAAAATGGGCTGGTTTTGGGCAGATACTACACCTGCTGCGCCGTCTGCGCGCGCTGCACCGCACCCAATGCCGCGAGGCAACATGGAGCCTCCTGTACGTATCATCACTCCTTCTGCGCCTGCGCCTCTAATAGCATTTACAGCCAGAATGTCCTATGCACAAGAAAGCCGCACCGCCCGTCGTCGCAGAGAAGACTTCTCAAAGCGCCTGTCCTTATGTTCCGCCTGAGAAATCCTCTACCGGTGCACCCGAACCACCACCAAAGACTGGCCTTCTTTCCCGCCTCAACCCTCTAAACAACATGTTTGCAGACCTCTCGAACGAACGCGCGGAGAAGCAAGCGCAGAGCCTCCCTCTCGAGCGCGAAACCTCTACAATTCCCAAGGGTGATGGCACGCTCTGGGAATACCCCTCACCCCAGCAAATGTACAACGCCATGCTACGCAAAGGATACACGGATACCGACATTACGGCTGTAGAAAGCATGGTAGGCGTGCACAACTTTTTGAACGAGGGCGCATGGGCCGAGATTATGGGGTGGGAGCGCCGATTTTCCCGGGGCCTGGTCGAGGGCTACCAAATCTGCAAAAAGGGCGAAGAGGTTGCCAACTTCATGCTGGGCACAGCCGACGATCCCTTTGACACGACAACATGGGATGCCAAGGACATTCCGCCGCCCAAACTCCTGCGCTTTACCGGCCGCCCCACGGAGCCCACGCCAAAGTCCCAGATCCTGCAGTGGCTGGGCTACGTCATGCCTGAGAAATTCGGCACCGCGCCGCCGTTTGACCGCCACGACTGGTTCGTCGAACGCTGCAATGAGAAGGGCTGCAAGGAGATTCGCTACGTGATTGACTACTACGAGGGCCAGCCGGAGCCCACGGGCGAGCCCGTCTTCTACCTCGATGTCAGGCCTGCGGTTGATGGGCCCACTAGTGCTGCCGAGCGCCTGATTCGCAGCGGTACGGACCTTTGGTGGAAGGCGTCGGGAGGCGTCGCGAGGGAAATTAAGAGGCTTGAGGCTGCGAAGAAGGCCAAAGAAGAGGAGTGGGCTGCTAAGAGCAGGCAGTACAACTAAAAAGAGAGAAAATTATACCGTGAGGGGACGGATGGAGGGTAACGATTCGGATACCAACATGTTGAAGCATTTTGCGCGGCGTTTCTTTTGTGGGCAACGGGTTGTGTATGACTATGAAGGTTGTGAGGATATATGTACATGGGGGACTTCTTTTTTTTCTGTCTGCTTGGATAGGGTCCGAAGTCACGTTTACGGGGCTTCAAGTGCGGCTGACGATGCCTTTGTTGTACGATTCATATGCCTGTTACATACTTTTTTTTCTTCTCTACTCTACATGAATTCTAACGTCGAATGTCCTTGGCAACCCTTTTTTCTATTTGCCTTGTGTAAATGCAGTGTAGCTGTCTTTGCTTGAGTATTTCCCCATCGGGTACTTGCCGATGGAATCATGTTTTTGACAGATTCGAATGCTGGGATTTTTCTAACAAGATATCCTGCTAAGATCACGTTGCTCAAGGTATCCTATCCACATGTAACAAATACCATGACCTTACATCACAGGCACGCACACGTATCGAAGTCCACAACACACAATTTAGACAAGTAAAAACTTTCAATGCCACTGTTGAAAAGGTCTACTATGTTGTACTCTGTATACATCCCGATAAATATATGTGTATAAAACACTATATTCCAAAAAAAAAATCAAATAAACAACGCCGTTGAATGCATGCAGAGAGAGACAGAGTATACATTCCCTCTCCCATTTTCCCCTACGCCCACCCGGGAAACCATGTTGAAGAGTTTCCGGGCCATGGGGGAATTTTGAAAACAGAGAGAGTAATATAGGACGCCCAAAACACCAATCGCTGTGGTGGCTTGTTGAAAAATAAGACACATGGGAAAGGAGGGAATACAGAGGTAATACCCGACGAGACGGGAAGGAAAAAAGAGACTCGTCATTCGTGGTCAAAAAAGGGTGTTGAAAGGAGCACTACGGGAAGAAGCACCGCGTTTGCAGGGGTAAGAAAAAGAAGCGGATTTGAAAGAGAAGTGGCCTAAGTAGGGTTTGGCGCAGCGACACCAGTAATATCACTTTCCTCGCCCTCGACTGGCGCACAGGTGCAGAAGAGGTTTGTGTCACCGTAGGCTATTTATTCGTGTTAGTTTGATGCCCATATTCAGAGAGAATGGGGGAAAAATCGACATACCATCATCTAACCTCGCGACCGAGGGCCAGAACTTCTTTGCCTTGAGGTAGCTCAGCGGGTACGCTGCCTTCTCACGGGAATAGCTCCTGTTCCACTCGGCGGTGATGAGGTCCTGCTGGGTGTGCGGGCTCATCTTGAGCACGTTTCCTTCCTTGGGCTGTTTGCCGTCCTCAATCTCTTTGATTTCCTGGCGGATGGAGATGAGGGCGTCACAGAAACGATCGAGCTCGGCCTTGCTTTCTGACTCGGTAGGTTCAATCATGAGCGTATTGGCAACAGGCCAGCTCATGGTAGGGGCGTGGAAGCCATAGTCTTGAAGTCGCTTGGCGATATCGATGGCTTCAACGCCGGCGGTTGCTTTGAACCCGCGCACGTCGAGGATGAACTCGTGGGCGCAGCGGCCTTGGTCGTTGGTGTAGAGAATAGGGTAGTAGGGCTTGAGGCGAGAGAGAATGTAGTTTGCGTTGAGAAGAGTAATCTTGGTGGCTTGAGTCAAACCAACTGCGCCCATCATCTTGATGTAGGCCCAGCTGATGGGCAGGATACTAGCACTACCCCATGGGGCACCGCTGACTGGGTGGATAGCTTGTTCACCGCCAGTCTCGCCGCGAAGATGGCCTGGGAGGAAGGGCGAAAGATGCTCCTTGACGCCAATAGGTCCAACACCGGGACCACCGCCACCGTGGGGAATACAGAAGGTCTTGTGGAGGTTAAGATGGCAAACGTCGGCACCGATTTCACCTGGTGAGCAAAGACCAATCTGGGCGTTCATGTTGGCGCCGTCCATGTAGACCTGACCGCCGTGCTGGTGGATAAGGTCACAAGCCTCCTTAACATTGGGCTCAAATACACCAAAAGTGCTGGGGTATGTAACCATGAAGGCACCGAGCTCTTCGCTGTGCTTCTCGCACTTGGCCTTGAGGTCTGCCATGTCAAGGTTACCAGTCGCCTGGTCGCACTTGATGGGCACCACGCGCATACCGCACATGGCAGCACTGGCAGGGTTAGTACCGTGAGCAGAGACGGGGATCAAGCAGATGTCACGCTTCTTGCCAGGCTGCTGCTCGAGATATTTGCGAATGACGCGGAGACCAGTGAACTCGCCCTGCGCTCCGGAGTTGGGTTGAAGAGAGACAGAGTGGAACCCGGTAATGTCAGCCAGATCATCCTCCAATTGCTTGATCATCTCGGTGTATCCCTTGGCGCGCTCCAGCGGCAGGAATGGGTGTAGGTTGGAGACGGTGTCAAACGAAACGGGGGCCATCTCGGCTGTGGCGTTGAGCTTCATAGTGCATGATCCGAGAGGAATCATAGAGTGCACCAACGAGAGATCTTTCGAAGACAGATGGTTAATGTATCGAAGAAGCTCTGTCTCAGAATGGTGTGAATTGAAAACTGGGTGAGTCATGAACGGGCTAGTTCTCTTGAACGGCGCAGGAAGGTCAGTGTCAACCGGCTCGCTGAATGATGTGTTATCGCCTTTGCCGAACTTTCTGAATGCTCCGAGCAGATTGGTGATAGTCTGGGCGGTCGTGGTCTCGTCAACCGATATACCGATGTGTCCGTCATCGACCCTTCGTACAAGAATTTCCTTCTTCTCGAGCTCAGCAATGATTCCATCTGTCTTGTCTCCCGTCTCTACGATGAAAGTGTCGAACATGACAGGAGTGTTGTCCATCTTTCCACGCTGACCAGTCTTGAAGCCGTTGTCTACAATGGCTTGTTGGATGAGACGAGCCTTGGCGACAACTTGTTTCGCAATCGCAGTCAGACCATTTGGTCCATGGTAGACACCATACATGGCGCTCATATTGGCCAAAAGAGCCTGTGCCGTGCAAATATTGCTCGTTGCCTTCTCGCGGCGAATGTGCTGCTCGCGAGTCTGCAGTGCAAGACGTGCTGCCTGGTTGCCGAGCCTGTCTTTGGAAAGACCAATCAAGCGGCCGGGAATCTTGCGTTTGTACTTCTCGTCGCAGGCAAAGAAGGCAGCATGTGGTCCACCGAAACCCAGAGGGACACCGAAGCGCTGTGCGTTTCCGAAAGCGATGTCGGCACCGAACTCCCCTGGTGGAGTGAGCAGAGTAAGAGCGAGCAGGTCAGTGGCTACGCTGAAGAGGGCACCCGTCTTGTGTACCTTCTCCGAGAGTCCACGGAAGTCGTTGACACCTCCGTCTGTGTCTGGGTACTGGGCCAAAACACCGACTAGGTCTTGGCCAATCTCCTCAACTCTCTTACTGTTGTCCTTGAGCACGTCGGCGACCTCGATTTTGATACCAAAGCCTTCAGCACGAGAGTGCAGAACAGCAAGTGTCTGGGGGTGACACTTGTCCGAGACAAGGAAGACCTTGTTCTTGCTCTTCTGCTTGGATAGCGGCATGACGCCCATTGACATAGTCATGGCCTCGGCGGCGGCAGTAGGCTCGTCCAAAACTGATGCATTCGCAATGCTGAGGCCCGTAAGATCGGTCACCATAGTCTGGAAGTTCAGCAGTGACTCCAAACGTCCCTGGCTGATTTCAGGCTGGTATGGCGTATAACTCGTGTACCATGCGGGGTTCTCGAGAACATTCCTCTTGATCACCTCTGGCACTTTGGTGCCGTAATATCCTTGTCCGATAAGACTTGTGCCGGGCTTATTTTGATCCATGATCCTCTTTGCATTGTTGAGGAAAACCGACTCGGGCACACCGTTGTTTTGCCAAAGGCTGTCCTGATGCTGGGAAAGTTTTCCGATCTTCAACTCGCGGCCGGACAGAATGTCGGCGGGGATGACTTGCTTGACAAACTCATCCAGACTGGCCACGGGCGGGTCGAGGGCCTTGAGCATGGCCTCGGCCGTCTCTGCAGAGGGGCCAATGTGCCGACGGGGAAAGGTATCGAGCGCTTCGAACGGCTTCGCGTGAGCGGTCTGCTGAGGCGGGGTGTCGAATACATCCTCGGCGGCCTCAACGGCAGCAGCAGCGGCGGCCGCCTGTGAGGTTGTGGCATGCTGGAATGCACGCTTTTGAAGCGTCTGGTGGGTTTGGTAGGCGATTACTCGTGATGAGCTGCCCGCGAGTTGTGGGCGAGACAGCTGGGCTGCACACGACAAGCGTGTGAGCCTGCTAGCACTGCTAGCAGCCCGGAGACATGCAGTCCGCATGTTTGCTGTGTAGTGAATGCTATGAGGGTAGTGTGTGCCCCAAACGTCGATGGTGGACGTGTTCGACCTGGACGTGCCACAGCCGAGAAGGAGAGTCTGCTGCTGCAGAAGTGAGGAAAACACAAAGGACTCGCAATGTCTCGAAACTTTTTTTCTTTGGTTCAGCGCACCATGGATGACTATCTATCTGCACACACCAGATAACCCGTCATTATCCGCCCAGTGGTTTGGCCGCCGACCCCGATAAGCGCAGGCGTGGCCCCAGTCAAGCTAGCGGGCGGGCGCCCACTAAACCCCAAGGTGACTGTCCTTGCATCCACGCGCATTCCTAACACCCATTGGGCAAAACTACGCTGCGTGTCTGTGCTTTCTATTACCTGATATCCACATGGCCCGCCACCCGTTTACTACGCCGCCGTCTGGGCATTGCGCAAGCCCGCTAAATGCTCGCCCGCCGCGGTGCCATTGTCCGACGGAGATTCTTCTCCTTCTCCGTCTCTTCAGTCACTGGAAGCACACCCTGCTCACGCAGCTGCGCTAAGTATTCTTTGCCTGTGTAGACTGTTAGCAGTGAAAATTTTATCGCCGGCCCGATTCTGGATAACGCACCATACTTGTACCCGACTTCGTAGATCTCATCAAATTTCCCAAAGTCGAGCGTGCCGTATGGATCGATGGGTGGCCGCATGTACCTGCATCCTGGCGTGTTCTTTGCCCGCTCCAATGCATCAATGCTGGATACGTAAGCGAGTCGTGATTGAATCTCCGATAAAGTCGGCGGGTTGGGAAAGTTTGAAAATGGATTCCACCGATTAAACGTTGCCCAGAAGCCACTCAGCGAGTCGCCGAATGCTTGCGGTGAATTGTCGTCAAGACTGCCGACATCAACCGCGAAGATGATATCCGCACCAAGACTCTTCATGTGCGCTACAGTCAAGTTGTCAACGTAGCCTCCATCGAGCAACATGTTACCGTCGTCGCATAGCGGTGGTAGCAGACCAGCGAGTGACATAGACGCGCGAACGTAGCGCCACACATAGCCTGACGTGTGTACCTCCGATCTCGACTTGCTGATGTTGGTCGTGTTGCAATAGAACTCAAGCCAGAAGTCTTCGATTTGAGAGTTGCCAAAAGTTTTGAAGATGCCACGATTGAACTCATGGCCGGTTGTATATGAAACACTGCTTGCAGTTAGCATGGAAACCTACAACGGGGTCGCTCCAACACCTACGAAGGGTATGTGAGATCAAGTGCAAATCTCCACATGCTACCCATACGGCCTGAGAATTTCTTCGCTCTGCCATACATGGGAACTACGTCTGCGTCCCAAGCGTACAGAGCACCGATAAAACTACCAATAGATGTTCCCCCTACAATATCAATTGGGATACCTGCCTCCTCAAGCGCGCGGATGATGCCAATGTGCGCGATACCACGGGCGCCGCCGCCACCTAGCACGAGTCCAACAGACCTACCACATAGGCGACGTGCAAGCCGATGGAAGTCACCTTTGAACGGTGTATCTGCAGAGTAGAGTGGCGTTTGACGAACCTTTCTTGACGTGTACTTTTGGATCTCTGCTTGAATCACTTGCACTCGTTGCTTAAGCGCATTTCCGAAACGTCGACCAGCATGATGAACAGGCTCTGATGTCGCGCGGAATGACATTTGAATATGATGATGACTGCCGTTGATCCAAGGACGGTTCCTTAGCCACTTCCGTGTTAGACCAGAAGCACAGTACCTTTCCGAGTGCAGAAGCACTAGCTCTTTTCGTGCCGTCGTCTTCGTCGTTAGCAGGAATCGCTCATACTCACCAATGTTTGGCGAGGACTCTGCTAATCCCACAAGAAGAATGCAGTCGGCTTGGTTGATACATGTCTGCGTCCAAGGCGACTTGACTGGTGTGTCAGCGATATAAATCACCATGCCGTACCTCTCTTCCAAGTCAGCAAGATATTGCGAAAGCTTGAGCTTGCCCATTCGGCTAAAGGCATGCCTTCCAAGATGGTTGAGAATGGCAGCTTGGTTGAGCGAGACTACGCCTTGAGGTAGACCAATTTGGGTGAGTGCATTAACCAGGCGGCTTCCAAAGTCCACCACCGGAATTCCAGCAGAAACCGGAAGAACCGTGACTGTGCGAAGATTGATTGTCGAAGATACGTTCGCCCGCGTGGCTTTGCCGCTCCGTTCTTTGCTTTGTTCATGTAATGGGTCATCGACCAAAGCTCGCATCCGCGACGCAATGATCTTTGAGATTTTGATGGTAATTCCGGGGTGTTCCAAAGCGAGACTGTTGAAGAGCGTCTTTGGAAACTTTGCAAGTTCGGTATCCCGAATCGCGTGCAATGATCCTGGACGTGAGGACTCAGTAAGCACCTCAAGTTCACCCACACTGTCGCCTTGACCATATTCGCCAATAACCTTGACATCATTGTTCTCAGCATCCCGAATTGCTCTCAGTCGTCCATTCAAGACAATGTAGATTGCATCGCTTTCATCACCTTGATTGTAGATGACTTGTCCGGCATTCACCTGAACCCATTCGAGAGCGAAGTCAATATGCTGAACCAAACGCGGAAGGAGTGTTGTCAGGCGCTTAGCCATTGTAAGTAGTACGACGGGATAGCGCTCCACTATCCGTTCAATGGCTGGGCGTGGCAAGAAGCCTACATAGACGTCGGTCTTGGCGGTAACATCGACAAAAGACCGGTTCGATGATATTGTTCCAAGGTATCCTGCTAGGCCACCGGGTTTTGTCATGAATAGGCTTCGTCTTGAGCGTTTCTTTTTCGTGCTATCAGCAGCAGAACGTGAAGGAGTGTTCGACCCAACTGGTCGGAGTGGAGTACCAAAGAGATCTTCTTCAGTATACCCAGGGCCATTCGGAAGACTTCCAAGTGCACTAGTGTCGGGAGTTTCTTCTTCCACTGGCACGCTCACATCAAGAAATCCATCGATCACATAGTACAAGCCTGGGTTTCGTTCGCCTTGTTCCACGAGAACGGAATCCTTGGGAAAGAAGACAATCTCTACATCGTTTACGAGTTCTTCGAGGATATTGTGTGATCCTGTAGCGCTCATGGTCGACACGCCTGACGCAGACGCAACTGACTCGGTATCTCCATCGCGGGAGGCCGCGTAAGGATCGATGAAGCCGAATGCGTTTGTAAAAACAGCTTTCTGCCGGCTAGCATCAAACGATACAAGTTGAGGGGACTGTTCTACTGATGCTGTCGGTCTAGGCATTGGGTTTTCCGGGTTGGTGAGCCCAATGGCCTTGAACATACAGCCAAGGATTGACTCCCTGAAAACGGTGGCCTCGTCAATAGACTCTTGTCGATGAAGTGTCTTGGGACGAAGCGAGGGAGAGGCGAAAGGGTTGAAAGAGCTTGCATCCAGTGGCGTCCGAGCATCACGGCGTTCCTGTTGATATGGCTGGGAGAAACTGTTGCGACCACTGCGGCCCGTCCCTCTCGCCATCTGTGAGTTCGTCAAGAGATCACCCGCACTGACACGATCGTTGCTCGGCCCTTGGTCTGGAGAGGTGACCGCAGGCAATATTCTAGAGCCAGCGTCGAGTTTTACGCCTCGCGCGGCCGCAAGACGGGCTTGCGCAGCTGTGCCTCGCCGTAATGAAACACTTGATCTGTTTCTGCGACCAGCGCCAGGGTTGTGCAGCGCAATACCTTTCATGCCTTCGTCTGAGCCAATGCGTTCCGTCTCTTTGGCGAACTTTTCTTTGAGCCGCTCGAGCGGAGCATCGCGCAGGAAACCCGGAAGATCGTACGTGGTGTATTTGTTCATAAGCTTCTCTGTACGAAGCACTTCGTTCGTTAGGCTCAGATACTCGTGACTGGTTGCAAGCGTGACTCTTTGTAGTCGCGTGAGGATGACCTGTACAATATGCGCCGTCGCTTTGGGATATATGCGCGTCAGTCGACGAAATGCAGTGGCGGGTATGATGGCGATAGTCGTGTCTACAGTGGCGCGCGCAACAATGTCTGGGTGAGAAGACTTCATCTTCGTATTGCGTGAGGGTGACCTTCGAGTTTTGGTTTGTTTGGGGCGTTCATCGCCGAATCCATCTATGTCCAAAGACAGAGGCGGTACGCTTTCGAGTCGTCCTCCTGCTGTTGGGCTGTTCAGCGTTGATGTCCTTCGATGTCTCAACCTAGACTCTTGAGCCTCGCGGGGAGTTTGCGGTCTCGAGTTATCCATGGCAAAACTGTTGGTTCGGGATATGGATGGCATCGTTTGTCCACGGGGCGACGTTGGTAGGCTTGAATCTGCAAGACCATCTTCGTCATGACGCAGCTTGACATCTTCTGTAAACAGGGACAGTATGGAGAACAAGGACGACATGGGCGCCCCATTTTTAACTTCAGTGAGGAGCTGATAGCCCTGTCTATGGCTTTGTTGGGCCGAGCTCTCGGGCGACGAGCCACCTGTTTCATCCTCATCGGAATCAGACTCTGCGCGATTTGACTTGACGAAGATTTGAACCAAGCCATCTACCACTAGACAAAAGCCCTTTTCTTCTTCCAAGAGAATAGTCTCTCCAGCAGCCAATCGGCGAGTCTGCATGGTGCGCGTAAGTTCATGAAAGACTGGGCGCTCCAAGTAACCGAAGACCTTGATTGCGCTCAAAAATTCATCAAGGTAGTTAGAAAGGCCCCTCTTAGAATCGCTTTCGGCACTATCAGGAAACACCTCGACTTGCGGTTCCTCACGTTGGGGTTCAGGCGGCAGTCTCGCATACATGGTCATGTACCGGTACCTCACAAAGTAACTGATGGTGGACACGACGAAAACCACAACAAGCATCCTGGGAACTGATTCAGCAAAGACCACGGGTCGGTCCAAGTAACGTACAAAGTGGTGAAATTCATGGTGAAAGTCAAGCTCATGGAGAAGAGCGTGAATAGCCATGCCGGCAAGGTATAGGTAACCCAGTACAGAACGGTGGGCAGTACGCTGAAGATGGAGAGAAAAAAACGACCCAGTAGACCAAAGTTGGACGGACGAGGGCCGTCGGCGGCCTTGACACTCAGCATGGCTGTGGAGAGAGCATCCGCTGCGCTGGATATCGCTGCTTTGGAGGCTTCTGCAAGTGTCTGAGAGGCCGCCGTGCCCGGGGTTGCCATGGAGGACATGGTGGGCAGCCGAAGGTGTGTGTCCGAGATAGGGAGTGTCACGAGCAAAGAGCCTGGGTGGTGCTAATATATTTCTGTAAAGACTGAAGCCCCATCGTGAGCCGTTGCGAGGGCACGTTGGAACATTCGGGAATGCAATTGAGAGACACTGGCATCATGTGGGGGTGCCAACCTGCTTGTGAAGACAGCCCGCGCCCGTGCGTCGGCTAGCGCCGCAGTCGCGAAGTTCACCGCGGTAGGCTGGGCTGGAGCTCTTGCACGCGCCGGAGCTTTTGTATACCTCACCAATTGCGCCGCCATGCCGCCCTTCAAGGATGACCAGATTATCGTTAGTCTCGCGTGCTCTGCGCTTCACTCGGCGCATGCGCTAACACCTTGCAGATCATTTCGCCCGGTTCAGAGACGACCGTCGCGCAGCTGGGCCTGCCCGAGTCTTTCACCCCGGCGCGCCTCCGCCTGAGGTCATGCATGTTTCCCGCTGAGAAAGAGGGCGAATTCGAGCCATACAAGATTCGGAGAAAGCAGGACGCGCCAGCTGCAGAAAACGGTGAAGCCAAAGACGAGGCGCAACAGGAAAATAAGCCCGCCGAGGGCGATGACGAAGTGTTATGGGAGGAGGACCGCGTTTCTGAAGAGGGCGCGATATGGCCAATCCAGCAAGGCAGAATCGTCGACTGGCCATGCTTCTTCGCCCTCATCACCCACGTCTACAACTCATTAAACCCACCCTTCCACACCCCGATTCTCCTCATTGCACAGCCAGCATGGACACCTCGAGAGCACGAGAAGCTTACGCAGTTCTTCTTTGAGAAATTCAAGGTTCCCGCATTCGGCTTGATGGATGCGGCGCTGGCGACGACATGGGCTTACGGTGTGCACACGGCGACTGTTATCGATGTCGGCAAGGACAAGGCAGACGTGACTGCTGTCAGCGAGTTCATCCCCCACACACAAGGCAGAGTCATCTCACTGGCAGGTTGTGGAGGCGAAGCCTTTACCGAGGGCCTCCTCGCCAAACTGAAGCCCAAAGGTTTCAACCGTGACATGTGTGAACAGCTCAAGAGATCGCCTATATGCGAGCTTCTCCCCCCAGGAGTTCCATTACCAGGATCAGCAGATGCGCCCGTGGCTGACGGCGTGACCAACCCCGCTGCAGCAGCCTCCACAGGAGCACCAGGATCTGGCGCAGCAGCTGCTGCCGCGATTGGAAACGTGCCACGGGGTCCTGGCATAGATACCGAAGTTGGAGAAGAAGGAACAGGAGAAGATGAAGGTGTTCTAGATGTTGCCAGCATCGTGGCTGGTGGCAAGATGTCGGAGTACCTTGCTAAGAAGGAGAAGGAGAAGCAAGAAAAGGCCAATGCTAAGAAGAAGGGCGCCCCAGCTCCACAAGCGAACAAGCCAGTCAAGCTACCCAACTCAAAGCTTGAAAAGGCTACATTCCTTTATGAGGATCATGCGCTACTAGACACCTTGAAGAGCATGAACCTAAACACCCAAGAAATGGCTGATGCGAAGGGAGCGTTGGACGAAGGCCCCAGCAGGAAGCCAAACGAGGACGATGAGGATGGGGAGCCTGCTTCTACAGCCGAGGCAAATGGTACTAGTGACGCTAACAGCACATCCAAACGGACAGGTTCGATAAGACGCGAAATCGAGGTTGGAAATGAGCGATTTATGGCAGACGGAAATGGCACCCTGGAGAAGATCGCGGATGCCGTATACAGGGTAATCTCATCGGTCGATGAAGTGGGCAAACGAAGCGATCTCTGGGATCAGCTGATCGTCTGCGGTAATGGAGCGAAGTTGCGAGGTAATTTGCAATAATCTCATACCCATAACCCCGTTATAGCTTACTAACACACAATTAGGCTTCAGAGAGTCTCTCATACAGACCATTCAGAGCAAATATCTGGTCTCGCCCTCATCAGCCACCATCTTCACATCCGAGATCCCATCCAATGTGTCAACCCCTGCAGGAACTGGAACCAACACACCACAACCTCAACTCGGCCCACACGGTGGTTCCCAAGTCAATCCACTTCTATTAGCAGCTACCACAGCACAGACGCAGCACATGATGCCCCATGGCGGTATGCCCGGCATGTCACACAACCTGCACTCCTCACATGGCCAGACGCCCACGTCTATCAAATTCGTTAAACCCCCAGAGTACTTTCCTGAGTTCAAAGAGGTGGGATTTGACGAATCGACCTTCCTCGGTGCCCAAGTTGCGGCCAAAGTCATCTTTGTAGTCGACCAAGGTCAAAGTAAGGGATACATGACGCGCCCAGATTACAACGATCAAGGCCCACAAGCTATCCATGACTACAGCCTGTAATCGCATGTACGTGTGCTCTGTTTTGGGTAGTGGTCGTTCCTTGACTGGGAGCTGTAGGCATTTTATGGTATAATTTCAGGGAAGAGAGCCATCACGGAGTTTTTCAGGCTTGGTAAATGGGTGGATATCCTGGCGTTGCTTGTGCCCGGCAAAAAAAGAAAGTTCCTGACATGTGCGGGTGTGGAAAGACTAATCGAAAGCAATAGGTGGTAGCCATGGTGATAGGGTTGGTGGCGCATTGCCGAGCGTGAAGGGTGTGACAAGCACCCTTTTAGTCCAAGAAACATGTAAACTTCTTTTTGGGATCCATTGTTTCATCTGGGGGCGTGTGGGGGTGGAGTCTAATTTGTGTGAAGAAGCGAGAGCAAACGCCCCCTCACCTCTCTATTTTACTTTTGCCAATTGTGATGAGCGGTAGTGAAGGCTGATCGGAGGACGCCGATAGCCTCAGAAGTACCTAGTTTCCCCCGGTCGGCTCCACGTGGTAGATACTAGCGACCCCCCGCTAAACCGCTTCTAACCCGTCATCCCTTCTCACAAACTGATAAAGAACGCAGGCCGTCCCTCTTCAATTTGTGTCCTTCAATTGTTGAAATTTGAGTGTTTTTAAAGCACGGTTGCCAATCTCTCTTCCACGTGTTTTACAATTGTTTATTCTATCTCGCTGAAAAGGTCCGAGCAGTACATAGTCGGCGGAGTAGCGGTACCTAGATCTGACCTCATCGTCCAACTTGAGTGGCAAGAACAGTCGATATATCCCCCGTTTATCCAAACAGCGATTCTGTGGTTCAAACAAGAGAAGAGAGGGGATATTCCTCCCGGGATCACAAGAAAAATGGCAGCATCAGCACCTATACCGCACACCATCTACCTGGGCCCATTCGTCCACAGCACATCTCTCAGCACGCTAGAAATCGAGCCCAATGGTGCCATCGGCGTCGACTCTAACGGTATCATCCGCTTTGTGAATCGGAACGTCTCGTCCCTGGAATCTCTGCTTTCCACGTTAGAAGCTACCTGGACTGATGCCAAGGTCATCGCCATCGGCAATGCCGACAGGGGATTCTTCTTCCCAGGATTCATTGACACTCATGTCCACGCGCCCCAGCACCCAAATACAGGGTTATTCGGAAAAACGACCTTGTTGGATTGGCTGCAAAAATACACATTTCCGACTGAGTCTTCCTTCTCTGATATCCATCGTGCGTACCGCGTGTATATGAACTTTGTGTCAAGGACACTATCGCATGGCACCACAACAGCAGCATACTACGCCACTATCCACGTGCCTGCTACCAATGCACTTGCAGACATTTGTCTGGCGCGTGGCCAAAGGGCGCTTGTGGGCAGAGTATGTATGAACAGCGATCTAAGCCCGGATTACTACCGAGACGAGAGCGTGGAAAAGAGCTATGCCGATTCAAAAGCTAGCATCGAGTACATTCGCTCCATCGATCCCAAAGGCGACATCGTCAAGCCAATCATCACACCTCGGTTTGCGCCGTCGTGTACGTCGGAGTGTTTGAGTGCCATGGGGCGGCTGGCACAAGAGACGGATGCGCACGTTCAGACGCACGTCTCGGAGAACAAGGGCGAGATTGCGCTCGTCAAGAGCTTGTTTCCTGAAAGTGAAAGTTATTGCCATGTATACGATATGCATGGCTTGCTGACTGAAAAAACAATACTGGCGCATTGCGTGCATCTGGGGCAGGATGAGCGCAAGATGATTCTGGATAGGAAGAGTAAGATTAGTCACTGTCCTGCATCCAACACAGCAATTACGTCTGGGTGCGCGCCCATTCGTGATTTACTAGATGAGGGACATACAATTGGTTTGGGTACCGACATCTCTGGTGGGTTTTCGCCTTCCATTCTTGAGAATGTGCGCCAGGCCATATGGGTGTCCAGACACCTTTGTATCCAGACGTCTTCCGACTCTGCCAAGCTGTCAACCGAAGAAGCCTTGTACCTTGCTACTCGAGGTGGTGCTGCAGTTGTGGGTCTCGAGGACAAGGTCGGTGGTTTTGAAGTTGGCAAAGAATGGGATGCGCAAATGATCAACCTGGGTTCTGTTGGCGACTACGGCAATGAGAATGGAGTGTTTGAGGAAGGACCAGTTGATATCTTTGGTTGGGAAAGCTGGCCAGACAAGGTGGAGAAGTGGGTGTACAGCGGCGATGATCGGAATACAGTTGCCGTCTGGGTGAAGGGACGGTTGGTACACCATACGGATAAGTTTGAGTATGCTTCTCCCAAAGACCGTACTCCTTGAGCTCGGGTTTACATTCTCAGGGTGAACAGATGAGAAATAAGCACAGACATCCAGTCCTGATTGCAGAATAGAAGTTCAAGCTTGTGCTGAGCAAGAAATAACTATTTCGAAGTTTGATCAAGACGGACGCTTCTATTCAGACTTGTAACGCGTGTTTCTATACGACACCGTGAAAAATCACTATGGACGTGAGTGGTTAGGATCGGCGATTTCCTCGGCGATTCTTCTTCTGCCATCTTGACCGACGGAATAGAATCTGGTAGCTCTCTTTCTCCCACTTGGATACTAAAGCGACATATGCAGTCTTTGCAAGTTCATGCATGTCACTTTCTGACCAATTACAAAAAGCCCTGAAGGAGATGGACAATCAGATCTATTGGAGTAAGATCGTAATCAAACAGGAAGCCTTCGTTTTTTACATTCTCCGATTGTTAAGATCGAATGTATGCTGCCGTTATGGTACACTCCAATGTTGGAGTCACTCAACGTCCAGCTTTTGGCTTCCCATGAGATATGTGAATGTATTTTTATGATGACAGTGTCATGGGAGAACTTTTTGTCTTGTTTCTTAAATAAGATACTTGGGTAAATTCCGTCCAAAGTTTCGAGGGTAGTTTTTGATACTGCCATGATGAGAAGATTGGAAGGGAAAAGAACTTGCGTCAAGCAAGGCAGAGGTTTTGAAATTGGATATTTGGTTTCTCGAGAGCCTCGCCATCCATCGCGCCATAGATGAAACAATCGCCAACCATATGGAAAGATTCAAATGCACGGCTTGCCGTACGACGAGCGTGTTCTTTACTCTCGTTCTCACCACCAGAAACGAGAGTCGTCCATTCGTCGTCATCAATGGATACGGATCGATCTTGCCGGACCACAAAAGGAACATTGCTGCCCTTGAAGACATAAACCTGGTCACCCTCGACAGTTGTCTTTGGACCAAGTCCCATGTAACCCGAGCTAGTCAGAAAGAAACGCCGAGAAGTTGTCGCTGTCTTGAGCGCATAGTGAATTCCTGAGATACCCTCGTCAAGGTCGCGTTGACTAAATGCCGCAGCACGGCTGAATGTGTCGCGAGATATGCAACGAGTCCACATGCTCCACGCTCTGTAAGCTTCGTAGTCTTCTGGCTTGGCGCGTCTGTACGATTCTTGCCCCCAGTGGGTGGCTGGAGCAGTGTTGGTACGTATTACATCTCCGACTAGTGTTCGCCAGAATGCGTCTTCGTATGTTCCGCCGCTGGGGTACACAGAATTTGATTGCTCAAATGATTTGGTGAGCAGATTCCATGACCGTATGGCGGCACATGTATCGCTAATTTGAGTGTGTCGACTAACTTCACCTACGATCGTGACGCTATCAATGTACACTGTCTCGACATCAAGAAGTTGAGTTTTTGAATGGAAGCGAACGGATCCTTTAAGACCAGCGGAGGCGTTGTACATATGTAAGGAGTTTACTCTTTCAATCTCGACTGGTAGACATGGGAGCGACCAATCGATTACCCAAGAGGGGATGTCATTTAGTCGCTTGCGGTTTAGTACGGCTTCAAGGTCTCCTGCAAGAACTGCTGGAGAGCCTGCTCGTTGTATGTTGCTTACTGTTGTGCTAGTAAAAGTTGCGGCAGGATCCGACGTGTAATCAGGTAACAATGGCGGTAGGCCTTGCCAGTTGGTAGTCAATCCGAGAAGAGCAAAAACCTTGTCCCGCTTCTCAGTCGCTTGTAGAGGCCTGAACCTCCACAGTAGCTGCAATATCGTTCCACTATCTGAGCCAGCGTGGTATTGAAGTCTAATATCCTCAATGCGAAGCACAAAGTTGCTGAATTGGTTCAAAATATCTTGACCCTGGAGAGTACCAGCCAAATCCAGACACAGGGTGTGACGCTGTTGAGAATAGTTGGTAGCAGCCCTAGCAAACATTGACCAGGGCGCTGATAGCAGACCATATCGAATAGTAGCTTTGCGAGATAACACAGTCTCTTGGACAATCCAAACACGTTGCCACTGTTATCATCAGCTTTGAATATGAACACGTGAAAGAGAGATGAACCCATGGTCTACTCATCAGCCTCGCAAGTCCCTCCCAGACTCTTGAAGACCTCGAACCGCGCACATGGGCGTTTGAAAGCACCAAGCCACTCCAATCACTGGTTATTCCATGTTTCTGTAATGCGGTAGCCTTCTCCTGGTCCAGAATCTTAAGAAAAGGATATGAGCTGCCTTCTGCAAAGTCTTGTATTAGGCAAAATGCCCCGAAGATATCGGGACCAGCATCAGCGTCCAGAACGCTGAAACGTCTTGTTAGTAACGCAGATGCATTAGAGTGCTTGAAGTCGAACATGTATGCGTTGCGTAACTCATCATCTCTTGAGTCGCCTGTCCATATTGCCTGGGGGAACGGATCATCGGAAGCATGGCTTTTTAAGATACCAGTACCGACATCCTCGTTAGCTGCAGGCTCACCCAGCCAAACTACAGTCTCCTTGCTATTACGGTATATTTCGGCCATCAGGCCAACTTGACGTGTGCGTTCCGAAGCATCGTTTTGATTGATGCACAGTGCATCGGCCCAAAGCAGGAGTGGGTGGGCATGTAGCCTTAGCGTGCGGAGCGCGGTGAATAGGTTCTCAGATATAGAGGTCAATTTACCGTTGCACCTTATTAAACGGCTCGGACCAATCTCTGCATCGCCCCATGTGTATGAAATGGTGGTGTAGCGATCTCGGGCGTCGGATATGGCACAAGACTCGAGCTCCGCATGTATATCGTCCTCCCAGCGCCCAGGCAGAAGGCGTAAGAGGCGAATTGTTGGTGAGCTGGTGTCTAGCGGCGCGTAAAAATCGGAAGCATATTCATCTTTTTTAAATAGTTGAGTGAATTTCGAGATGATTCGATGAGACATGGCAAGGGGAAAGGCTGGGGTGGGCAATGTTCAGCTGCTCGGATGACATGCTAACTTTAGGTGCTAGTTAGCACACACATGTGTTGAGGTGACATGGGGCCGCCGGAGCATGAAGTCTGCAACACGCAACACAGGTAACAGCTATCCATGTGTTTGCGACCCCTTGTCCGGTTCTGAGCAACAGGTAAGATTACTCTATCTGACCTCGGATGAGCAGCAAGGCTCCGCGTTGATTGATGTGGTACATCAGGCGACGGCCACATGACGTCAGCAGCGCACGATCCAGAAGGCAGTCCTCGTGGCATACCCTACCTGACATGCCCTTTGGCTTTCCAACCTTCTGCTTTTCGGACGCCGTGTTTCAAATTCATCCTTTGTTTCCAAGCCAATACTGGCGTTCTCTGTTGGACACAAGGTCCCGATGAATGCCAGTTTGCACTAAAAAGCCCTAGCGGTGACCAAAAAGCATAAACGGGTAGCGTCTGCATGACAAGCTATCGGGTCACTCAGCCCATGCTTAGCGGTGTACGAAATGGAAAAGAAAGCGAACGGCTAAAAGCCCCATGGGCGTCACTAGTCAAGTGCATAGATCGTCGTCATGGCTTTGTACTCTGCTTTTAAGACCGGCGTGTCTGGCAAGTTGGGGCCTTTGCCTCGAGTTCCATTTTTCCTTCGATCTTCCGAAAGATGCGGCCAAATAGATTCCTTGGAGTCACAGTCGGCCTTCTAACGTCAGCACACCTAGCGCTGGGCTCCACGAGCAGCGAGCAAGACCAATTCAAGAATGTAACATGGGATGACGACAACTCTGTAATCTCAACACATACTCTAGATCAAGGCCATTACCAATCCCGCTTGACGCTCGCAAACGGCTATTTTGGTATCAATGTTGCCGCTGCTGGACCGTTTTTTGAGGTCGATGAGCCAGTCGACGGCGATGTCATAAGTGGATGGCCGCTTTTCAGCCGGCGACAGGCTTTCTCAACGATCGCGGGCTTTTGGAACAGCCAACCACGAACAGTTGGATCCAACTATCCATGGCTGTATCAGTACGGGTGGGAAAGCTTCATTGCAGGCATACCACACTGGAGTGGCCTTATCGTTGAGGCAAATGGCGAGTTTTTGAATGCATCCGTTAATCCCGACCATATCTCCGACTTCGTCTCAAGTCTGGATGTAAAAGCTGGTATCGCGAGCTGGCGGTACAACTGGAAACCGGGTGGCTTGGGAGACGGAATTATCGACGTCGACTATCAGCTTTTTGTTCACAAGCTCTACGTCAACAAGGCGGCAGTCAGGCTGCGGCTCACATCCACTCGGGATACTAACGTGACCGTGTACGACGTTCTAGATGGGGATTGTGCCGTGCGCTCGGACTTTGTCGATAAAAAGTTTGAACAGGACACCCCGACTATCTGGTCTGCCGTCAGACCAGGCAATATAACCAACGTTACGGCATATGTGTATTCCACCTTGAGCGCTAGCGACTGGGTCGACCTTGAGGCCCGTAGCGAAGTACCAGACGGTGTCTTTAGTAGCGGCAACGAGTCGACTATCGCGCAGTCTGTGCCAATCGAGCTGACTGCATTTCGGCCAACTGAAGTGACAAAGTTTGTTGGAGTTGCTTCGACCGATGCCTTCCCTGACCCGCAAGAAGTAGCTCGAAATGCTTCGCTGTCAGGCGCCAAAGAAGGTTATTACAAGCTGATGCACTCACACATCGAAGAGTGGGAATCTATCCTGACACCAGATGCTGTGGATGACTACCACCTACCGAATGGATCCCTACCAGAGGATCCAGATGTGCGGCAACTGCATATTCTAGCCCGCACAAATCCGTTTTACCTTCTTTCGAACATGGTCGGTCCGAATGCTGTGGCTGCAGCCGGAAACAACACAAAGCTCGATATTTACAGTATCCCAGTTTGTGGTCTGGGCTCCGATTGCTATGGCGGCATGATCTTTTGGGACGCAACAGTTTGGATGGCCCCGGGAATTCAAGTGTCGCATCCCCAACATGCACAAAACGTCATCAAGTATCATGTGGACCATTTCGAGCAAGCCCAGCGGAATGTTGAGACGGCTTTCACTTCAAGCAAGAACCAAACAGGCCGGTTCACCCCCGGAGGTGCCGTATATCCTTGGACTAGTGCAAGGTTCGGAAATTGTACAGGTACTGGAGCGTGCTTCGACTATGAATACCATCTCAACGGTGACATGAGTCTGGCCTTCAACAACCACCTTATCATTACTGGCGATAGTGAATACTTCAACGACACTTTGTTACCGATATCCAACGCTATTGCGCATTTCTTTGGCCAAGTTCTGGACTTTAATGAGACCTCCGGAGGCTGGGAGCTCTGGAATGCCACTGACCCGGATGAATATGCTAACCAAGTCAACAATGTGGGATTTACTACTGCCTTGATTCAGAAGCATTTCTTAGAGACGAACGAATTTAATACATGGTTCGGTCGCAGTCCAAATGCTAGCTGGGACGAAAAGGCCTCGAACATGCGGCTTCCTGTCAATGACCATGCTGGCATCATTGTTGAATACACGGGAATGAATGGGTCGGTAGCAGTCAAGCAAGCAGATGTGGTCCTCATTGATGATCTGCTACACTACCCAAATCCATATAGCCTTTCCAACCTGGATTTCTATGCAGCGAGGCAATCCCTCGACGGTCCTGCAATGACATATTCGTCCTTCGCTGTCGTGGCCAACGAGGTCTCGCCATCCGGATGCTCGAGTTTTACATACGATGTTTACTCGTCGTCACCCTACCTTCGCGCACCATGGTACCAATATTCTGAGCAGCTGATCGATAACGTGGAAGAAAATGGAGGGACACATCCTGCATTCCCTTTCTTGACTGGAATGGGTGGAACCAATCGCGTCGCCATCTTTGGTTATCTTGGTCTTGGCTTGTACTACGATAGACTTGATATCGATCCCACTCTGCCGCCGCAAATCCCTTACCTGAACTACCGCACCTTCTACTGGATGGGCCACGGCATCAACGCCACTTCAAACTCAACACACACCACACTAGCGCGCCTACCACGAGATAAATACACTCTACCCTCAGTAAACACGACTTATTTCGACAAACCTATCCCTGTTACGGTTGGTACCCGCAGCGGCCGCAACATTACAATGCATGAGCTCGGGGAAGAGCCACTCGTGATACGCAATCGACCCATGGGCGAGGTCCTCACCGTCGGCGGAAATATCCTCCAGTGCAAGTCACTCCTTCGACCGCCTCAAGGCAACAAGCCCGGACAATTCCCAATCGCTGCTATCGATGGCGCTGCAAGTACGAAATGGCAGCCCGAACTCGCAAACACTACCAGCTATCTTACTGTTGACCTTGGAAACTCAACTTTTTATCCCATCAACAAGGTCATAATGGACTGGGCAAATCAACCGCCAGTCCATTTTGAAGTCTATTTTTCCAATACTTCGCTTCCGCCGTTTTCAGACCAGTTGGGAGACGATGTAAGGAGAGTGACGGCTGGCAACGTAGAGATCAGTGCGCCATGGGATCCAGTGACGGCGTATGTAATCAAACCTTATGTCGGCAACCAAACGAATGTTACGTTGGAAGAGAGCGTTTGGAGCGGGAGATATGCGCATCTGTGCGTGAAGGGAAATCAGTTCGCGGAGAATGCGACGGATGGACCTACGGTTGCGGAGTGGAATTTGGTTAGAGAGATGTATTGATTGTTGTCAAGACTTGTTAGACAATCTCGGTGTAGATCCGTCATATAGAGGGTCTGGTATATGTATATTATAGCGATGGAGGTAATTTGGTTGTAACCTTAGAAATACAAGCCTGTCGTTACTGTTGCTAAATGGAGTTCAAGAGACGACAGCAAAGGCTAATTCAAGTTCTTTGCCTCTTCGCTTCCCTGGCGTACAAACACAAAACAAGAGTTTCGAACGGTCACATGTTTCATGAAACATGATTCTCCAGCCGTAGAATACTAGGCGACCTGGGTCGTGATGACAAAGCTAGTGCAAAAACCAGCCCCGATCATCTCTATGTCACCAGGTACATCGATCTTGTTCCAAAATCCACTGACCATGTCGTTCTTGACATCGTTCTTGATCTTTGTGAGGTTGCCACAGTTCCCGTGTTTACCCCAACCCCAAGAGATCAATTCACCATCCAATGTTACTGCAAGTACATGATCTGAGCCAACAGCAATTTTATCCAGGAGAGGCAAATTTGGTGGCAGCAGCTTCCACATGTTCTCTTTCCCCCACGCAGTCAGTGTCCCGTCGTCGAACAAGACGAAGATGGCATGCCATGTCGCGCCAATGTCTTTCCAGCCCTGGATGTTCTCAGGCATGCATGAGATGATGTTGAACTTGTCTTTGCCGAGTAAGATGTGTTCGCCACGAGACGGTTCTCCAACAAGGTACGTAAAGTCCTTTCCGCATATAACCTTGGCAGGCCTGAATGGTACATCCTCGATCTTCGTCGGAGCTGTAACTCTGCCAGTGAGACTATTGCCTAGTTGACCCAGGCGGGCTTTGCCCCAGCCATAGACTGAGCCATCACCGAGAACGGCTATATAGTGCCAAACACCTGCAGCAAAGTCCACGATTGTACCGGGAAGTAGCGTAGAGATGCGAGTCAATATCGCAGGACCGGTTTGCTCGTCGCAACCTAGTTCACCCCATTGGCCAGTACCTTCAGTATATATGTAGTTCTGCTCAGACTCGCCTTTCGTAATATATGCTGAAGATTCGCAGCTGGCTGCAATGAATAAAGCATTGTCATACATTCTTTGAAAAACTTGGATTCGAGGTTGGTTGCCTGAGGAGCTTAACTGGCCTTTGCGATTATCGCCTACCCCATAGACGGCTCCATCCTTACACAAAAATAACGTGTGATTATCGCCCCCTCGCATTGAAGTGACATCTTTGAGCGGCAGTATGCTGGAAACCTCTGTGGGGATGTCGACAATTTCTGCAGCAGGAATCCCAAGTTGGCCTTCGCCATTGCTGCCGAAAACATACATTTTGGGAGGCATATTGAAAAACTGCGATGTACGATGGAGGGTTGGCGAAGGAAATGATCAATCGTTGATGAAAATGGTCCAGTTCATCACGCCAGCGGCATGTATCCCACTCAACACTGTTTCGGGCCTCCAAAAGTCGCGCACTCGTGGCAAAGAACGTCTCCAGTTGGGATTTAGACATGGCCTCAAGGCGCGCTAGCCACTGAGAACGCTAGTCGCTTACAGGGATCGGTGCGCACGGACGCCCACTGAATATTCGCTGATGGCTTGGACGAACTTCAACTCCACGACGACCGCAAAACCGACGACGCCCACCCAGTACTAACCGCACGCACATCCCACAGTCGCCCAAAATGGCCTCCCAGAGTGTGCAATGCTTCGGCAAGAAGAAGACTGCGACTGGTACGATTGCACTCTCCCCGCGCCCACGGAGCGTTTTGAACGAGTCGCACATGGCTAACATTATCACCAACAGCTGTCGCCCACTGCAAGGTACACACGCACTGCCTACCGATCGAACGCGCAAAACCGAACACGATGCTTACTATGACTGTTTAGGCCGGAAAGGGTCTCATCAAGGTTAACGGAAAGCCTCTTTCCCTCATCCAGCCCGAGATCCTGCGATTCAAGGTCTACGAGCCCATCCTGATCCTGGGTGTTGACAAGTTCGGTACGCACACACACGGATGCTGCAAAAACAGCATTAGACGAAAATAGAGTACACACGGGACAAAGAAAGCTAACTGTCGCTGGCAGCCGACGTTGACATCCGCGTTCGCGTCTCCGGTGGTGGTCACACCTCGCAAGTCTACGCCATCCGCCAAGCCATTGCCAAATCCATCATCGCCTACTACCAAAAGTACGTCGACGAGCACTCCAAGAACCAGCTCAAGCAGGCCCTCATCCAGTACGACCGCACACTTCTCGTTGCCGACAACAGGCGGTGCGAGCCCAAGAAGTTCGGTGGTCCAGGTGCCCGCGCCAGGTACCAGAAGTCTTACCGTTAAGCGGTTTCTGGCTTACTGGTGGAGGAGAAAGAGAGAGATGGGTGTACGGGGGAGCATGGAGCGGTGTTCATCCTGGGCTTTTTCATGGGGTCTTCTACTGTCTACTATCTACTCCTCAAGGACGAGGTTACGTGACATGGCGCGCAATGGCTGCCTGATACGATCCCGCGGCTTGTGACGATAAAAATGAATACATTGGTTGCAAGAACACGGAAACACAACACGGTCCATGGAGTGAGGAGTATCCGCTACATGTGCAGTGAAGAAGTAGGGACAAAGTGAATGCCAACTCAAATTCAATCGATTGGGCATCCAGTAATGTTACTGTGACTAAAATGTATACGACATGGTTGTAATGCCTTCATCTCCAACACCTACGCTTCCCATGCGAAGAAATTCGAACACTATCTATGCACTGACTCAGAAAGATAACAGGCTATTATTCGTATATCCGTAGATGATGAGAGCCGGAGGGTTCTAGCCATCGCTGCCACTGCTCCTAAATGCAGCACACAACGCAGCATACTGGTGAGTCAGGTCGAGAACGTGCTGAGGCAGTGAAGTTCCCTGGACAATGCTGCGGATCTTGACCGCGCCTTCTTCTTCGATAAGTTTGCGGATGGTATAGAGGAGGGCTGGCGAAAACTATCGAACATGTTAGTGACTGGGAACTTGAGCGACTGTTTACGAAAAGAAAAGAAAAACATACCTCGGAGTACCAGCGGTACTGCCATGTGATCAATCGGATCAACGCTGCCGTGACATCCCTGACTTGTTTCCTTTCCTCGCCCAGTTTGAGCACGCCCTTCATTGCCTTGGGCGAGAACTTGATTTGCAGACAGTTCTCATATGCTTCTACAGCCTCTTCGGTGTGGTGCAATCTCTCAGCCAATTCACCCAAGATCTCCCACTCCTCACTACTCTTCTTGTACAATAGCTGTTGCTGTCGGTATTGCGCCATTTCCGTACGCCATATCGTGTATACGCGCAGGTCCTCGTACAATACCATGAAGAGGTTGTCAAGCCAACGTTCACATAGACGCTTATTCTGGAAGTGTGTGTAGTTTGGTTGAGAAGAGTTGCCGTTGCTCTGGTTCTCGTGTTGGTGAGGGTCTTCGCTGCCAGCCTTTACGACTTCAGAAGCGACCGTATGACCAGGCTTTTCTAGTTCAGCGTCTGCATTAGCAGCGGAACTCTCACCGTTCTGGGTGTTGTTTCTGTCTGTAGAAGACCGTTCTTGGACTTCACCATGTTCGCTGCCGTTCACTTGTTGAGCCTGTGCGTTGGGAGATGCAGCTCGGAGAGCTGTTGTGCTTGCACTGCGGGAATGCGGTTGCTGAACGGTCTTTTCGTGGCGATATTCTTCTTCCATTACGAAAACCTGGCTTCTTATCTTCAAAAGCTGATCCCACCCGATCTTCTTGGTGATCTCTGTGAGCAGAATATAGGCTTTCAAGAAAGTTCCCTTGAAGCCCGCTGCGTGGAGTTTCCTCAGGGTTGGATGCACGAGTTCCATGTCGTCGACATTGGAATCTTCGATCTCATCGCACATTGCTTCAGGCATAACCGGTAGAAAGACTCTTTGAGGTTCTGGCATCCGTGGAGCATCCTTGTCCTGATACGTGAACATTGGGCATGAGTTGAGCGTCAAGAGCGCAAGGTCCCACTGCTCAAGGCTAACGTATATTTCCGCCAGGCGCGCCCATGTACCAAACTCACTGGGTGCGGACACGACACTCCTCTTGGCAATCTCAAGGGCGAGATCGCCGCGACCTTTCTTGTTGCAGAACTCGGCTTGGCAGTCTAATAATGAGTAGTCCATGGGAAGCTCTTGAATTGCGTCATGCAGGAGTTGTACAGCCTTGACCTCCTCATCTGCTTCAATGTAGACGCGGGCGAGGAGCGAAGAAATTTCAGGATCACGAGTCCGCAGCTTTTCGAAAAGGTTGATGCCCGAGGTATATCTGCCAGTCGTGTGAATATAATTAAGCAGACCTGTTGTCAAGTGGTTTGAGACAAGGTTGGGTACTTGGATCTCAGGATCGGAGCCCAGTTGCCAGCCTAGATAGAGTCAGCTAGATTTCTCCTTTACACAATGTCTGACCCACCATTGAAGAAGAGGCGCTCCGCGGCATCCAAAAACCTATGCTCACTCTCTGTGCTTGTGATGGGGTTGAATCTCCGTACGCCTACAATCTTCTTGATCGTATCTCCAGAGCCATCGTCGGCATAGGAGTATGCGCGCAACACGCTACAGAGGTATGTCTCCAGCCAGAGCTCGTCGGTAGCTACTCGTTTGTCGCCGCGCTCGTCAATGCAATAGCTTTCCACGGTTCCTGGAATGTAGACTTGGACACGCATATCGAGCCGCGAGAAGGCATTGTAGCAGCTGCTTGGTCAGCGATTGACTGCGCCAGAGCTTGGTGCCAGCCTACCAATACAACCCAGAGACTACTTTGTTTTGCTTGTCATGCGCAGAGTATGTAAGTGTGTTGATGTAAGCCGCTAGGCTAGCGGAAGAGGATGCGTCTATCCCGGTGACATGATGGTAGACACCAATCTAATCACATGTCAAAGGCGATGCCTCGTCAGTACGCACAGCCAAAGGTGGTACGGACCTGTTTCGTCGCAGATTTGATGGGTTGTTTTATCAGGTGGACCAGGTCTGGGGGGCCCAGCTCTCGTAGCGTCTGGAGCGATTCTGAGCGCGCTTCGATGGCTGAGTGTAGCTCGTCTTCGTAGATTCTGGGGCATTGTCAGATGGGCCACGTAGACAGAAATGCGCTGCGACAGTGAGAGGTATATGTGTGCAAGATGCAAGGGGGTGGCCGAAGGCGGCGCATATGTAGAGGCTGCATGGGGGAACTAGTCGAAGCATGAATGGCATACTCAGGAACAGCTGGCGATGTCACCATGGCTCAATTGGCGCCGCACAGTGCGGGGCGGCGGGGGAGCTGTGAAGAGAGGACGATGGCGGGGTGGGTGCCGAACGAGGGGCTTCGTATGCGCTTGGGGTTCCTGGGGAGTTTGCGTGTCAAGAATTCCGTGTCCTTGATCGGCATGGAGGGCAGGCAAGGAAGCTGCATCGCGGAGGTGCCCCGTTGCCAAGCCTCCACATCCCTGCCCTCTATCGTTCACTGTCGCGCGTCGCGTCACGTCACCCACCTCGTCCATTGCCCCCAAACGGCAGTGCTCCTCATGGTTGCCTGCTGCCCGCTGCTCTTATTGCAAATGCTTCGTAGAATTTCTTTGTCGCCCTGAGGCCTTCCCCAAATCTCTACTAGCCAACCACAGCACTCATCATGGTAAGCCCAACCGCATATCTAGCCGCTCTTCCGCGGCTGCTATTATATGAATTCGTATCTTCTGACATGGCGCAGTCGAAGGCTTCGGTATGGCATCCATACAATGTCGAAATTCCCGAGGAAACAGCCGAGGAGGAAGTCGACGATACACAAGAGATTCAGATCGAAGAAGCCTTGAAGCTTTACCAAACCGCCTTGAAGCTCCACTCTGAAGGTCCCGCATCCTTTGACAAGACCGCCGCTGCGTATAAAGCTCTTTTTGACTCCGATATCTTTAAATACGCCGAATCTCTTTCCGAATACCAACGACATGAGGTCTTCGGCGACGAGCTGGTATTCGATACCATTTTGGAGGATGACTACGATGCAGGGCCCGTTCAGTCTACTGGCGCCACTGACAGTGCGCCAAATACGCTCCAGCAAATCCTCCATTTATCATATAAAAACCATGGCCAGTTCTTGCTCGAGGCTATGCAGCATACGATCACAACAGACAGTATAACGCCGCAGACGGAGGCTTGGGGCAACATTCATCGCGCTTTGAACTACTTTGCCCAAGCGCTTGACAAGGAAGATACCGATCTTGACCTGTGGTTGCGAGCTGCTTCGGTCGCTGCCATGCTCGGAAGTAAGCGTCTCACTCGCTATTGTCTTGAAGCAGTGCTGGATGGAAATGACGAACAGTGGGAGAGCTTGCTACGACTACCAGGCCTGGAAGAAGGGTTTGCTGGCCAACAGCTGCGTGAACTCGTTGAGCGGCTGGAAGACAATGTGTCTCTCCAACAGGCACCCCTGTCGTTGATGAAGCGAAAGAAGCTATCAGAGACGTTGAAGAAGAGGCTAAATCCTTTTCCGTTCGCGCCTCTTCCTGCCGATGTTGCCCTCGCTGAAAATCTTCATAGTATCAAGGCTGCGCCAGAGACAGTTACTCTGACCCCGATAAAATGGGATTGGGCAAGCGTAGGCGAAATTATTCTACGGCAATTTCAGGCGGAGCAACAGGGAATGACCCCCAGTGTTCCTTCAGGGTCAAACATCGTATTCAACATACCTTCCGATAGCGGCACTCCGGAACAGATCGAGCTTGTGCGCGAACCCGGATCTACTGAGCTCGCACAAGAAGCCGTATCAGCGGTAACGGAGCCTACAACGCAACCGCAAGTCGAGGAGGCTACTACTGCGGTAGCTGAAAAGGATGGCGATGATACTGTCATGAAAGAACCAAGTGCCGAAGCTGATGCCAAGAACGAGGAGACTGCCCCAACTGTACCCCTGGAGGTCGCACCGGCTCCGTCCCGCAAGCGGTCTACGGATTCTGCAGGGCTGCCAGAAACTGCAGAAGGAGGTCGATCGCGCAGTAAACGAATTCGCGGACGAGACACAATCACTGAACCAGCCCCTGGAAGTGCGGCACAAGAAGCTAACAAGCAGCTTGATGCTCAGCTAGAACCCTACACGCATGCGGACCAATGTCTTTACGAGATTGTTAAGGACATCTACTCACGACTTGGTGTTGAAGGCATCAAGGACCCCGCTGAATTACGAAACCTTGTCACCGCGCTTCTAGAAGCGTCTGCCACCAACCCTACCGACCCTATTGATAAAGCAGCTTGCGACATGTTCACTGCACTTCGGAGCGGGCATATGAAAACTGCGCAGATAATTCTGAGTTCTGAGTCTTTCGATCTCCTTGGAGCAACAAGAGAACATGGTTTGAATGCATTCTTGGGTTTCTCCAAATCGCTTTCAAGTCAAACTTGCACCAAGCCAGTCTTGAATAGCGAGGGACTGAATGCTTTTGCGCGAAGTGTAAACAGCGCTTGGCT
The DNA here is from genome assembly GCA_020744315.1 of Curvularia eragrostidis. Classification (NCBI taxonomy): domain Eukaryota; kingdom Fungi; phylum Ascomycota; class Dothideomycetes; order Pleosporales; family Pleosporaceae; genus Curvularia; species Curvularia eragrostidis. The sequence goes on along the minus strand of JAIRCK010000052.1, from coordinate 123,363 downwards.
TTCGACCCAGGAGGTCGCTTTTGCTTGGATTGAGAGCCTGTTTTCGCCTGGATTATGTCTGTCCCCCGGATCCCGCCCCACAGATCAGTCTAGCTATGTACACTTCAGATGGGCAGATGATCTGAAACGAAATATTGTGCAAGTCATTGTTCACATCGATGAGTTCATCTACGAACGCATGCTCGACCGTGTCGAAAAGCTCAATGGCAGGATGCTGGACGCCAATCAACACTCTCAAAAATATGAACTATCTGCCTTTGATGTTTCCCAGATTGAAATAGTGGAAGCCCTCTTTGAGCTGCACTTGGACGTCTATTCCCTCATCAAGCATCCACACAGCACAATAGACATCAACACGCGAACCCTGCAAAGCGATCGACTGCAACGATGGTCCCATCTAGCCCGAGAAGTCATACAGTTGCGGTCTGACTGTCTACCGAACCAGGACTTGGATGATCTAGCTCTCCGCCATATTTGGGCTACAGTGTCACAAATGAGTGTTAGCGATGAGGTGGCGCCAGATCATGTCTTGTCTGCTATGGCTGAGTTAAAGACTATGTTTGAACCTCTAGGCGATCGTACAATTCAGTTGCAGAATAACGCGGTGATGCCTGAGCTATCCACTGCTGCTATCGATCGGGAGCTTGTTCGCATCAGCATGAAGGACTTCTTCCTCAAAGTCTTCGATCAAGATGAGCAGGATCCGGTGACTGTAATAGAGAGCCTGGAACCAATACTGGAACCGGAAAACATTGGGGAGTCTAACACGCCCATTGAGACGGCTGTGTCTGAGGGAGGTGCGCCTGACGCACGTAGTTCACCCACCATGAGCATTGAAGATTCATCCGCAGACAAACAACTTGGCCAGTCGTCTCCGGTTCTAGAGATGCGCAAGTTTCTCGATTCGGCAAACGTGAACGTACGATTATCCCTCTGGAACAGATTACGTGTTGCATACGAGGCTATTGATTACCCTTCGAAAGTTCTATCATGCTTCTTGCGAAGCATCGAAGCTCTTGTCGATGACCTTGGATCTTCAGCTTTCCAGGAGCTGTCAACACTCGATCGCCAACAAAAGCTATTGACCAGATACCGGGTCATTGACGACATGGTTGTAAAGATCCTTCAGATAATACGCGACAATGACACGCCATTCGATTGCCTATACTATGAGCATGTGCAATCTTCTATGTCAGCCATTGCTAAATTACTGCATATCATGTCAGCTGCGGACATGCTCAGGGACTACATCCGCATCAACCATATTCCTACGCCTAGAGTTGAGTCGCATCCAGGCCAGACGTTTGTCAATATGATGACTCGACTCGGCGACATTCATCTGCGTCTATGGATGCTACAATATCATCTGCTCAAGGACGGCTTGTCTCAGGACCCCGAAAGCTTCCCCACTCCTTCCGAGGATCTGTTTGAGTATATTCGTCATGTACACCATGCGACTGGTGTACGAGCTTTCTGTCATCTCTCAAACCGACAATTCTTGAGGCTCGCGAAGGACGAGTTGCTTCGCCTTGACGATATAATCGACGGCCACAGTCATGCTACCGAGCTGTGCCAAATTCTCCACGATCTTTACGGCTTGAAACTATTTATCGAGCCTTTGGAATGCCAGGATTTCCAAACTACGACAGATGCCATCGATAAAAAGACAGCTTTCAGCATCTTATCGTTCGCCATGTCGCAAGTTTCGAAGGTCGACCTGAAAGACCTACCCAAGACCGAACTCAAAGGAAGTATTGAAAAGATACATGCAGCCCTAGGCCGACCGAAGCAAAATGAGGATGTCACATTCAATCGCAAGGTAATTTCCTCATACTTCAAGTCGCCTGTCAACCCTGTCGAATTATTCGGGTGCTTGAAAGGCATCGGCTCGCTCGTAACCAAACACATTCCTGCCGAAGACGCCGTAGCTGCATCCAAAGGCTGGTATTACATGATGGGCAACATCGCACTCAGCAAGTTCAAGTCACAGAAGCGTATGACCCAGGGACCTACAGAAGACCTGAACTACGCTCAGGCATTCTTCGTGCAGGATCTTGAGCACTCTATTGAGCGCTGGGAGACCTGGTACCGCCTTGCACAAGCAAACGACACGCAGCTTGAAGAGGCGGTATCGTGGAACGCGGACAAGATGAACAGCAACAGCGCCGATGTGGTGAATTTCCAACGTGCTGCAATCAACTGTTATATCATGGCTGTTGCTTGTGCTGTGCGTGAGCCTGATGTGGGACCGAACTTCCAGGGCAAGATTGCGCAAATGTACACCGAGTTTGGCAACCGCATATACGCATCTTCCAGAGAGCCTTTCAGGATGGAGGCGTTCCAGATTCGAGAAAATGAGAAACGATTCTGCAATCAGCAGGCGGATGCAACCCTGTATAAGCAGGTTGCATTTGCTCCATTGCAGGCCTACACAGCTTGGAAGTTTGCAAGCACACTCTTCAAACGGGCCATCAAAGGCAATCCGAACAAATGGTGGAATCATTATATGCTTGGCAAGTGTGGATGGAAAATGTGGTCAACTAACGACAGCGCGATGCGATATGCGATGTCCACTGGTACGCATATTGTCTCACAGCATGGCCCTAGCTGGGAATCAGTCATCGAGGCGTTCATCAGTGCGATTGAGACTCTACCCGGAAAGAAGGGACGCAGTGGTGAGCCGATTCTTGAGCCTCACTACAAACTAGTGTCAGTCACCCACAAGCTTTTTCAGCGTAAAGCCATCAGTTACGAAAAGGGAGTGGAGATTCTCTCAAACACAACTTATGCCCAAAACGTCAAGTCTCCTGAAAGCGATGCGGACTGGCAGCGGTACATTCTCAGTATCTTGAAGTCACTGCGTACAGCGGACAAGTCGAGCTGGCACCATCGTGTCATATCTCGCATTGCTCACACGATCTACGATGAGGAGCAGAGTCCGTCTGTAGCTCAAGACGCTAAGCATGAACTCATGCAGCAGATGTTCACTAAGACCATGGCTGTTCAAGTCTGGAAGCCCGAAAACGAACGGCCTGGTAGGCATTTTGTATACACTACTCGCTACACCAAGTTCTTCATTGAACTTCTGGACTTGACTGGCGACAAGGCCAACTTTGAGGCGCTGGCTAAGCGTGTGAGACGGAAGCAGACAGACTTTTTTGAACACCAGAAACTGTGGCAAGAACTTTGCTCGCGTTATCTTAAGCTGTTGCGAAGAATTGGTAATGTGCCTGAGGGCCAAGAAGACTCGGCTTTCAAATCCGTTAACCACGAAGAGTTCAATACGCTTGCTCTTCGTTTGGAGGCATGGTGTCAGAACTCAGTTACTCAACATCCCATACTGGAGGTTCTTCGCGACGCGATCGAACTCAAACGCCTCAATAACGGCATGATGAAGCCTCTCCTCATTGATGACCTCATTGGGGATACTTATGCGATGCTATACACAATAATTGGTCCCACGTTGTCACCACTACCATCGGAGCAACAGCAACAACAGCAGCAGCAGCAGCAGCAGCAGCAGCAGCAGCAGCAGCAGCAGCAGCAGCAGCAGCAGCAGCAGCAGCAACAGCAACAGCAGGCTCTGCTTGCTCAACCTCGACCAACATCTACAGGCGCCGTACCAATCTCATCCTTGATGCAGGTCCAAGTGGATGGTCCAGCAGAAGGAAGCACCGGGACACCCTTCAACATGTATCATTCCAATCAACCTCAACCTCAGCATCCTCATCAGGCTCCTCAGATATCAGCGCAACCTGAGCAACCAGCAAAGTCTAGGGCTAAGGCAGTCGGTCGCAGAGAAATTGCAAGAAGGGCCGAAGCATGCGTTCAGAAGACTGCTAGTACCTCCACCCAACCTACTTCGATGCCGATCCGATCACCTCCGCCCGTCGATGCTACTGTGTCCGCCGCCACTGATCGGGCAGCATCACCGGATAAGACTGTTCTGCCCGTTTCTGAACCGAGCACATCGACTGGAAATCCTCAACCCTCTTTTGACAAGAGCGAAACTGCCACTGCCGCCCCAAGTGTGAACAATGACGAGCCCGCGCCCAGTGCACCCGCATCAGTTCACGACGATGCTGACGACGAAAGCGAGCTTAGCGAGCTGGACGAAGACGAGGTTGAAGAAATTCACCAAGAAGTGCAGAACGACAACTTACGTCGGTCGGCTTCTATTGCCGCTCTGAACAAGCCTTTGTTTCCACATCTAGTGCCTGCAAAGTCAGAGCCTGCAGACAAGCCCGACGAGACGGAGCAGAGCGATGATAGTCCCGATGACGACGAAGCTATGGAGAGTGACACTATTCATGTTACCACTTCAAGGCCAACAAAGGTGCGAGATGAAGACAAGATGGATGTAGACTAGAAAGTAGAGACTATCGTCGCAGGTTGCGTATTGGGTAGGCGGGACGTAGGGTCAAGGACATGTTTGTTTTCATTTGTTCCTGTTACAACATCTTTGTAGTATCATGTGTCGGATAGTAGTGCACTTCCGTACCCATGTTTCCACACTATGGGCATGTTGTGGACAAGGTTTGTTGTTTGTTTTTCGGTTCATTCTTGGTTTATAGATACCCCGTTCTCTAGGGCTGATATGCATACATAATGCATAGACGGCGGTTTTACTTCCAGAAACACTTGCATGTCCACACTTTAAATGGCCGTTAAATTATTGGATCCCTTGACACGAATGGATTTCAGTAAACTAAGTGAACATTTGGTTATTGCGAGACTAGGTTGTGATAAGGTATAGCACTATCTGGAGTATAGTTGGTTTTACAAATTAGAAGTAGCCTAATTCCAGTGGATTTATTATTGCATGTAAACATTATTGAGTATATTGATGTTTGTCTTCGTAAGATCTCTCAAAAACATATTTACTCAATGAAGCTTGCGTATCAACCCGCCTATAGCTTCATACGTGGCACAAACGTAAGGACATCGGGAGAGAAGAGTGCAGGAGTGTGTTGAAATAGGTTGCAAAGAGTTGATGCGTCGCAGATAGTCCATACGTAACAAATTAGCCAGTGTAAAGTCAATAGTCAAGACGTCAAAAAGATAGCTTGGCATCGCAATAACGTCATATAAAAAGGAAAGCTGCTGCTCTCAAGCAAAGTCTGGAACAAGCGCAAAAAAGATAGTCGCAATTAACATTGGCGGTACTGGGAACTGTAGACATGTTAGTTATGTCTCAGGACTGCCAATGTGTGTGGAGAGGAACGTACTCGAACCCAGGCTGGCGCGGATCTGGATCGGGACACTTGGTGTCCGCCAGCCACAACGCGACGTCATACCACTAGACCATACCACCGTGGTATTTTTTGATGTCAAAGTTTTCGTTTGGACGTTACTAGTACTTGGTACAATCGTATGGAAAGCCCTCTCCGCATAGATACAAATTGTGTGCAACCCAATTGTTGTGACTTCAAGGGAATTTTGAACGCGTGTGCGGGGTGGTGGGGTCTGTGCTGTCCACTAGAGGTGGGGCTTCCTTTCTGTTCACGTTTGGTATGCTCTTCCTTTACCCAATCGGTCGACACACAGCAAGTAATCAGCCATGTCCGCAGGTACGTTCAAGTTTTGCTGGCATTAGAAATGTTACCTTAGAATCCTCTTAACACATGTTCAGCCGACCTGTTGCTGAAACCGGCCGGCGCAAAAAATGCCTGACTTCTGCAGATAAAGAATACAAAAACCTGCCGACGCGACGTGCAAATCACCTGACAAAACTAACATTGTACATGCAGATCACTCATCGCCCCGACAATCGCGAGGCAAGCATCGCAAGTCGTATCGTGTTGAGGAAGAATACTCGTTTCTTGACGAAGAAGACGGCTCTGCGCCATCTGGACGTCAAACGCCAGCCTTCAAGGATGACGATGAAGACGAGGACGATTTTATGCCCGATGCCCAGGAAGAGGAAGCCGAGGATGACTTTGAAGATGAGGCAGATGAGGACGAAGAAGAAGACGACGAAGTAGAAGAAGAAGAAGACGAGGAAGATTCTGACGGTAGTCTGGCAACACCAAAACGCGGCGCTCGTAGCTCAAAGGCCATCCTCGTTAAGCCAACAACCCCCCTCGTCCAGCGCAACAAGCCAACTACAGAGCATGTGCCATCTCCAATCACATTCTCCAAAGGTAGTGGTGTCAAAGTACGCAATGTGGATGCGGAGAACAAATTACGAACACGAGGCGTACCTGATTTCGACAAGATTGGTGGACATGAGCCACGCTTGAAAAACTTGTTCGGGCCGGACGGCCAGCATCTCAGACCTGTACTATCCTCACGGGACTTCTGGTCCTCCCAAGAGACACTCCCGATTCGGGAATCTAGTGGTGCTGACCCTAGCGGTTCTGATTTCGGAAGCTTGAGGAGAAGCTTCTTCGAAAAAGAGGGGGCTAGAGAGAAGGAAAACCAAGCGATGAAAGAATGGTACACGAGCACAGGCAAAGCTGCTTTTAGAACGGCGCAGTCGATCAAGAAGTTGAATCAGAATGAAGCGAAGGAGTACATACGCAACGCGGGACCAGCGAGTCTGAATGTACTGACTGGGCCTGTGAACAACCCCAGGGTTGACGCTCTTTCAAAAGGCAGGTACCTGAATATTGCCCGGTCTTTTCCAGATAACAGCAACAGACGAGGCTGGGTGTTTAATCTTGGCTCCAGGGTACAGGACGCCCAATGGGTGACCAAGGAAGACAGCCGGACACAATATCTCGCTGTCACTGTTGAGCAGCAACCCATAGGCGAAGAGCGGCCAAAACCAATGGAACAACCAAAAGCACCCGCTTTCAATGCTACTGAGCCATATGCATCTTCCATACAGATATGGGCATTCGAAGCAACCGATCAAGGGGAACTCGATGCTTCAAAAGAGCCCAGACTTGAACTTGTGGTTTGTGCCGACTGGGGTGCACCTAAACAGCTTCGATGGTGTCCAGTCGCAGCGACAGATACAGACACTGGTTCTGAAGAAGAAAATCACATCGGCATACTTGCGGTTATCTGGTCTGATGGACGAGTCCGTATTCTGGATCTGTGTGCACCCAAGCGCCAAACCGGAGAAGGCGAAATAACCACATATCTACACTTTTCTCATGCAGCGTTTGAGGTATCGATTCCTCAGACGGTCCCATCATGTCTTCACTGGCTATCAGGGACTACGCTTGCAGTCGCAACCGCCGCAGGTACTGTTGGAATATGGTCGCTGAACCGGCCAGGGACCTTGTCGACAAACCATACCAACGAGCACAACCCCAGACCCTGGTTCTACCAGCAACTGGCCGATACCTTCATCCTCACCATATCCTCTGCATGGCCTTCAAACCCGCAATTCCTTTCCATCAGTACCGCCGACGGTTTCGCTCGTCTATTCGATCTCCGAAGCCCAAACGCAGACACAACGGCCTCGATTCGCGGTCGGACACTATGTCTAACGCAAGCATGGCACGAACATACGCAATCATTCGTCATGCCAGACGAGCACTACATTGTGCGCCACACACCTATCCGGCGTTACTATCATAATTTGTACAGCATGCGTCTGGACAACAGCATTACGCGCGTTGCCACGAGTCCCGTCCACCCAGGCGTGCTTGTCGGCGGCACAGACGGCGATATCCAGACCAGCAACCCCGTCATGCGCATCTCAAACTACAAAGTCGTGCCGTGGCAGCAGAAATGGTTCATGCACGAGTGGCGCGGCCCAATGGACAGGATGCTAGTCAAGCCCACTACAGACAATGCCGATGTCCACATGTCTGGAGCAGCAGAGCCACCAGTCGAGCACAACCACCAACAAGACCACGCTTCGACACCGACAACTGGAGACGATACCAGCGCAGCCCCGCCATCTGCCAAGACGTCAACGGTACCCGAAGAGATACTTTCTCAGCCTCTCGTCCGCATCTCAGAAGGCTACAAGGCCGTGCAGCAAGGCATTGCGCACAGCACAGTGTCGAAGAGAAAAGGCAACCCAGAAATCGGAAGATCGATTAGTATCTTTGAAGAGCAATCAGCCATTACGGCGCTCGCGTGGAATCCCAATCTCAAATATGGGACGTGGGCTGTAGCGGGCATGGGGTCGGGATTGCTGCGTGTGGAGGATGTAGGCATTACGGAGAAAAAGAAGTAGTAAATGCCAGGGTTGCATGAGGTATTACGATGAAGAAAGGAGAAATCGGATACTTTCTGGGAGGTAATGGGTAATGTGAGGCAGAAGTGACGAGAATGAAGTTTTCAATTATTATGAAGGAAAAAAGAATAGACTTTTAACGAAAGGTAGTTGAGCTGACCATTAAGTCCTCCGCAGAATGTTACGTTTACAACTGATACGAATACCTTGCATAGTGAGGGTTCATCGTCGAGATGGAAAGGAAATCTTGAAAGCTTGTCCACCGTCATATAATTCGGCCTACCAACCGCTCAAAAGGCTCAAGACTCCACTAATTGACCGGCTTGAGCTTGCACAGAAGCGGGTGCTTTCGCCACAGGACGTATATTTGCTGGTCGATCCAGTTTTCACTCTCGGGGCAGAGTTCAAGGTCAAAATGATAGAAGACATTGGCGGCGATGAGTCGCATCTCATGGTATGCCATACTGGAGGTTGTACATGTCAGCAAAATTCTTCACTCGTTCTCCTTTTCTTGTCAAACAAAGATTCAAACAGCAGACACTTACTTCTTGCCAAGACAGTCCCTGGATCCAACAGAAAACGGCTGAACGCATTGCTTCTGATCGCTGTCAAACTCGCTGTCTCCTAGCCATCGCTGCGGAAGGAACTCGGTTGGCCTCTTGAAGTTCCGCTCACTCATATACATGGCGCGTTGGGGGATTCCCACAACGGTATTCGGAGGTACGAATATGCCACAAACTGTGCTGCCCTCGGGTGGTGTGCGACGAGGCAAACTGACAGGCACTGGCGGGTAAATGCGAAAGGTCTCTTTGATGCAAGCACCAAGATAGGGCAACGCGGCAAGGCGTTCCATTGTCATGTCATCAGCGCTTCGAAACTGGCCGCGTATTTCTTCGTTGAGTTTCTTCATACATTCTGGATTGCGTAAGAGCAGGTACGTCATTCCGGATAACAGGGTCGCCGTTGTCTCTGTCCCAGCAACCATGAATAGCGATGAGTTTGCGTCCATCTCGGCCCTGCTCAAACCTCGTCCCTCCTTTTGGCTAAGTACTAGATCCCACAAATCGGAGCCTTCGCTATTGTGGCCTTTCTCAAGTCGCTTCGTGACACGTCGAGTGGAATGGGCGAAATGTTCTGCTCGTTTTTTGGTAAGGGAGGCCGGCGCGAATTTGGTGAATAGTTGGAAGGCCAAAGGATACTTTCGTAGTATACCCGTAATAGCCCCAATCTTCAGCGAATCGAAGATAGTCTTGACCCAAGGGTCGTATTCGGCGTTGTCAAGCATATGCAGGGGCTCACCGAAAGTCCAATCGCCCATGACGTCAAAGGTGGTGAAGTTGTACATTGAAACGAGGTTGACCTCCTTGTCAGGATCCTGCTGAACGGTTTCTTTCAATTTACGCACAAGTTTGTGGATGTATTTGAGAAAGAGGGGTTCTTGCTCCTTGAGAGCGCGGTCGGAGAATGCTGGAGTGAATATTTTCCTTTGACGAGCATGGTGTTCACCCTGTGCTGTGAGTAAATCCATACCCCCATTGGGAGCACGGCCGTATTCAGGCCAAGCTTTTTGAGGTGGGGAGCCTGGTGTTCCTTTCGTACCATGGCCGTAAATCTGTAGGTAGTGGTCAGTCCATGCACTGTGTTTGAGACAATTGTGCAGCTTTAACACAAATGAGTAGGAGACGTGATGAATTTATGTTGCTGCTGGAGCCATAGTCGGCAGGATGTCGTATGGCTAACTATACGTCTCATGCGATGCTAGCAGCACGGAAAGCAAATCAACTGTTTACTTACATCTTTCCAAGCATTGGGCTCAATAAATATCAATTCATCATGATTGACTCGGACTACTGGCCCATATTTCCGGTGCAAGTCTTGGTAGGTTTTGTCACGTGTGCCCTTCACGACGGAGATGATGAACGGAATGCGTGTCGCAGCATAAAGTTTGGGCCCAGGGAACTTGCTCAGAGGATGGAAATAAATTCGGTAGATTGCTCTTGCAACAAAGCGAAGAATAATCTGTTATCCGTTAATGTTGTGCCCTCAGCTCATGAAGCGGCTCTCAACGCCCGCCATGATCGAGGCAATGCTTACCAAAGCTATCACGCTACCAAGGACAGACAGGATCGAAGCCATCCTGAAAAGGTTTCGTGCATCTACAAGAGACCCCTAATAAAAGCAAAAAGAGGTTGCTGTTTCCGCAACGTTCAAAAGGATCGACTGTAGCTAGCAGTAAACTTTATATACTGAGAACAGGCAGCCGCTTTGGTAGCCGATATGGTGTAGCCAATCGGTGGGGGAACATACTTGCCCTTGTATTGTCGAAACCCTATCTTAAAACCGGTTAAACTGTAATACTTTGCAAACACCATTGGTCTCAGCCGAGCCGAGCCGGTGAACGGCGAACGGTTGTCCGTATCGGCGTCCGGACACAGGTGGACCACACGAGAGGCCCGTGCGTCTATCAGACCGTGACTTCGCGTTGGTGACGTTCCTCCAGCGCCTTGGACCTGGCCATTGCAGATTTCAGCCAAGAGAAGAGGAAATATGGCAGCGAGACCAGTATATCGGGGCATATCGGCTCTTCTCAGAGGCTCTTTGTTAGAATCAGAACCATTGGCATGTAGAGCACGCGGCCGAAACCTCTCTTCTTCGCCCATCCGCGCTGCATATGCCACCCCGCCAAAGGCAGCGGCCGCAAGCACATCCGCCTCTACAGCGAAACCCGCGTCTTCAACCACATCACCAAACACACAGCGGACAGTTACACCACAATTCCCCGCCAAAGAAGCCCCTGTGCCCACCACGCGCAACGCCACTGCAGATTCTGCTGCCGCCGCTGCTCAGGCCCAACGTTCCCTCACCGACGGGCTCTCTGATGCGCCGCCTGAGCTGGAAGGCGTGCCGGCCATAGATTGGACGCGCTCATATCACGGTCTCGGCAGCGTCTCCTTTACACCAGAACAGTCTGAAGCGCTGCTCGCACCCGTCACCCAGGACGATGTCGAAGTTAAGCCCGACGGCATTCTCTACCTGCCCGAGATCAAATACCGGCGCATTCTGAACAAGGCATTTGGGCCGGGCGGCTGGGGCCTCGCGCCGAGAGGCGAGAGCATCGTGACAGGCAAATTGGTCACGAGGGAATACGGACTCGTTGTACAAGGACGGTAAGACACTCTTGATCGGTCTTTGAATCCACAAGTAACGGCATGCTGATCATGAACTTTGTGTGTAGCCTTGTTTCTATAGCACGCGGCGAGCAGCAATACTTTGACCCCGACGGTATCCCTACTGCGACCGAGGGCTGCAAATCCAACGCTTTGATGCGATGCTGTAAAGACTTGGGCATAGCCTCGGAGCTCTGGGACCCCCGCTTCATCAGGGAATTCACAAACAAGATGACCAAAGAGGTGTGGGTCGAGCACGCGACCACAAAAAAGAAGAGGAAGATCGTACTGAGGAAAGACGATAGCCCAAAGTATCCGTTCAAGGAAGTCAAGTTATAATCGCGAATGCACGCTCACAAACATTGAGTGCTGCTTTGTGCAGATATGCATGTATATTTATATATCCGTTGTAGCAATACCGGGACAGCCCATTTCACTCAGGTTCACGAGTCAGCTGGGATGAGTAGGCACGGCTCTATCATATAGTCGTGAGGGTCCGCACAACACCATCTACTTTTACCACCAAACGCCAGAGAAAAACACTTGGATTCATACCATAGGTTTTGATTGTCACAGGAAGTTTCTTAGCGATCACCAAGATCAAATCTTGATCCTCTTGTCCTGTTCCTCACCTCACCCGGCTCACGTCCGTATGCAAGGGGGTCGTCCTGGGGCGCGTCTTGACGTTGCCAGTTCCATGGCATCCATCCGCTGCTCGTCCTACGGTCCAATGCGGGTGGTGTGATGGGGTATGGTGGACGGTCTGATCCGGAGCTCAGCTCGTCACGCTCGATCCTGTCAAATTCAGTTTCGCTCCTGTTGCGTGAGAGACTGCCACTGCTTCTGCTGCCTTCATGGTGTGTTCCTCCCGTCTGCTGTTTGCGAATGTTTTCTTGTTCGCGGTCGAAGGCTTGGAGGAGGCTTTCGAGGCGCTGGCGCTGCGATGCAACGTAGTTGAGTCGGTCCTCATTGCTACGGATCGATTCTGGGACAAGGTTTGCTGCTCCGCGGCTCAAGTCAGAGGCCTGAGCACTCCTTGTCTCGGCAGTGCCAGCACTGTACAGTGCGCTAGCTCCGCTGAGGGCCTGATTCACAAGACCGTACAGGTCATTACTGCCTCTTGCGGCAGGCATTTGGAACCTGCTCATCAGGTTCTGTGCATAGGTCTGTCCAGCCGGCCTGGGCTCCTCTGGCTTGCGAGGCGCGAAACCTAGTAGATTGACTCGTACCCATTCGATGCCCATCTCAATATACGCCATACCTGCCGCCTTAGCACGGTCATGGCTTTGGGTTATGAGATCATCAATCTCCTTCTCGTGGTGGTATAGGAATGGTTCCATGTGCTCTTGGTAGAGGTAGTTTGCACCTTGGGACCCGGGTAGGATCAGGTAGAGGTGTGCGAAGAACCGGATCCATGAGTAAAAAGGTATCCAGCTCAGGATGAAGTCGAACGTGTTCTCTACGGTCATGCAGGCGGATAGGATGACAAAATATATCAGCCATGGTGCGAGGAGAGCCGGGTCTGAAGTATGGAGGGCTTTGTACGACGCGAAGATGGGAAAGCAGACTGTGGTGACAACGCTGCTGTGTTGTTAGCGAGCTAGTTCATGGCCGTATAAAAAAAACAAATTCCTGTCTAGTTTCAAGGAATCGTGTACAAGGTGTAGCAGGCGAGCTGTACACTTCGGGCAACCATGTTCACATGAGCTCGCCTCCGGCGGAGCTTGCCTCAACATTGAGAGGCGTGGGGGCGGGGTAAACGTACGTCAGGCCGTCGGCGATGAAGCCGAACATGATGGCAAGTCTTCAGAGCGATCTGGACAGGGGCGTGAGTGTAGAGGGGAAGAAACGCACAATGAACCACAAGCAAAAGTAGCGAAAGTTCAGGCTTAGCACGGGTATGCGGCGGAGATGTGGAGTAGCCTCAGCGGCCTGGTGATGCATGGGGGTGCACGTCAGTCGGTCAAGAGCGGCGCGCTATCCGCTTTCGGCCCTTCGTGCTGAACATCACCTGCTGGGAGGTTTGCGAACACAATTACTGCCTGGGCGTTGCAACCGTTGCACTCGTGAGCTGTCTAGTGGGACCAGTGGTTACCTTCTCGAACACGTCTTTCGTCACTCAGATTCGTGAGTGGGCGCTTTGGGTTTAGCCACTGGCGAAGCAGTCAGCCAACGCGGACAACGCCCGAAACCCAGCATACAAGCAGCCATACGTCCCAACGTGACTTTTGCTAGTTCGGCTCGTCGGCTGAGTGCATTTAGTTATTTGTGATTTCCCCAAAAGTTTCGAAGTCTTTTTCTACGGCAGCAAGCTATGTGTGTGCCGATGCCTGGCGTTGAAGTACCGGCGAGAATGAAACGAAGAATACAGCTCTGCAACTGTTCCTTAACCGAGTCCATATCTTGCATGAAAAGCGGGCACAGTTCCATTATTAAAGTACAATCAGCAGCATTGGAAGCTGCAAGGTCTAGTCACAGGCTGATGCTAGCTAGTTATTGGTGGTTGTTTGTATATATCTCTTGACGCACATCCGGTACTTCTACAAATCCAATAGCACCCACTTCACTTCACCCAAACAGGCAGGACACATGGTGCCTAAAGGCATTTCTCATGTTGCCATGGCTGCCAAGATCACGCTTAGTATACCCCTGGTCCCGATAACAGCTCTCCGCCCCGCATTTGCAACCCCGCTACCTTTTGACGTATGGAATAGACTTCATAGTCACTGAATATGTCAGTTACAGTTCGATTCAACAGGTCCCTGGTTGTTTGGACAAACTCACCTTTTTTTGGTTGTCAGTACAGCTACTTTAATCGACTTCTGTTTGTTTGAACTGCCTCCAGATATAGTCAATCATGCCTAGTAAAGTCATTCATGTTGTAGCTGCATAAGGTCTTGGTAGGGTCAAGAGCTCATCCAATCACTGCAAGCTCCGGTGCCTCACGGCGTATGCCAACCTTCGAAGTTCCTTTTCCTGACGTATCCTGCAACTAGAAATCACAATCATGAAAGGCCCCACAGTATGGCAAGGAAAGGTTCCTTCAACCTGATGTGGGAAAGAGCTTTGCATCGCTTGCGCTAGTATCGATGTATAAAACCCGACGAAGACCCTAAGAAGTTCATCCTGTATTTCTAACGTTGTTCGAATCCGTAAGAGAACCGCTATTATGGTATTATTCAAATCCCTGATAGGGTTGGTTTCTCTTCACCTAGTTGTCGCAGCACCTCAAGCTTCAACAACCTCATTCGCTCTGAGCTCTCCTAACCTGTCAGGGTCAGGGCGAGCAACTTCACTCTCTACGCAAGAAGTTGATAAGCTTTTCAGTCTCCATGAGCAGCTTGTCAATATTCCCTCCATCTCTGGGGAAGAAGTCGAATGTGCCGAATTCATATCGGAATATCTGACTGAGTTAGGCTACTATGTGGAACAGATACCAGTCGGTGATAAGGGCACTTATAATGTCTTTGCTTACCCTCAAGAGTTGAAGGACGGGGGAGCATGGCCTGAAGTTCTCATCACCAGTCACATCGACACTGTACGCACAGTACCCAGGGCTCATTAACTGCACATAATCGTTAACATAAATTTAGGTGCCGCCCTTCTACCCTTTCAAACGGCTTGAGAAGAACGGCACCACCTACCATTTTGGCCGAGGTTCTGTTGACGCCAAAGGACCAGTCGCAACAATGATCATCGCATCACACAAGTTTCTTCAGTCCCGCAATGGCACAACTAGCCTAGGAATGTTGTTTGTTGTCAGCGAAGAAACCAGCGGTGCAGGCATGAAGGCTTTTGCCCAGTATGCATCCAACACAACTTTCCGTGCCGGTATATTCGGCGAACCGACGGAGGGCAAACTTGCGAGCGGACATAAGGGTAGTTTTGGTGTGACCCTGAGAGCGATAGGTAAAGCTGCACACTCGGCCTACCCATGGCTTGGTGTAAGCGCCATCAATTATATTGTTGATGCCATCTATGCTCTAAACACACTGGAACCCGCTCTCCCCAAAAGTGAGCTGTTAGGCGCTACAACACTCAACACTGGCCTCATAGCAGGCGGGGTCGCGGGCAATGTTGTGCCTGCCAACGCCAATGCGACTGTAGTTGTCCGGATAGCCCGAAGCGAAGATGACGCGGCCGATGTCGTCAAAGATATGATTTCTGGTATACTTTTCCCGATTGCCAGCCGCGCAAAAGAAGCCAACAGTACATTCGAGTTTACCCACTCTGAAGTTGCACATGTCGCCCAGATCCTGGACACTGATATTGAGGGCTTAGGAGTTGCGCCTGTATTTTATGGCACTGATATTCCCAATCTGCCGCAGGTAGGGAAGAGATATTTGTTTGGCGCAGGGACAATCGAGGTTGCTCATACGTCCGAGGAGATGTTAAGTCAGAAGGAATTAGTGCAGGCAGCTGAGGTGTATGGGATAATTTTACGATCTCTGTTTGCAGAGTAGATGGTACGCGGCAAACCGAGCATGCAGTGTGGAAGTGATGGCCTTACTACACAGGTGGTGTTGGATGTTCAAAGTTAATTAACCATGGAAGTATATTACTTCAAGAGATGTTGTTTCAGTGTAGAGAAGCTTTATTTTCTCCTCAAATTATTTGTTCACCTAATGTTGAATAATGATATCAGGATGTGGCTTGTTGTCATGTTTCCAAAGCAGTAACAACTCTCGGAAGCATGGTACGTACGTCCCTTCGCCCTCGTGAGCCGGCGTCATTGATGATCTACGGAATAGCTTACGAATGTGGCTTATGGGGCATTGTTCGCAATCAGCAAGGGTGCCCGGATTCTAGATTGGTTTTAGCATAGTGTTTGGGAAGGGCATGGAGAATGCCCCTATATCACCATGGCGGGCTCTGGAAATTGCATTTTCTTCTCTCGGGTCACATCCTGTTGTTGAGAGACGTTGGCTAAACGTTATGTTTCTGGTTTCTTTTTCGACTACTGTTGATGCTACCACAGTAGCCGAGATAGGTTCAAGTGCCGAATATAGGATACGACGGATGCCGGCTGGAGACGGACCAGACGCGGAGGCTTCTTGGCACAGATGACCAGCAACGTTAGGCCCTGGGGGTGTCTCGTGTCGCATCTCACCTTGGCGCATACAGGCCGCCCAACATGCGGTGGGAGGCTGAAGGCGGCCATTGTGTATGTTGCTTGGCGGCGACCTCGTGCGGCGCGCATGCCACGCGAGCAATGACGTGCCATGACCCTGCAGCGAGCAAGCGCGTGCGTGACCAGCCCAGATCGTCAACCTCGAATCTGTCTATGGGATATCGTCCCCTTCTTCTGGCACCCACCCACGTTATCCGATATCCTGGTTACATAGCAATCACGGCTTGATCAGCGACGCCTCCCTAAGCCCTATGACGCGCTTGCGGCTGCTGTCCATTGGTTCTCACCGTCTCCGCTGGATCCGCTAAATGCTTCTCACGCCTCGCACCTATTCTAACGCACACATCGCCGACGCAGGCCGCAAACTTCCAGAGCCCTCATTCTTCGTGTGTACAAAGTCGCGCAAAGAGCTGCAAGCTGAGGAGAAGCGTGCGCTAAAAATGTTGCTGCTGCACCAGAAGGGGAGCGTCAAAGTGGGCGAGGTCGTGAGGTGAGTTCCGGCATAAGCACGATATTTGTAGCATGGTTTAGAGCACGCCACGCCAAAGCGCTCAAACCCTCCATGTCCCAGCGGTGCTAAGACGCTGTGCAGATACACACTTACATACACGCCCTCCGAAGACCGGATATTGCCTCCTCCCCCCTTTCTCCATGTCCGAATACGAAACTCGTCGGCAATACCACTGCGCGCCGCATACCTCCATGGACCCTATACTATTCACGTCTCTGCCTATCCCTCCACCTTCAACCCCAACGTCAAGAATGAAAATGCCAAGATCTATGGCGCTCCTGACTTTGAACCCAATCTAAAGGCTGGTGGATACTGGAATACGAAATTGACGGTTCCCGAGCATGCGAGGACTGAGCTTCCAGACTTCAACGCTACCCCGCAGAGCGTCACTTGGATAATTGAGATTGCTTCACAGATCATCTTTTCCAATTCTGCGTCGGTAAGCTACGAATTACTAGTGGCACGCGACGAGCGGTCACTCGACCTAGGCTTCACTGCCGTGACAGGAAACACTCATGGTACACCAGGGAAGGTCCAAGACCACCAACAGGGCAGCCATAAATATGTTTCGAGCCATGCAGCACAGCCTAAAGGGGTATACTCCAAGGCAGTCAAGTTGGTAGTCGACGACACTACAAGCTTGTGGAATAAGCCCGAGTTGCCGGAATGGAAAGACGAAGAACAAGGCGGCGAAGGGCATTCCAAAGACCAAAACCCTAGCCGTGATCATACACAGGAGGCTGGCCAACGCAAGAAGAAAAACATCCATCTTGTGATAGTGACACATGGACTGCATAGCAATCTTGGCGCAGACATGTTGTACCTGAAAGAGAGCATTGATGCGACAGCAAGGCAGGCACGGGAGAGCCGGCGACAACGGCGCAAAGAGCAGAAGGATGCCAAAAGCAAGGCTGCAGACAAGGATACGTCAACTGCACCGTTATCTGGTGGTCAAGATGAGATATCCGATGCTGAAGAAGAAGATGAAGACCAGGATGAAGAGGTCGTTGTACGCGGCTTCGACGGAAACGTTATACGCACCGAACGCGGTATCCAGTACCTTGGGAAGCGACTCGCCAAGTACGTCTTGCGTTTGACATATCCTGACCAACCATATCTTCCGATCAAGAAGTCTGTAGGCCGAAAGATTTCCAACACTTTCTCGCCAACCAAGGACAAGGCAGATGAAGGCATCCCTGCTCATCAAGGAAGCAGTGTGCACAGCTTGTATAAAGGTCGAGACAAACGGGCGTACAAGTTCACCAGCATCAGTTTCATCGGCCACTCTCTCGGTGGCTTGGTACAAACGTACGCCATTGCATACATCCATAAGCACTCGCCCCATTTCTTCGATACGATCAAGCCTATCAATTTCATCGCCCTGGCATCTCCATTCCTGGGCCTGAGTAACGAAAACCCTACCTATGTCAAATTTGCACTGGATTTTGGATTGGTCGGCAGAACAGGGCAGGATCTAGGATTGACCTGGAGAGCGCCAACACTAGCAAGGAGTGGTTGGACGGCCATGGGCAATGTGTTTGGGACCCAGGGGCAAGATTCGCAGCAGGAGGACCCTGGTGCTAAGCCTCTGCTACGCATTTTACCCACGGGACCTGCTCATCAAGTTCTGCGGAGATTCCGAAATCGCACCATCTACTCCAACGTCGTCAACGATGGCATAGTACCCCTGCGTACAAGCTGTCTCTTATTCCTTGACTGGAGAGGGCTGGGGCGGGTGCAGAAAGCCCGCCGGGAGAATGGCCTCATCGGTACCGTTGCTGTGTGGAGTTATGGTCAACTTACGGGACAGAACTCTTCGCCCAATCCTTCCAGGATCGGGTTTACAGACGATGAAAGCTCAGGAGTTGATTCTCCAACGTTTCATGGCGATGATACAGCTGTACCATTGCCAGACGCTGATGTTACCAATCAAGAAGACGAGGCACAAGTGCCTTCAATAGACTCAGCAACGCACCAAGTGATTGAAGGACAAAAGAAAACCTCGGAAGACAAGGACGGAAACTACCAGTATTTCCAGCCGCAAAACACTTTGATGCAGCTCTGGAGCTATATTAGACCCACAGGAAAGCATACCTCGCGCGACAAGAAGATGTTCTCGCGTAGCCAGACTATCTACAAGGACGACGAAAGCGAGCAATCACCTGCTGAGGCAGAAAATTCGTCAGCATCATCATCGTCACATACGGGCCAGCATAAGAAAAGACCCCGAGCGACTCGTGGCGACTCTATTGTCGATAATCCCCAAAGCAATATGGCGCCACCCAAGACGACAATATTCGAGTCAGCTGGAGACTTGATCAACCCGCCTGTACCTCCGCACTCATGGATTAATGATCCCACCACCCGAGCACGCGCCATCTTCCATGACAGGATTTATCATCCAGAAGATATCCCTCCGCCACCGATTAAGAAGAAGCCCACACGCAATGTCTCGGGTGAAAGCGCTTCCAGCCCAACATCGACGGCAAGCATTGACGAAAGTGTGATGCGCGTGGAAGAGAAGATCGCTCGCGCGTATCACAGAGATCTCTCATGGCGTAAGGTATTGGTTAGGCTCGAGCCTGACGCCCACAACAACATCATAGTACGCCGTATGTTTGCCAATGCGTATGGATGGCCTGTCATCAAACATCTTTGCGATACGCACTTTGCAGACACGTACTCGGCTAATACACGCACCGAGCTTGAGCCCGCTAGTGAGCGAGCACAGCCGATGGATAAGCCTATAGACAATGACGGTGAGCGCGTTAAGGGGCAACAGAATCAACATCCACCTGTTGAGCGCACAGATAGCGAGATGCGCGAGGTAGCTGACGAGCTGGCGCCTCTGCAACCGCCCAGTCTGAGAATTCCAAAGAGATCCAACACAACCGACTCGATCTACAGTACAGGATCTGGTGATTGGGACAGCATTTACTTCAACGAGACCAGCGATGATGACGACGAGATTGACGATCGTAACGCCGTCCAGCGGTTCTTCCAGCCTTATAATCCAAGAAGTTTGCGAAGCCCGCGAAGTCCGCGAAGCCCAAGAAGCCCCTCTGAGTACCCGCCCAAAACGCCAGATGGAAAAGGCACTAGTCAAGCGGATATCTCTGACTTTCTTCATGGACCTGGTGTCGAAGTTCACAGGGGCCTTGGTACAAGCCCAAAGAACAAAGCTCCTATCCTGACCGCTGAGCCAGATTCGATCGAGCCTAGCGAACCTCCTACCACTCAAGAAGAAGGAAAACAAACATCCAGTCAAACCGAGGCACCTATGGGCCGAATCAGTGGTGTTGGCTTGAGAAACGCCGCGGATGTTTCTGCCTCGCCAGAGGGTAGCAAAGCGAGCGCCAGCAGTAGTGGCGTCGCTGAGCAAGTTGCTAAGCTGAGTAGCCCTCAGGGTGACAATTAGAATTACACTAGCTCGTAGCACATAGCCCACGATCTGCTAAGGCAAGTGCAAGGCCATGTGGAAGACTAGGCGACATTGGCGGATGGACACGTTCAGCGTGTAACACCTTTCCTTCAGCGATTCTGGGTATCGTTCACACATTCTTTTTCTCTAGATTCTTCACGCGTTTTTGGTCCCATTTTGGTAGAGGATGCATTGCGTGTTACGTGATGTTAGGTTTGAGACGAGTGCACAGAGACGGGTGGCACACGGACGGTGGCATGGGTTGCAGCACTTTTGCGTACACACAAGATACCCCAGATATCGTATGTTTTTTTGTAGAAGTATATATTTTTAATCTTATCCCTTCCTTCTAGTCTCCTGACTTTTCCCGTCCATGCTTCATTGTTATGATTAGGGTTGTTGCTTTTTGCCCTCAAATGCTGCGCTGTACTGATGCAATGCATTGCTGCCATAGAATGGTGAACATCTGAGTCTCTTACTGATACCCCTCATCTCCCATCGTTTCTCTTTCACTGGCCCCGCTGGCGACGTCACTTTCATGTCGCGCCTTCCCTTTCCTCGGCCACTACCGCGTGGCCATGAGCTCCGTTTGCTGTTAGTGACTCGAGAACGCCAACAAACAGAGTTCAATTCTAGGTCCACCATGTAAGCAGAACAACAAACAACATCGCGACTGAGTAGTTCGCTGGTGATTTCCTATCACAGGTTCAGCAATACAGCAGCCGGCATGATGCGAAGTTCTGATTCTGTCAGTCTTGCAAAACACACGAGCACTATGATCGGCCATCGCCAGAGTGACCGTCGGCGTATCATCCGTCGATCCGGTACTCCACGCTCGAATACTACGCCTGATATCAGTCGCGAATCGTTTTCTATGGCGGACAACATAGGCGGTGATACTACAGGACCACGCACCCATGGAGCAGGACTTTCAAATCTTCCATTCTCCCTGGAAACTTTCCCCACGATTACCGATAGCGTAGCCTATAGATACTCACCTGCGGCCTCTATCAGAGGCGCGTCAAGCACGACGACAGATATCAAGAAGAAATACCGCAAATTCAGCTTCAAGTTCAAGGACAGTGGTCGTTCGAAAAGCTCGCATGGATCCCCCCATCAACTATCCCCTCTCCCTCCGCTCACACCCGTGAAAGCTGCACAAGTACTAGGTATAAATGGTGGTCAATTCAGGAGCCGAAGCCAATCTTTTGGTAGTCAAAACCGGGTTAGAAGTGAACTTGATGATCTGCTGGTAAGATTGACTTCGCAACAAGCGTTTCCATCTTTACTGAACACTTCAAAGGACTTCCCAGAAACAGATACTAAACCCGAAGAAGAGAACACTGAAACTGATGCAACAAAGCCCAAGCCCTTTTGGGGAGTCAGTAACAAAAAAGCGCAAAGAATGTTAGGCATACGCTCAACGCGTGCGTCTACCATCAAGCAACAAGCTGGTACGGAGCATGTCAGGATCGAATCTCCCGAATCGTATCCAAGCGAAAATTTCTACAGCAATGATCCTGATTTCTATGCTTGTCCTTATTCACGCCCACTGAGAACTCGACCGATTTCCGAATCCCCTCGACGCCGGATACGCAAGAAGGTCCCTAAATCGCTCGATCGAATGCAACCTATCACGGAAGTATCGCATGATGGGTTGCGTACTTCCTACCTCGATTGGGAACAAAGCACAAATTCGCAGCTTATATCAGAATATGAGCATAACCTTTCGTACTTTGGCAGGTCATTGCCTCGGTCGCGCGCTACATCGCTACTCGTACCTGAGGTGAGGTATGAGCTAGAAAAGGAGGATCTCTCTCCTTCAGACACGGATATAGAAGAAGATGCTATGAGCGAAGAGGAAGAATCAGTCGCAAAAATTGCTGACGAGGGTTACCTGGAAATGCTAGGCCTTCAGCCGCCAGCCGTTATCTCCCTACGTGGCCCTTTGCAAACTGTCGAAGATCGCCTTCTCGATGCAGCTGAAGCGAACCTTGCCAAATTGAGGGCCAAGCTAGATTTGAATGACGCTTTCAGGGATCAATTGGACATTGAGAAAAGCTCTCTGAAAGGGTCGCATCGGGCAATGAAAGCAAAGTTCATCACAATGAGACCAGATTTGCTGCCTAAGGAGCCTGATAGCGACGCCGAGTTTAAGAGTGGGGTTGATGAAGATGTGACCTGGAATTATAACAGCGCCAATCCTGAGAAAAAGCCTCTTATTGATGTAGCTAAGTTGATGACCCTCAGACGCATCACTCCGAGTATGATGAGGCTTGTCGATATTCTGTCAAAGCGACAAACGCATGTAATGCCATCCGGACGCGAGTCTATTGACACATCACACAACGGATCAAACTCACCTCTCAGTCCAACCTACTATTTCCAGTATGACAAGCAAACCAATCCCTTTAAGGGACACATCCAGAACGTGGAGGTACGCAGGTATGTATGTACTCTCAGAGATCAGACTAACATCGTCCAGCCCACCATCATGCCCGACCATCTCACTCTTAAAAACTACAATCGCGCGCACAAAGCCAACAAGGCGAAACTACCGCGTGATGAGGCGCGTATCCTGGTTCAGGACTGGATTTCCACGTACGACCACCCCGAACAACCCGCTTTGTCCGAACAAAGCCTCGACGACGACATACTTACGGATGAGCAGCTTCCTCCAGCCCCGCTACTAAAGGAAAATAACCCTACTCTAACTCCTCTTCCTCCGCGAACATCATCAAAGGAGCACTTCTGTCTCAAGAACGGTCACATCCTTCATCCTATCAACCTCAAGGCTATCCCTGATGAAGCTGCGATCAACAGCTTGGAAGTTCGCCCCTATTATTATACCTCTATCGGGCGCAAAACGCATATTCATGTGCCAGTGTTTTGCGATCGGTGTGGCGAAGATGTGGATGAAGAGATCTGGGAGTGCGATATCGCTGTTTGTCGCATGGGGGTGTGTAGGGAGTGTGCGATGGTTATGGAACATGAGTGGAAGGAGCGTGTTTGCGCTGCCTGGAAGTACTGAGGGAGATGAAGCTATAATGTACTTGTGTGGAGATGTAAAAGACTTCATGGATATGAAAAAGGTTAGGAATCTGCCAGGTGATGAAAGTAGTATCCAGCGGTTGATATAATGAAGCCACTGGCATCATTTGGTCGAGAGCAAATGTCAATTTTTGATATCTATGATTATTTTCGAGTAATCATGTTTAGTGTGCTAAGTGTTGGCATTGATGAAGCAGAAATTTTCTGCTCAGCTCGACCGACCCAGCAAGATCCTTTTCTGAAGGGGCTACCGATGGTAATGCCAGAGCACCGAATTGCTGATATCAAGCCTGCCCAAATCTGCCATTGGAATGGTTCCATGGGGTATCAGGCGTCGTGAAATCAAATCCCATCACCTTCCAGAACGCCATATCAAGTTTGAGACCCTTCGAAATACCCCATGTTTTCTCCTCATCATCACCTGAAGTCCGCATCCGTTACCATTACGCACCCTCAGCCCTTCCTTCTTTTCCATTTCCAGCACCTGCATCACTACTAGCACCGTCCTCCTTCTTCATCTTCTCAGCCTGTTTCCAATTACCACTCACCACAGCCGCAGTAACGAAGTAGGTCTGCGGGTTCCCGACCTTTATGCCGCCCTGCAAGCCGCGAATGAACTCATTGCGCAGGTCCCTGTGGCAGTCAAACAACGCCTCCCATGTACGCCCGCCGCCCAGGATGAATGAGTCACGCACGCGCAAATCTGGGTGCGACCAGTATGCGATGAGGAAGTCGAGGACAAGCTTGCGCAAGGGTGAGTACGACTGCGTGCCGGTGGCATACCAGATGGCGTGGATTAGGGTTGGCGTCAGCGGCAGGCACGTTCCGATGGCGCTGTGGATGCGAAACATGGTGTAGTTTATGAAGCCGCAGGCACCGAGGCGGTGGCCGAGGAGGTGAGCTTGGATGCTTGGGGGGATGGAGGGGTTGACAGGCGCTGATGCGGATGAAGATTGCGTAGAGGTTGAAGGAGTGGACAAGGGTATCTTGGTTCGGATAGGTAGTGCGACCATTTCTGCGGCTTTGCCGTCGATAGTACTGGTGCTGCCTGTGTTACAGCGGTGCGTTGCAGCAGATATATCGGACATGTTCGTCAGCGAAGAAGGTCCAGTAGATCCATGTGGAAGTTGGCTTTGACTTTTGGCAGACTGGTTTATAGTTGGTGGGCAGTACTGTTGACAAGATCCAGGCGGTGCAGAAGCATCCACATTGGGCGGGTACGCATCTTTGTAGATGTAGTGAAGAAAGAGACCGAAGATGGCGGGATCAACATCCGGAAGTCGGATACAGCAGTTGGGGTACCTCTTCTCTTCTTCTTTTGTCTCCATTTCATCAATATCCGACTCGACTTTCATCACCATGTCGGCTCCGTCGGTTCTAGTTGTACACTTTCCCAGGACATCTTCACCGCCAACTTCTGATATTTTCCGCTTCTTTGTAATTTTGAAGGAAGGTGAAAGTATTCCCATGCAGTGGATTTGGTCACGAAAGTATATTGAATGCTGAATGAGAAGAGCACAGGGGAGAACAAACCTTTGTAAGTTTTCGTTGATTCCAATCATTACTTCTATACTTGAGCCTTGGATCCTTAGATCATTGGTATTGTTAAATCATCGGTTTTGTATTTGCAAGTTTGGAAACGGAAAGAATGACTTACAAATTGATAAACATGTCTTTCTCTCTTGCTCTGGGAGCTTGTGGATTGGGAGGGGGAGCCATTGTCGGCAGTTGTTGACGCGGCGCTGCTTGCTGCTTCGAGGTACTCATTGTCTCCTATAGGACTGGAGAACAGATATCCGTAGCGGTAGATGGAAAGGGTTTGGGTTGTTTTGAAGTAGATGCCAACAAAACTCGCTTGATTGGGCGCTAAGACAGTCCAGGTAATAAGATCGAGGTGAAAGTGAGAGACAAACGGTCATCTAGAATTGGAGAACAGTGATCAAAGCCTACAACTCTCGAAGTGATTGTGAGCCTCGGTGATTTCAGCGCTGCCGAAGCCTTTACCTACTATTGGCCCTTACAAATTGGGCCCAATTTCTATCGCATCTTTGTTCTCAAAGGAGATGCAAAATGGGTGACAGGATTGCCAAGATCTCCAAATCCATTATGTGACACAAAATGGTCACGTTCTTGCGTCCGCAGAAGCTTGATGTAGATATACCGCGACACATCATACTTGCAGGCGGCATTATGCTGAGTCACCTCCGGTAAGATAACTTAGAAGGCGAGTCGCATTGAGTTGGAAAGTGAAGTAAAATGGGTTGGTCGTGACGGGTGAGCTAGCACTGTCTACACTAAACTTGATCCGGTAACAGGTACTGAACACAACGACACCACTTCTACATGCTGAACAGTCTGCAAGTCAATTCAAAGTCGGCTGCCGTCACACTTCAGTGTCAGCTATGCGATATTACACGGGACCTGAGATACGCATGCGTAACAGCGTCTAAATGACCCTGTCATACATGCTCAATATAAGAATCTGAATGTTATTCAGCACGGCTGCAGTGTTTATCACAAAGAAGAACGATTCAGAATTCAGACACTCAGAGTTGAATGCAACATGTTGAATTAGACGCTCAATATGAGCAAATTACATATGTAGAGGGTATTACCATACCAAGCTAACCCTAACCAAGAGGTAGTCCTCAAGTACGCTAGTCCCGAAGTAGCCAACGAGCATGGCTTTCAGTTTAGACCTTGGTCTCGACATTGACATCCTCGACCTGACCGTGGCTGTGGTCACCAGTCTTGAGTTTGCCGGCCTCGATATCGCGAGCGACTTGATCAAGACGCGATTCAACCTTGCCAGCCTTCCAGGCAGGCAGACCAGAGTCAAAGACGTCGTCCATCTCCTCCAGGGTCTTGCCCTTCGTCTCTGGTGCGGTCAAGAACATGTGGATGAAAGCAACGGCATTGAAGGTACCGAAGATCATATACATCTTCCAGTTGATGGACCACAGAAGAGGTGGGACGGCGAAGGCAAGAATACAGTTCCAGGTCCAGTTGGTAGCAGTGGCGAGACTGACGGCCTTCGCGCGGACCTTGGCGGGAAAGATCTCCGACGGGTATGTCCAGGAAACAGGTCCCCAGGTAGTCGCAAAAGTAGCGACAAAGAGGTATGAGCAAGCGACAATGGCCTTGGAAACGTTGGCGTGCTCGCGAGGAACGACCCAGGAAATATCCTTGTCAGCCTTGTCGGGATTGGGGTTGCCGTAAGACGCCTGAAGAGCACCGGTAGTGTACAACCAGACAGCCATTCCAAAGGACCCAGCAAGCAAAGCTGGACGTCTGCCGAACTTGTCAAGGTACAGAATAGCAGGAAGAGTCATGGCCACGTTGATGATGTACTGTATGGATGCGGTGAGGAGCTCGTCGGCGATCCCAGCCCCTTTCATGATATAAACAATATAGTACATCATGATATTCATACCTAGTTTCGTTAGTTAGTCTCTTGTGGCATAAAGTTTTGATCGTTCTTGGGGTCCAGGGATGAACATACCTGTCAACTGCGACCACATTTGTATTGACATCCCGAGGACGACACGCTTGAGTATGCGGGGCTTGACGAGAGCAGCGAAACTAGTCTCAGCAACCTCACGCTCGAAAGCGAGAGCCTCCTCAATTTCCTTGTACTCGGCGAGGACCTTGGGGTGGTGGATATCGCCCTTGCCGTGGAGATTAGCAAGGACCTGTAAAGCCTCCTCCCAGCGGTCTTTTGAAGCCAACCAACGTGGAGATCGGGGAAAGAAGAAGAAACCGATGAACAGGGCCGCTCCAGGAACAGCCTGGATGCCCCATGGGATACGAAAGGCGGCAGTGGCTTGATCAGGGTTACGGACACCACCATCGACAAAGGAACTACCGTACTGGATGAAGTACTGAATTACTGCACAATGTTAGCGACTCTGTAGTTGTTCTGCTGCTGGACATGATATTGAAGCAAAACAGGGTACGCAATAAGGATAGTTGTCCTTACAGATGCCCCATGTGATTGCCCATTGCTGCAGTGAAACCACGCGACCGCGTATGTTCTTGGGCGCGATCTCAGCCTGGTATACTGGAACCATCGCGGAGCAGATACCAATAGCATATCCGCCAATCACTCGACCGACACAGAGGAGAGCGACACCATTGGAAGCTGCCTGGAAAACTGCTCCAATAATCCAGATGAGAGCGCCGATTTGGATAGCCACGCGACGCGAGAGCCGATCGGCAATGAAAGACGAAGAGAGAGCACCGAAGAGTGAGCCAGCAGGCATAGCCGCAGTTATACCACCTTGACGAGTTCCGCTAGGGTTGTCGAAGTAGCGCTTGTAGGCCGGCGTGCCTAGAGCGCCCGACATGGACGAGATATCGAAACCGAAGAGAATACCACCAAGGGCGGCGAAGCCGCAAATAGCGTAAACATTGTAGATCTGGGGGAACTGTGACAGTAACTTCAGCAAGAGCACTTGAGTGTAGTGGAAAAGTTGAAGGCTTACCTTCATCTTTCCAAGCGGCTGAAACAAGCAAGATAGACAAATTGATCAGCCAGAAGGAGAGAAGATTGAAAGAGCAGAACTGCTACAGTTGTGAGTCTTAAATAGCGCCCACAAGGCGCGTGATATCGCTGAATGCAGTCCGTGCGATTGGCTAGCTGAACTTTTGCTTTCACTTCGGCTGCAGGCCAGGCAGCTCCCATGTGATGGCGTTTGTCCAAGTTGGCTACCCCGCAAAAAGGCGCAGAACCATGGGTCATGCAGATCCTACAGGAACGGCAGCGTTTTCTGGGGTAGCGCATGGTTGGGTGGTGGCCCATGTCGTTCTGACAAGACCCTCCAATGAGATGGACTTGAATATGCCGTGGATGCACAGTATGGTTACATACAGCTCCTCGACATCGAAGTGTCATGCCGGCAAGGTGGTTAAAAGCGACACATGCTCCAGAGGATTCGTCGAGTTTAAAGTGCATTGATCCGGGCACTGTTAACGCGTTCCAGTCCACGAACAGATACAACAAGGCTAACTGAATATCGGACGTATCAGAACTGCACAAGTCTCAAGCAGGTTCTTCGATGCCCAGGGTTCACTAGAGTAAGGATGGGATGAAGCGTACATGCTGGTCTGGGCTTTCCGACTCGGCATAGGCGCGGCATTACATGATGTCTCGCGACTGGGTTTGCCTAGTGAAGGATACGGCCAATCCAGTTGCGCTGCACCTTGCGACAGGGCAACGCTCAGAGTAGGTAGCAGGGCGTCTGAACGGCGACTGTTGCCCCATAATGTGTCTAGTTCGCGCGTGTAAGTCGTACACGTGTACCAAGGATAATACGAGCGAAGCATTCGAAGGAGAGGCTGCAACCAACGTAGGAGGCGGCGTGTGCCAAGCATGTGGCGGCACCGACCGTTGACACCCAAGCCCTCGGCTGACTTTGTCCCGCTCATCACTAATTCGTCAAATACACGTATGATGACTGTGGTATTTCTTGGAAATACACTTTCTCGGGACGGTAGACCGCTTGTGCAGCTATATCTGGCAATAGAACCGATGGGTTACACGCTCTCTCGCGCTGCGGATTGGATGGCAGAGTGGCTCGCTGACATGCGGCAATTCTGTTCCGAGTGTACTGTTATGTGAATCACATTTCGCCTGGCTAACAGGTGGTCGAGAAATTCTTTTAGTGTTGATAGGAGAGCAGCTATCTCAGCTAACAAATCGGCCATTCTTGGTCTCAATCAGGTCGCTGCCAGAATGACAATAGAAATCTGATATTTAAGCGCTCATGACAGCTAGCAGTTGTCGAACAAGACTTATTATTTTTGGGCGTTGTTAGCAACTCTGAAAATGCACACCATTTCTATCGACTACAATGAATGTAGCACAAGGTGTTAGGAGGATGGTACCTATGATGGATTTCGCTGCATGTGAAAACTATTTATTAGACGTTCTATTGCATGTACAGATTACAGTCACTTAACGTAAAGAAGCTTCGCTACTTTATTTTTATTTTGTACTGAGATATTGAGAATTTCTGCCTTGGGTGAGCACTATAATTATTGGATAAACACTAGAATGAGGCGATAATAGGATCAAGCCGGTTCTCTTTCGTGTAGTTATCACTCCCGCGCTTCTCTTTGCAGACCTCCATTCATTCTTTTTATCGTGCGACCTCTCGACATCATATATAAGACATGGAGTAATTGGGACTCTGACGTATTCATGAGTTAGCCTAGATGTACAATATATATACAGGACGATCATAGAGTGGGTAAGTTAACTAGACTCGCTTGCGGTTACCAGGTTCGGTCGCCCCTCTTTTTCTAACTTTCTACTAGGTCAACGAGTCAGAAGCTGCAATCATTCTTAACGTCTTGAAAGATTTTATGCCCGCTTTTTTGGTTGCTACAGTTCATGTACCTTTTATTTCCCCATCTGTTAGCTGCATTGATGTTGCGATATAGCAAACTTGTTTTCACTGATGTGTGTCCAAAACTTCGAGAGTCTGTACCAATACCTGAGGGCATTTTTGTCTGATATTCGAGGAGGGAAGGTGGAACATACCTTTTCTGTCTTGACATTGTGCTCAGCTGAGCAGATTGCAATTGGTCGAAATGGCATATAGGTCAAGCACCGTTTGCAATCGAGCTCCAAAATTCGAAAATTCAGAAGCGGCACAGTACCGGATCGACACTTACAATAGTCCCGTATTTCATTCTACATGCGGCTAAGACTATATTCTTTTTTTTTCTTTAAAAAAACCCCCTTTTTGCTATTTCCTAATGATACATACAAAAAAACTTGTGTTGTCGAAATCGGATGGATGAATGTTGCTCAATTACAATACCACCGCTATTCCTACATGTCCCGTGCAAGCCAAACTCATTACTCACCCTCGGCTCTTCGTGCTTCCGTTCGTATTTCCCCAACAGCCCAGAGTTCGGGCTTAGAAACTCTTTGTTGTGGGTATTCCTGTCCATGCTCATCTCTCAACAACCAACATCACCACCTCTCTGCTGTCAATACTTGGTATGGCGCCTCTTATTGGCTATACTGGCCTGCAAACGAACCAATAGCACGTCATTGCTTTCCGCCACCTCCCATGCAGCACGGTCTAGCACAGTTCTAGCTTCGTCGCAATCGGACATCACGTTGGAAAGGGATGGCCTCGTGTTGCATTACATCTCCGGACTGTCGTCCTTTTCCTGTTTAGGCTTTATCTATTGAGTTAGTGGAGCATGGTCGCAATGCTCCTGCATACAGTAGATCGTGCGCACCGGCCTGCTGATACAAACAGCTGCCTTCATTATAGACCATGGCGACCTATCCCCTGGAATGCTGATAAAGAATGTGCCGCGGAAACAAAATGGTCTTACGCCTCAGAGATGCTATAAGTATCGTACGACGTCGCCCCCGACGAGCAGCACAGTCAGCGCACGCTTTCAGAATCTGAGCTGACGGTGGCAACCCGTTGGAATCGTTCGGTACACGCGCCACGAACCGCAGCTTACACCTTTCCCAAACGCCACGACAGTGTGTCACCAACGCTTTAATATCGACAAGTCACCGTTGGTAACTATTAGGTACCTGCGTTACCACTGTTTCGGTGACCCTACAAAGTAAAGCATCTGGCCTGCATCACACACTACCGCGATTGAGTTTGGATGTGGGCATCAGCTGAACGCGGTCATCAGGTCCCATAAGCAAAAGCTTAGCTCGCAGTCGCGATAAAGAAGTCAGGCGGACGCCCCGGTATACGAAAATTTTCAGAACCATACGCACAAACACTTCCTCTTGGTCCGACTATGAACGTACTTAGATCACAACCATTCTCAAGCCTCTCACTATCCTGTTGCACCCAACTCGAACTCATATTAAGGCAGAACACGACCCTAGGTTACTCGAGCTCCATCTGAACCTCCAAACACATTCGCCGCTATCTTCAACGACTGTTGCACATCATCACAGCATTGGCCAGGAGTTACCCCAACCACAATAGAAATATGCCACACCACGTTACGGACAGCGTCTTCGCACGCACAAGCCTAACGACCTGCGACGTCTTTGTTAGGGCCTTAGCACACATGAGTCCAAGGGCAGGACTATCACCTGAAGAGTTTATCGAAGCAGCAAGTCCATGGTTTCTTGATCCTGAAACGGTGTGGTGTCGGATTTTTCTGGTGGGCACAGGATGACACGCAGATTCATCGACATACACCCTCACAAAACAGATTTTCAATTGCATGAAGGTCACATACAATATTGGAAGAAAATCGCGCAATGGAACCGGAATCATTCGAAAAAAAGTTTCAAAAGAACAAACGCAGAATAGGGACACCCTCAAGTGTTCAGACAGTCGATCGATTGCCTGTCCACGACCATGGAGGCTTTTTTTGCATCAAGTTACCTAACTTGAGCACGCATTTCCCTCAAGCAACTAATACGGTACCTTCTCAACAGCATGCACATACGTCTTTCTGCAATCGCTCGCCCTGCCCTTCCAGCTCAACACCTCGATGCTTGAGACATCCTTGCATATCGTCTACCCTTCTTTGTCGCCATCCACAGTCAGCAGGTACCCCTGGTACAGCGCTATATCCCTAGTCGGCTGTTTTGACGCAAGGAAATGCAGGTCTTGCCCAGCTCGCAAAACAGTGCTGTTGTGCCGGTGCTTCGCGTTGCCGAACGTTGCCTGGGAGATGGTAGAGTGTGTGCTACGTGCAAGCGTAAGAGTAGGAAGAAAACCATATCCAAGGCCTATTAGGCGAAGCAAAAGAGCGGGTTGATGAAAAGGGTCCTGTAGACTGTTACGTTTTCTTGCTTTTCCAACCCTCCGTATGAGTGATATATCAATCGATCCACTTAGGAAAAGAGACGTCGCAGATACCTCCTTGAGTTGAGAAGCATTTGCGCTGACGTCTATTTGCGATGTCATGACTAAAAGGAAGTTGGAGGAATCTGGAGGGTGTGCTGCACAGGTGGATGCGCTCACCATTGTGACGAGGGAGAGGAGAGGTGAGAAAGGCATTTTTTTGGTTGTGTTTTATGGAGCGAAACACATCAAATAAAACGAACCTTGATCTTGGATCCGAAACCTCCATGTGTGAAAGCAGCGTCAGTGTGTTCGTCTCACCTGCTCACTTCTTAAGTATATATGTATACGCACAACCATTTCTTCTTCTTCAGATCAGAACCCCTTCTTTGAGCTCAAAATCGTCCCACGAACAAACCACCACATAGTGGAGTGAGCCAGAACCCGCTCTTTGCACTTTGAACGTGACAACTAGCCTCTATTGGCCAAAGCCAATCGAAATCTCCACATTAGCACTGCGACGAACACAGTCTCTCTCGCATGCAACCATGACCAAGTTGCTCTGTACCCTTGTATCCCGTAGTTGTCCGTCTCTAGGTCTGACAAGCAAAGCGATTCAGGGCCATTGTGCCACATGAACGCACTGCTCATCTCCCCATATCTCTCGTCTTAGCGTCGGGTACCTTCAACCGACACCTTCGTTTCTACACCACTTCCCCACTGCACTACTACAGGTACGGTACGTGCACACATGCATACGTACGCCTCTTCTAGCCCTCTCTAACCTCAAAGAGACTAGTGTTTGCGGCGCCGCAGCCGCGATCCTGCGCGTCTACAGCTAGACTAGACTGTTTACGGAGCAAGAGGGTAGATGTGGGCATGGAGATGGAGACTGCATGACAGTGAAGGGAGGAAGAGTGAGGCATTCCAGAGAAGAGGGGGAGGAGTAAGAGTTGGAGAGTAGGGGATAAGGGAATTCAAGTATTCAGCACGGGATTGCTGGAAAGGGGGATTAAAGCGAGGACTACGGTACTGTGATGTTTTCAGGTGCTGAAAGAGTAGAGTGGAAAAAAACAGAGACAGAGAGGAGAAAGAAATAGAGACTGAGCTGAAATGCTTGACGGGAGATTATATGTTGCAGTTATGAGAACTTGACAATTTGTCTTCAGTAAACTTAGAAGAAAGGAGAAAGAAAAAGGACAGAGAACGCAGAGGAAGAGAGGAAATATCAAGAAGCAGACAGGAGATAGTGTGGTCGCTCCTGTTGCAACCTCCCGCTTGGGTATGCCCAAAACCGCCAACGCCAAAAAGTAAATGCCTCCATCTACGTATTGTAACCTCTGCCAACTCCTAATGCGCTATATACCTCATGTCCTTGACACAAATATGAGAGGATAGCTCGCTACACCGTAGGAAAAACTGTTCAGGCAGGGGATGCGGTGGCGCCCTCATCCAGCACCCTCGCCACTAGAATATAGAGCATCATGGTTCCCAAAATAACCTTCCACTTATTACGGCTCAGCCAGCCTTGACCTGCATCTCGTGCTATTTGCGCTGCATCGTGAACAACGGTTGCGCTCGTGCCGGGTCGCCGTCGCAGGCCGGAAACGTCTGGAGAGCAAGGCGGGTGTTGGACCTGTGAGGGTGTAGGCCGCGGTAAGCCCGTGGCCGGATCGATACGCTTCTCCTTCATCCACCTAATGTTCTCCTCGTCCACCTCGGGCCACTCGTGTCTGAACTTTGCACCGCCATCGCCCGCCCTGATGTTCCCGATTTGACCACCGGCAGCGTTTCCCGAGCCGATTGCCTTGGTACCGCCACCTGTACTGTTCCACCACCTTGTGCGCTGTGCAAAGAGCTTTCGCTCTGCATCGGAGGCTCTGACACTGCCTGTCGTCATCTCCTCACTCGTCATGAAACTGAGAAGGCCCGTCAGGATCGTGCTGACTTCCCACGCGGGATTAAAGCTCTTGGGGTGGAAGTCGGATATGCTCAGGCACAATCGGCTGCTGGGTTGGAAGCGGCCAGAGGGCGTATGCATACGAATAGCAGGCGGCGCAAAGGGGTAGTCGGGTGGGAAGTTGAGGGTACCCCAGTATTGGCCCCCCTCGTACGGTGTGTCGGGTGGGCCGGTGATGATGTAGTGCCACTCTAGGATGTTCCGGTCTGAGGGATGCGCAGTGATGTACGGCGGCGGCGATTTTGAAATGGTGGCATATTCTCTGGTGAGGCGCTTGGTGGCTGCCGGTGTCGCCATGATGTGTAGTTGTGAGTGGAAAGGTTAAAGGGAGAGAGTTGGAGTGACGGGGCTATGTAATCGACAGTGATGGTCCGAAGGCAAGCGGCACGTGCGTCTGAGCCAGCCTGCGGGCGATATCCAGGTTTCTAAATATCTGCCAAGCATTGCAACCAGACAACTACGTACAGCCCAATGGCTTCGCCGCATGAAGACGATGTAAGCATGTCAGACGCCTCGCGAAAGATTGCTGCTAATTGATGGTGCAGGTCTTCGAAAGGCTCAAGAACAGGACGGACCTGAACGAGCAGAAGCGACAGCAAGATGAGCTCAACGCGCGATTGCAGGCTCAACAGCAGCGGGCACAGCAGAGGCTGGGGGAATTGGTATGCACGCTTCCATGAAGAGCAATTCGAGGCTATTGCTAATGCGGTGCCAGGTCGAAGACAACACTTCGCTCCCGGTGACGATATCGTCGGTCCGTGTACTTCACGCCAACCGCACGCGGAGAAGTTTCCTCGAGCGGGTCGTCGAGCCGCTCCTCAGCGCAAACCGCACCGAGCCATATACTCTTGAAGAAGCGCTGAAAGAGGTGGGCGAAGCTACGGACAAGCTCAATCGTTTCGGTACAACCCCCCACCTACCCACACTCTTTCACATGTCTGACCACCAATAGGCATCTTCAAGTCGCCAATCTCAGTCTACCTCGACCGACCAAACCAGACCATTGCCACTTCCTCTCCTACCGATGTCGATGTCTACATCTCTGCGGTTGAGCGCGGCACCTACACCATCAAGACGGGAACAGAAGCCGGCGCTTCGGAAGCGGACGCCTATGTTCACGCCGAACTTCGCAACCTGTTTGGAGGAGCAGAGACAGTCAATGCCCACGGATCACTAGGCACACGAACACGTTCAGCCTACTCGCTCGCCTTCGACAGCCCAATCCTCAGTAACCCTGATCTCAAGTTCCAGGTCAACGGCTTCGCGAGTTCGACACTAAAGAGCTGGGCAAGCCATGAGGAGGTTCTCAAGGGAGGAAACTCGAAGCTCCTTTGGAGGATGAAAAATGGGGCGACCCATGAACTTGGCTACTCGGGCATTTGGCGACAGATCACGAGCTTGGCTGAGGACGCTTCGCCCTCCGTCCGCGCCGACGCAGGCGATTCATTCAAGTCGAGCATTACGCATACCTGGATCCAAGACAAGCGTGACTATCCTCTTCTTCCCAGCAGCGGGTACATGATGAAGACTGTGTCTGAACTCGCAGGTTGGGGTCCCCTGAAAGGCGATACAGCTTTCTGGAAGTCCGAAGTTGAGTCGCAAGTTGCCCTTCCCTTTGGCAACACTGGTATCACTCTTACCGCCGGTCTACGGGGAGGGCTGCTTTACCCTATGAAGTTGGCTGGCGAAGAACAATACCAGGCTTCCCGCATCAATGACCGCTTCCAGCTTGGTGGCCCAAACAATGTCCGCGGCTTTCGTATCGCTGGACTCGGTCCCCGCGATGGTTCTGACGCGCTAGGCGGTGATATTTATGCAGCTGGTGGCGCATCACTGCTCCTCCCTATCCCGCGTGTTGGCAAGGAGACTCCTCTCCGCCTACAAGCCTTCATCAATGGCGGTCGTCTTCTCGCGCTCAAGAACCCCAACTCGAAGAAAGAAGACGGATCGTTTGGTAGCTCAAGCGATGTGTACGGTGCTATCCAAAAATCGTTCTCCACTCTGACTGCCGAGCTACCGAGCGCGGCGGCTGGCCTTGGGCTTGTGTATGCGCATCCCGTTGCAAGATTCGAAATCAACTTCTCTCTTCCATTAGTCATGAGGGCCAAGGAGGAGAGCAGGAAGGGCTTGAGCTTCGGAGTGGGCATCGAGTTTTTGTAGTCAAGCTTTGTGATGAAGGAGATGAAAACATGTACTAGTAGGCCTTGGCTTGAGCCACCAAGCAAGCAGAACGCTGACATTTTTTGTACATGTGTCCGTGCAGACAGTTCTCGTGACCAGTGTTGTTTTCATAGCAATAGAGACGTAAAGTGATAAAAGTCTTGATGACTTGGACATGAATTCGATTTAGAATCGCTGAAGAGAAACCACATTACTTCTCATGAGGCATGATCGATTGTGAATTCTGATCGACAAATATATACGAGTCTGAGCTCCGACTGACAACATATGTACCATTCAAATCTCTTCAGTCAACACAAGCACACGTTCAGCTACCCACCAGCTGAGGTCCCTCAAACACCTTGTTCGGATCATACGCGTTCTTAACCTTAAGCAGCCTGTCATAGTTCGGACCCCAGTACCTCTTATGCGCTTCTGCCGCCGACAAACTCGAGTCGGCATAGTTGATGTACATGCCAAACTGCTCATTAGGAGTCGCCTTCTCAATCGCGCTGACCCAGCCGTTCAAGAAGCTCATCCACTCGGGCGGGTACGACGAAGCAGTGCCGAACATGGTGTCGTAGAACTGCATCTTCAAGATCTTGTCACGGTGCGCGTACGCGGTTGCATTGACGGGCACGGCCGAGATGGCTGATTGAGAGCCGCCGTGGAAGTCGATAAGGAGATACCATCCACGGTTCCAAATGTTCTGCGCCGTGCTGAAGTAGTAGTCTGAGAGCGCGGTCAAGGTGGCGTCCGACAGGGCGGGGGTCATGAGTGATTTGGCGAAGAAGACCTCGTGGGTGTCATAGATGTCAGGCTGGGGTAGGGGCCCATTGGCGAAGGCCGTTAGAGAGTCGATCCAGCCTTTGGTCGAGACGGTGGCGCCGTTGCCGGAATTGGGGATGTTGAGCTTGGCGAGTAGGGGGTTCATGAGTGCGTCGTAGCTGCTGCGGTTACCGTAGTAGACGCCAGTCAGCTGTCTGGGGAAGAATGTGCGCATGTTGAGCTGGGGCGGATGGTCGTGGAGGGTGAAGTTTTGCAGGACGGAGAGCATGTTGGCGATCTGAGAGGTACTCTGTATAGGCATATTGTAAGAGAAGTTGATGATGTCTTCGGGTGCATTGAAAGTTTTGAATTTGAAGTCAGTGACTACGCCGAGGGAGCCGCTGCCTCCTCGAAGTGCCCAGAAGAGGTCGGGATTCTGTGTGTCTGAGGCTGTGACTACGCTGCTGTTGGCGAGGACAACAGTCATAGAGATGAGTTGATCTAGAGTCAGGCCGTGCATGCGCGAGGATAGACCATAACCGCCACCAAGAGTAAGGCCAGAGATACCAACACTATCATGTAATGTCAGTGCACTGTTCTGGTAGTAGTGATTCTTCGCTATATCCTCAACTCACCCAGGGCACGTTCCATGAGCGATGGCTTGCTTTCCTTGACTGTACAATGACAACGCAATGTTGCCCAGTCTTCCACCAGCTCCTATGACAGCCGTATGGGCTACCGCATCAACAGTGACGCTGTTGAAGCGGCGCATGTCGACAACCAAATGTCCATCCTCTCCTCCGAGGCCAAACGAGGCGTAACTGTGACCTCCACACTTTGCAGAGACTCGTATTCCGTTCGCAGCACCACAAGCCACGGCATCTTGAACATTCTTGACGCTTTCTGGCACAGCGTAGGACGCCGGCGTGTAGGGTAGGCGAAGATTGAACGGTTTCACCGCCTGTGTGTAGTTTGCGGTATTCTTGGCGTATACAGGGACCTTGTGGGACGTGAGACAGTCATCAAGCGCTGCTCTCTTGTCCAACGAGAGTGCAGTCGTAGGACAAAGGAGTGCGGTGGAGGCCAGCAGCCACGTGCAGTAACTTTTCATCTTGAAAGGTTGAGAAAGGTCAGCGGCTGCCCAGGACTGCTCGTTTTGCCAACGCCCTTCCAAGCCTTAAGTGTTACTTGTAACACGGGAGTGGAGATCAATTACGACGTTTCATATCCCATATTGCTTCTGTAGAGTGCGGTTGAAATGACCAGAGACGAGGTAGTAGCCACTTCAGAGAACTCAATGACCTCGTTTGGATACTAACGCCCCATAATTTCTCTTGGCTGGCCATCGGAAACATGCCATCGCGTATAGGATGACCAAATGGTTACGATCGAGAGACGCCCGTTATGAACCCAACACGATGCAGTGTCTCCAAACGTTGCGGTTGCAATGAATAGACTTTATTGTGCTATGAAATCTTGGCGTCATTGGTCGCACAAAGATTAAGCAATGACGAGTCTTTTAGATCCTTGTCCATACTTGAGTGTTGCATAGCCGTGGTTCTTTGCCGGCATATGTACGCGTGCGATATGTCGGCAGTGGAAGTTTGGTTCCTGGTGAACGGTGTAGCCAAGACTTCCTATATATACATGGGGATCTGGGTAAAGACTGTAACTTGCGAGAGTACTTAATATCATGGTGAAAGGAGCTTAGGTCCGAATCGGTAGCAGTAGCGTTTTATTCCTGAGTGCAGCTGCCCGGGGCGCCAGTGACAGCTTGACCTCCGGCTGTAGCTGTTGACCAATTTGTGCGTCGACCAGAGAGCTATCATCATTTGCTTTCTAGGGTCGCAATGATCAGTGTCTTGGCCCATCTCGAATAGAACAGAGATCTTTTACAGGGGTCGTAGCTTCTACCAATCATACTCAATAAATAGCTACAGTCCTAAAGGCCTTACAAGTAACCCCCAGCGACCTTCTAGGCCGAAATCAAAATATTACCCATAGTTACGTCACTTACCCATGTGCATGCCCCTCTGCATATCCTGTGACCTGCAACCCGCATAAGTAGGCGAAATGGAAAGTCGTTTTAATTTCCCCACGACGATCCGCCAAGTGCGGCTTACGGTTGAAACATATGACCCCTGTCGAAACATGGTTACAAATTGCGATATATTGTCTTTAACCGGCTTGGAAAAATAAACAATCTGGGGATGAATGCGGCCCTATGATACAGGCACAGAGCTCCACCTAGAAGGACTGTGTCAGTCCAAGACGGCGTAGCTGCATGTTTCAGCGTGACCGCTTAAAATGCCCAAGCCTGTTAAGTACTATGCGCGCGATATTTGGGCGACAGTAGTGGGGAATTCGACACGACACACCTGGCACATACAAAATCACGCGACAGCCCTGGGATGTGATGGCAACAACAGCTCTCGTCATCATTCGCCATGTTGTCCTCAAGCCCCCTGCTTCTGCCGCTGTTCGGCAGCGTTGCAAGTGCAGCCAACCTCTGGGCATCACACTATACTACCGCCACTCTCAACTACCTCAACTTTGATGGAAACTCCCTGACTTTGAAAAGCTCGACACCTTCGGGCAATACCCTGCCTAGCTGGCTCACATATGACAATGTTGGAAAGACATTGTACGTTGCAGACGAGAACTTTATGGGGCCAAATGGAGGGACCTTGATGTCTTACTCGGTCGGCAACAACGGCAGCCTGCAGGCACCAGGAAAGGGCCAAACGCCACAGGGTGTCGTTGCCACAACGCTCTATGGTGGATCTGATGGAAGAGGCTTTATTGCCAACGCTCACTAGTAAGTCAATATGCCTCCCGAACATCAGCAGCGGCTTACCTTATAACAGCCAAACTTCGCAGTTGACGACTTTCAAGCTGCCATTGAACGGTGGTACACCACTTCAAACCATAAAGTACACCGGCAAGGGCGTCAACCCTTCCCGACAGGAAGCCCCTCACCCGCACCATGCATTTGTGGACCCAACTGGAGACTTCTTGATTGTACCTGATCTCGGAACAGATCTTATCCGGATCAACAAGATCGACAAAACTTCTGGTAAACTGACCGAGTGCGGTGCCGGAAAGCCAGTCCCTGGAACGGGACCCAGGCACGGTGCGTTCTGGAGACCATCCGGGACTTCCTCGCGTGTGCAACGACGAGCCGGCGGCACGGTGCTTTTCATTGCCAATGAGCTAAGCAACAGCGTGTCTGGATGGGCTGTCTCGTATCCCTCGGGAGGGTGCATGACCTTGACCTTGAAGCAGACTTTGACGCCTTACCAAGGTAACGCTACCGCTGTGTCTGGCACCAAGGTCGGTGAGGTCAGGGTCAAGGACAATTTTGTCTACATTTCCAACCGAAACGACAAGAAGTTCAACGGCAACGACTCTATCAGCCAGTTCACCATTAGCTCCACCGGCGATCTTACTTGGACCGATCTCACGTCATCTTACGGTACCTATCCCCGTACTTTTGAAATCAACAAGGCAGGTGACTATGTAGCCATTGGCGACCAAACGACCTCCAATGTCGCTATTGTGGCGAGAGACACTGCAACCGGAAAGCTGGGTAAGAAGGTTGCCGACTTGAGAATTCAAAGTGCCGGTCACCCTGAGAACGAGGATGGTCTTAGTGCGGTTGTGTGGGAGGAGTAAACCCAACTAGTGGAGCAAGCGCAGCGCGTGTCTGTGGCACGAGACACTAGTACGGTACTAGCAGATGCGCTTGGGGAGCATGTATATAGGTCCTCTCGTGCTAGTTTCAATTGTAAATACTACTTTTTGTTGTAACTCAGCGTCACAGTCCATCTTCAGAGTAGCGTCTGCTTGACCATTGTCTTTGCAGGCATGATAAGAAGACGCTAAAACTGCCACGTTGTGACGCTCGACTTCACAGCTGTAGTATGATGTTTGCTCAAGTGGAGCCAGCAGCTCATCATCACAATAGACCATAAAAATAAAATCAGATTTCTAATGCACATATCCAAACCTAATTCAAGCCAACCCCATCTATTACTATGAAGACCGACATTTATCTCAACCTCTACCTCGAGCAG
Source organism: Curvularia eragrostidis (assembly GCA_020744315.1). Classification (NCBI taxonomy): domain Eukaryota; kingdom Fungi; phylum Ascomycota; class Dothideomycetes; order Pleosporales; family Pleosporaceae; genus Curvularia; species Curvularia eragrostidis. The sequence continues at coordinate 82,186 of JAIRCK010000052.1, read as the reverse complement.
GTTGCCATGTCGCCTCTCCTCTATCGACATGGCTCCACTATCGTGCGTGGTGGAAAGGTCATTGGACAGAGTTACAACAACTATCGCCCAGGCTTTGACGGTGGTGGTGCCCTGAAAGCTGGGCATCTTCCGCTGCGCTCATCAAACGATTGACAAAGCACGAAGTTATAATAATATGCCGCACGATGGGTTAAGGCTGAGTTTGCCGGGTCTCGGAAGTCACTTGTGGATTGAGATTTGATTATGAAAACACGCAATACATCAATTTGTCTTAAACAAACCAAATTGTCTTTCAAGATTCACTAGGTGATTTTCATTCTGCGGGAGCTTTTGATTGCGAGCAAATAGCCACTTTTGCACATATTTAAGGAAACAATAGAGCGGCATGCATTTTCTTCCTGTCTCTACCAACACTACCGGCGAATATGGCGAACAACATCGCCTTTGTCGACACAGTTTCAATCCTACCAGCTGCAGCTCCAGCAGACCGTGCACACGTCGTCCACAAAAAAGTCGTCGGCACCTCGACCGCACACATTCAGGATGCAATCGTCACCATATTGTACAACGTCTTTCCCGGTACCCTGCCCACATTCTTGGACCCACAAGTCAAAGATTTCATGTTTCAGCAAAAACAGGTGTCTTCAGATTCGATGCCAACATCTAGGAGTCGAAAAAGTCAGCTAGTCATCATGAAGAGAGGCAACAAGGTCGTTGTAAGTATTTCGGTAATTTCCTTTCAAAAGCAAAAAGAGATCATTTTAAAGTAATACTTGTTCAGGTAGGCTTAGTAGACAACTGTCCTTCCCTATTCAGCTCAACACACAGACTCATGTTTGACATTCTCGTTCGCTTGGATGTTAGTGAGGATGGCGCTTGGAAGATCACACACGCTTCAACATGCGAGTACTTTGAATGCGACTGGGAGGCTGTCTGGGCGGATAGACCTCTCGAATACTCCCCTTCTTTGATGAGTCAGAGGGCACATGCTGGGGATACGGATCCTCAGAGCGTTCGGCGCCTTAAGACGTTTCCCATGCAGTTGACACAGTCCATTCTCCAGGACCGCACATGGGACCAGAAGCACTTTGCTTCGAAACTGGTTACGAAGCGGATGGTGGGAGACTTTAGATCCGGTGTGCATGGGTGTTAGGAGTGGAAAGAGAGGGATAATGAGGGAGTCAGGCAGTCGCTTGCACAGCACTCATTTCACTTGCGCCGATTGCGTCCTATTTTTTGTTACTCTGCATTCAAGGCTCGTCGTTATTTTTCATCAATAAACATTCTACTCATTAACCTAAATTATGCAAGACACATTGTGGAATCAGTGATCTCTCACACACAAACTTTCAGCTTGCGCTTAGCCAGGCGCTCGGTCCTTTACTGCAGCGTTGCTTCATGAGCTTTTCCCGACTTCAATACTGAAAAAGACCATTCGCTTAGAAGTATCTTGTAGATATTAAGTTGTCAAGCATGAAGCAGTGGGTTTTCCCACGTCACATCATGACACGCTGTACATCTCCTTCAGTCAGTTCTCACCGATCCCCACGCCAGCACTAATATTCACAATATATATTGTCTCGATGGACCCTCACCTCGCAGCAAAAACTCGCCGTTCTTCTGCAAATTGTAGTTCTTCAACACTCACCCTCCCACCCCTCCCTCGACATGTTCTATTTATCAGTTCACTCCTCACAGCTTCATCGCTCACCAACCCGCGCTCAGAACTGTTGTACTTATATCGCGCAGCGACGCCTATGAGCTCCAAACTATACGACCTGAACTCCAAAGTCTCTAAACTTGTATTATCACAAAACTTCTTCTAAAACACTATCAGAATGCCAACCTCCACGGCCACCACTCCACCGCCTCCAGAAACAACCAACACGACTGCATCCTCAGAAGCTAGCATCACACCAGCTTCACCAATCGAGAGCGATTCAGTCAAGAGCAGCAGCAGCAGCAGCACGAATTCCAATTATACTTCAGCATTCGCCAGCCTGCCGCCAGACAACATCCCACACCACGCCCACATCCTCGATATCACCTCAACCACCATTACCACTTCTACGTCTTCACCCAGCCTGCAAGACGCAATCGCCACAACGCTCTTCCACACATCCTCCGACCACCTCCGCAGCTTCCTCAGCCCCACGGTCCCCATCTTCAAAGCCATCTTCGGCGACAAAAAAGCCGCTACCAAACAGCTAGTCATCTGGCGCAAAGGCGTCGAAGTCCTAGTTCGTTATCCCCCCTTCCCCTTTATCCTTCCTCCATACACACACATACACACAATTCTAACCACAACCAAACGAAACACAGATCGGCACATCCACACACCACCCCTCGCTCAAACGCTACTACTTCGCGCACGTAGCGGGCCTGCTCGTCGGCTACGACGGCTACTGGTATCTGCGCGCCACGGCGGGGAATGCGTGGGTGGGGGCTGCGCGCTGGAGCGACGTGTGGACGGGCAAGTTCGAGTGTATGGGGGTCGTGGAGAGGATGGGCGTTGAGATGACTGAGAAGGGGATGCAGGGGAGGGCACGGGAGTTGGCGGTCGAGGTGCTCGAGGCGAGGTATTGGGTGGCGAAAGTGGAGGTTAAGACGTGATTCTGGGGCAATGGGGATATGGAGCTGAAAATGTGTGTGTGATGGGGGTGGTGAGAGAGAGAGTGAGAGTTGGGCTGGGGGGTGTTTGAGAGAGGAACATTTTCATTCCTTTCGTCTTATTGAATGGCAAGCGGGAGGTACATGAATGGGGTAGCGGGAGCTCACCGAAGCGGAACTGGGTTATGCGGAAAGAGAAGGATAGCATTGCATCGTGAACAATGTAACGTCTGCAAGGGAAAATAGCCATGAAGTAATTTAGGTCCAGATCCTTTGGTAACAGGATTTTATCACAAATGAAATAGCAATGATGTACCAGAGAAGATGACAAGTATATTCAGAGTCAGATAGAAAGCGCACTTCATATAGTCCTGAAGGGTATCAGCAGACTCCATTGAATGCCAAAATAGTGTATAATGATAAGAGAAAAGATAGGGAATATCCGCTAAACGCCCTCGTAAGCCCCGTCTATTGGGAACAGTTGGTCATGTCAAACCCTCTATGTTCATGAAGAGGAAGTACACCCAAAAAACGCCTCTTTCTAATGGTCCCACAACGCCAGATGCAAATGTGATTCTATTCGAACGAATCAAAACACAAAAATCACCATTTTCCTGGTCCAAAGGTCTCCCCTTTTGGTACTTGCTTGTACGGACAGGCCTGCCAGTCACAGCCCTAGATTGGAAAGTCAGTGTATGTTCTCAACCTTGCGACAGTGCAAACGAAAGACAGCCTTCTTACCTGCTTGTAAATTTCTGTACCCCACCACCTGAACCCGCTCATCCATCCGGGATACACGATGCCAAAAAAGATGACAACAACGCCAAAGGCAAGCCCAGAATCCAAAGCGGCACTAAGCATCATGTTGTATTTCTTCCACCACGCGTTCTTCCGGTTCTTGATTTCGTAGTTGAACAAGTAGCATACCATGGCCCAGACGGAAAAGTTGAGCCCCGTGGCAGGCGGAATCCAGCTCAGGCTGCCAAAAACGACTGCCAGATTTACTTTGCTGAGCATCGACTTGCGGTCTCCGCGAGCGAGGTAGTACAGGATGACGGGTGCTATGGCGCCGATAGGGAAGGCCCAAACGAGATGTTGGTACAAGGCGCCCGGCCCAAAGAACTTACCTGGTCCAACGACACCCCATAGAATGCTGCCATTGAAATGGACGCGTGCAATCGGACAGTTGAACCCATTAATGGCCTCGGCGGTGCAAATACCAGGAATGAAGTTGAGCATCCAGTTCAGCACGCCAATCTGTGTAAGGCTAGAGACGATGGTCACGGTAAGTTGCAGCTTGAAAAGGATCCGTGGCGGGATTTTCATGTAGTGACCGAGCTTGAGATCTGAGGCAAACTTCAAACCTTGTGTCGCTGAGATGTATCCAAATGTAGTGAATACCATATTTGCGACTGGGCGACCAGGAAACACGACACCGCAGATAAGCTGGCAAATGAGATAGATGCTGCTTTGTTGATTGGTAATGGCCATGACAATACCAATGGGTATGAAGAGCACCGCGGCGATGCCCAGTGCCATCAAGAGGCCATACCAGGGCAGATGGACCGGGTAATACTCGACAACGAACATGCCAACAGCTGCCATGCTGACGCCCGTCAAAATGTACCAGGCAATAGGTACATCTTCGTACCTTCGCATCAGCCGGTTGTGTACGTCCTCGGCGGATAAAAGGTCCTCGACGTCTGGCTCAGAATTGGGGCTAAGTCTTTGCGGAAAGGCAACAGGAGACGAAGGGGATTCGTTGGTTTCCGAGCTATTGGCCAGTGGCTGGTAATCAGCAACTGATTCTTGTCTGATCTCAGCCCAGGAGCGACGCCATTGCTTCCAGATGTCCTTTCCATACCAGAGTCCAGTATGCGAGAGTAGAGCGGTGAGGCCGGCGAACTGGAGAGCATAGCTGAGCACGTATGTAATGGGGAGATATACCCGGCTGTAGTTCTTGTACGCTTCTTCATCAAACAGAAATTTGTCTGTCAGAATCTTGCTGACATCATACGGCTTTCCGCGGTTGTCCCAGACGATCGAGGAGAGAATGGGCATATAGGATGAGTATAGAACATTTTTGTAATCTGCACCTTATCAGCACCAGAGAAGAGAGTTGGGGCAGGACACCTACACATGATTGGCGCTGCGATCCACATGACACCAACAAGTCCTCCGAGGATGTTCATGGCAGCCCAGAAGGGCGTGATCAACGGGGATCCGATGTACGCAATTTGTGCCCAATCAAAAGTCACAGGGAACAGTCCAAGGCCGGACGAAATTCCAAACTGCAGAGCGTAAGCAGGCATTTTTATTATTATTTTACTTTTCAAGAAAATAGGGCTTACCAGATTAGCGACAACAACATTTTTGGGAGCAAACCAGGTGAGTACATTGAAGTAACTCAGGGCGGGGAACAGCAACCCGGGAAGGAAGTAAAAGGCAACGGATCCTAGAAATATGCGGACAAAGAACTTGCGTGGTGCAATTGTCCAGCCGTCGGCTGGTTTATTTTCATCCTTGTGCAATGCAGTGAACATGGCGGTGGAAACCAAGGTGCTTGGCCATATCATGCTGCTGGGTCGGACAAGATAGCGCCTTGTGATGCCAGCAAGGGAGTAGCCCAGTATTTGGGTCGAGAGAATGAGCAATATTTGGTACATGATGCCGAGGTCCTGGCGGTAGAACTTGACCTGTTCGACAATGACCTGTGGATGTTAGCTGTGGAAGGGGTGCAGCCTGCTGGGTTACACACATCAGTCGCGAAAGCAAAGCCGAAAGACACATTGCTGCTGACATAGACACAGCAGTGTTCCTTTTCATTCCAGCGTCCCTGTGCAAGCCAGAGACGTGTGCGACGTGACCAGCTGGCCTTTGCTTGTGAGTGGGGTGAGGTCGCCTGGGCGCATCCATCAACAAAGGTTTCTTCAGGGTCATCTGGTCGTTTAAAGAGTTGGTCCCAAAACAGGCCCATGGGGTGGACAAGCAGGAGGGCAATAATAGGAGTAAGGCTAACACTAGGGTATCGCAGGGAAAAGAACAAGTTGGTGGAAGAGCCGGCAATGGAAAAGAGGATGGACAGGAACCACATGCGAGGGGTATCAATGGACAGAGAAAGATTGTCGGTAGCCGCCACCGAGGCTCTTACTTGAGCGTAGGGCGAGTTGTCGGAAGGGTTTCCCTTCATATCGTGCAAGCCAGCGTCGTGGTGGTCGTCGTCGTTGGCGGACTCGTCATTGTCTAGGGTGCTGCTCGACGAGGCCGAGCTGTCAAACAATGGCGCGCCCGCCGTAGAAGGATCGAGGCCGCTGGCGTTGAATCTTGCCTCGAAGCGGCACTCCTCCTGACCACTGGAGGCTACACCAAGCGTTGTGCTGCTGCGGCTGGCGTCTCCTGTTCTGCGGCGGGACCTGGTGGCACCGGGCGACGACTCACAGTTGGCAAGCCTACTCTTGCCCTTTATTTGCGGCAAGGCATCACTCTCACTGTCCTGGCCAGGGCTCTCTGGGCTCGTGGAAAGAATGGGCAGCACGCCGTATGAGCCTGGGGGGAGCAGTCAGCACGTGCAGCAGCGAGATGCGGTGCGCCGTGTGCGCCATTGCTCCTGTGCGCCGATCGCAAGGGAAGAGAGGGTCGCAGTAGGGAACATGGCGCGTCGCAGAGCATTAGCTTACCTGTACCCTGCGCCGGGCTCGACCTCATCAAAAGGGGCACTCTGGACATGGTCTTTGAGAGAGAGTGCGAAGGGGAGTCGGGACGGGCTGGTGGCAGATCAGAGCCGTCATCAGATGGCGTTTCAGGCGTGGCTAATGCGTCTGTTCCTTTTGCCGCCAGGGCATGTAACTCGTAGCTGGCCGTTGCACGCACGGAATGAGACGGGTGGCGCGTGTCTCGGGAAGGGCGGGCAGGCGAGGAGGCAAATGGTAGCGGCAGTGGCAGTGGCAGTGGCAGAGACGGCGGGCGCCTGGCCTCGTTGGCCATAAGTACTGGGGGGCGTATCCACCAGCGTCGCCAGAGCAGTACAGCTTCTCGCGGCTCGATGATCAGACGATCAGATAATGCTGGGCGTGTTGGGCGTCGTCCTGGGTGCATCTGATTAGATGGCCCCACGTGCACGCGCGACAGCCAGGTCGATGACGAAAATTTGCCGGCGCCGGCCAATCATGCGCCCCGCTGCCTCGCATCCGGCGGCTAGATCCGACCCAGCATGCGGCCATCACAGGCACACACCACCCATTATGTACATACCAGACACACTACCAGCTCCACGGCCAGGCCACCGGCACCGCCGCTCCATCCCACGCAGAAATAGCCCGCTTGTTGCGGCGACACCAAGCAGCCGCAGAACCGTACGACACACGTGCGCCGTCTTGCGGTCAACCCTTGCGTCGTGCTCGATACCGCTCCCTCGAAAGCCCTTAGCGTCACATGACCCCGTCACCCTGCTGTATACATACTAGTAGTATGTACATACGGTACAGCATGCATGGCAGAGTCATTGCAGCCTGATGTCATATTTCTCGCAGTGCATGCGCGTCTTCAAGGCAGCCAATGGCCACGAGAGACAGGCGTTATCCCCAGCTAAGCACCAAGCCCTGCCCGGTAGCGCCTGGGCGCCCCATACACCGTATAGCCGACATAAGACTACACCTACCATTCGCGACAAGCGCTGTCAATGCGCAAGGGAAAAAACAAGGCCGACCAAACTACGCAGAAGCAAACTACGCAAAAGCAAACATCGGCGCTGCGCCGACGACCCCCTAGCAATACTCTACTACTACAATGGCCAGTCCAACAATCTATCTCCATGCTGGGTGACGTTTGTGCACCTCTACTTTTGTCCTCGTCCTGGCTAGCATTCAAGTCCACCATGCCCCATAGCCGAACAACTCTGTAGTCGCGCGTCTGCTCCTACTCACCCCCGCACCAAATTCTCCGCATCTGCTTACTGCTCTGCTTCAGGCAACCAGCGTACGCCTAGGTCGGTTGTCTGCGTCGTCAACCCTGAGGCTATGCATCGCAGTCGCGACCATGGAGGGTGTTTTGGTGTGTCAAAAGGTAAGCCCTACCCGTATTTCTGTAGCCTTGATCCTCCTCAGCGCCACAACTATACAGCGGCGCCAATCAGCGACAACTCAAAATAAGCACAACCGTAAAATCAAATGCTTTTGCATCTACACGAAGATGACAAAGGGTCGACTACGCCCGGCGTAGTGCGTAAGCTTGATATTCGTCATCGAGGTACAGCCCTCAGGCAACGCATCGTCCTGCAATATGGATTTTTGTATAAGAAGGAGGTCTATCAGGAAGAGAGATTGAATCTACATCTTGTCAACAAAGCATCATGGCGCGTGCAGTACTTCTCAGTAGCTTGTTGTTGGCCTCATCGTCGGCCGCTCTTAGCGGCCGCGATGCTACAAACATGGTCTACTCCTTTGACGACGTGCATATCCCCACCCTCTGTCTCTCCTTAATGCCACTAACATCCTCCAGGTGAAACCAAATTCCGACCTTGTATGGACACCATGCTACCAAAACTTCACCTGTGCACGCTTGATTGTTCCCCTGGACTACGCCAACCTTGCAGCTGGCAACACGTCGATTGCATATATCAAACTTCCTTCAACCACCCAGCCAACCGAAGACATTCTCTTCAACCCTGGCGGGCCAGGCGGCTCAGGCGTCGACTCTGTCCTGCACAACAGTGCCGAGTTACTTGACAAGTTAGGGTCAGGGTACAATCTCATCGGCTTCGACCCGCGAGGCGTCAACAACAGCGGCCCGAGCCTGAATTGCTTCCCCGACAATCCAGAAGCGGAGCAACTGTTTACCCCCGAGTTCCAGAGACCAATCAACAGCCAGTCTCCCGAGTCTGTGGCGCGAGCCTTTGAAATCATGGGTGCGTGGGGAGACTGGTGCTCGGCTGTGTATCGCAATGGGTCGGCAAAGTACGCTGGCACCGTGGCCAATGCGAACGATATGCTCAACTATGCAAAGAAAAGGGCGGTTGCCGAGGGAAAGAGTGCCGATGATGCGAAGCTCTGGTACTGGGGCGTTAGTTATGGCAGCGTCCTAGGTGCAACGTACGCAACACTGTTCCCAGACCGCATCGGACGACTCATCTTGGATGGCGTCGTTGTAACCGACACCTTTTACAAGGGACGCTGGGGCGACCTGAGCCAGTCCGACGATGCCGTTATGGCATTCGCTGCTACATGTCAAGCCGCAGGACAGGACAAGTGTGCCTTCTACTCCCCGACTCCCCACGAGATCATCAAGCGTATCCGCAGCGTGCTCGAGAACCTAAGGAAAGACCCAATTCCTGTGGCCGACCCGAACATCAGCCCCATCCCGCTGCTCATCACCTATGAAGACCTCGCCTTCACCCTCTTCAACTTCATCTACTCGCCTGTCGTTGGCTTCCCCGTTCTCGCCAGCATCTTCGCAGACATGGAACAGCGCAATGCCACATCGCTCGCCCTCACGCTGCAGGCCCAGCCCGCCACTGCGCTCAATTACGGCGTTCTCGTAGCATGCATCGACAACGACCAGGTCCCGGGCGTCCAGAATATCTCATCCATGGCCCTGTGGCAGCAGCACATTGACGAGGTCAACAGCGAGTCGCAGTTTGCCGCCGACGCCTGGGCCACCGTCGCCCTCATCTGCAGGAAAATGGACGTGTTGCCCCCAGACAGCCAGCGCTTTCTTCGCCCGGCTGGTGCCAATAACACGAGTTTCCCCATCCTGTTTATTGGAAATACCGTTGATCCTATTACTCCGGCTACAGGGTGAGTAGTTTTGTTGTTGTTGTTGCCCGTCTCCTACAGTCACTGCAAATCAAGTCTTTTTGTTTTCTCTTCTATACCAATTTACTAATTCTTGGTGTTGTCCCGCAGAGCACACAAAGTATCCAGCCTCTTCCCTGGCTCCGTCGTCCTGATCCAGGATTCCGTCGGCCACACTTCTCTTGCGGCAAGCTCAAAGTGTACCTCGCGCAATGTCCAGCTGTATCTGAACGGCACATTGCCTGCCGCAAATACCACTTGTTCAGTCGAGAGTGTGCCTTTTCTAACCGCCGTCTGAAGGATTGTAAAAAAAAACAATAGGGAGAGAGGATTGAGGATGCGGTGGAAGTAGTAACTTGATAGATCATTCGCGCGCTCTAGCTGTTACCAGCAAGCAAATCACAGTCAGACGCTAGTATACATACACTTAATATACACATAATTCTGCCTAGGTTACAGCTGCATGTTTTGTACTTGTACATGGGTATACTAGCAATTCTCAGTGTGACGTGACCTCATTCACATTCACATGACCGGGCACACCCGCATGACCACCCGCTCTCGTACTCGCGGCCAGGCTCTCCACCATGCTGATCGCGCCCTCGGTATCGTCCTTGTTGTACAGAAACAATCCCTGCAGCGCTGCCGTGCTCACCGAGTCGACGAGGCCCAGCTCCCTGGCTTTTGTCATAAAGCGCTGCTTTGCCTCGCCGCTAGCGTCGAACTCGGCGTAGAATCGGTCCCACAGCTGTTCAATCTGGTATTCAGTTGCTTCGCCCAGCCGGACCGTCATGTCGACACGTCCCGGTCGCACGAGGGCCTCGTCTAGCCTCTCGACGTGGTTGGTCGTTAAGAAGATGATACGCTCTTCGGCACTGGCCACACCGTCTAGAGCGTTCAGAAGCCCGGAAAACGTCACCGAGGCACTTGCATACCCGTCGGGACCAGGAGTCTTGCGGTTCATAAAGGCAACGTCTACATCCTCGAGCAGGACCACAGTGCGGCGCGGGACTTTGGTCAGCAGATGGTTCAGCCTGTCATCTGTGAGACCGCGCTCGCTGACGTTGAGGATGGCAATGTTGAAGTCGAGGTGTCCTGCAACCGCTTGGATGAAAGAGCTCTTGCCGGTGCCGGGAGGACCGTACAGCAGATAGCCTCGGCGGTAAGGTATGCCCCGGTCCAGGTACCACTTGCGTGACGAGATGAAAGCTTCCATGTCCTCGACAATCCTCTCCTTGACGCCACGTTCGAGGACGACAGAGTCCAAGGGCCGCTTCCGCTTTGCATCGCCAAACTGCTGCCACATGGTGCCCATGGAGTTGTATATGACTGTCTTGCCCTCCTGTGACTGTTGGTATATCTGATGCGCCTCGGCGAAGATGTCCTCGAAGATGTCACGGTGCGAGTACAGCGTGGTGAGGTTGATTGTCTCAAAGGGTACACCATCCTTTACATTGAGGCTGTTTCGCTCTCGTTGCCGGTCAACGAGGATGAAGGCGTTCTTGTAGCGCAGGAAGTGCTTGCCGGGTCCGGGTACGAAAGAGAAGTGGGCGGCGTGCGAGGGCCCGTCGGGCGGCGTGTATGTCTGCACCTGCAAGTGGTGCATGCGCGGATCAATGCGATTGAGGACTCTGGAGAGCACATTATTGTGAGCCAATGGCCTGGTGCCGGCTTGCTGCGCTCGGTGGTAGTTTGTCATCCATTGCAGGACCCAAGGATAGGCGTCGTCATGGCGGGTGATTTCGAGGTCGACGAGCATGCGCCGCTTGATGAATGCGGCACCATGCTGCAGTCCTTTCTGGCCTGTCCGTGCCGCAACCCCAAGCGCTGCGAGGCCGAAGCCCTATGGCATCAGTGAGCACACGTCGAGCACACGCATAGGCGGCAAGGGGCCAATTCATACGGCGGTAAAGAAGGGGTTGTCGGCGACTTGAGAGAAGATGGACGCGGAGCTATCACTGCCCGCGGCAGTAATGTGCTTCGCTAGCTGGTGTTGTGGCGTGTTGGATTCCATGGACTGGAGAGAGGCTCGTTTGTACAGAAATTTGATAGGCCCTCGACGCTAACTAGCGCGCCCTGTCGAGCTGCGGCACGGCCATGTTCCGCTGGCTCAGCCTGAACGTCGCGCTCTCTGGGATGGTTTGGTGACTGTGTGAGCATTGCGTGCTGAGCATACAAAGCCAAAAAAAACGAAATAAAACAAAATAAAAGTGTCGTGTCGTCCCAATGCACATGAGATGCCGTGCAGCTGCAGTGGGAATCCGGGGTAGAGCAAGGGGATGGCCCTTTCCCAGTGCGGTGGAGTCGCGGTAGTCGTAGTGCAGCGCTAAGGCGACGCTTGGACCGGGGCCCGTTCGTGATAGATAGCCATGATAGCCCTGTGCCCCCTCCCTTTGCCTGGACCCGACACTTGTACAGACTTCTCGGGCTGTGGGCCTCAGTCCTTCTTCTCCTGTATGCCATGGCTACCGTGACCATCGGCAGATCTTATTTCAACGCCCTTGTGCGCAGGTAGGCCACTATACATACGCACTTGAACTAGTCGTGGCCTACGCTGTTTGCTGACTAGACCCGTAGGGCCCAATATGTTAGTAGTTCCTCACACCAGGTTCGAGCTGTGCGCTTGTTCCCCGCCGCGTAGCTGACACAGACCGCTAGTATGCTTCTACTCAGCCTGTTCAGTATGGTACTGACCTCTCAAACCATGTCACCATCTCCAGGGCGGAGCATGATCATATGGTGCGTTTCCTCTTTTTCATTACTGTCTCAAACAATCCTGTCTTGTCCATCTTGACCCTATACCTCTTTACTGCCATTCTACTTTCCATCTCATGTTCTAACAACTTGTGGATTATAGGTCCAGGCGTTGCGAGAATATCGTACGTACATGCCACTTTAAGCGCATTGTTCACCATGATTTCACCATGGTCCCTGCGTTCCACAGAACGGCTCCTGACTGGGCCCAGATCTTCTCAAAAGCGCTCTATTCCGTGGGGGGCTGACTGTCGAGACGCTCGAGACGCTACTGCAAGATGAGCATGGCGGCGCTGCCGACGACGAGCTATTAGGATATGATTATGAGTCGGAGCATACATCTGTCAGAGCCAGAGCTGCAGGGACCGAACATGACCGACGCACTTTCGGTCAAGACAAGTACCATCGCACGCACGGAGAGACAGAGTCTTTCATGTTCAATCCAGAACATCTACCAGATGACGATGACGACCAGACTCAGTCACTGAGCCGGCATATTCCACTTCATGCCCAGCGGACTATACTCGTTACGAATCTTTCCGAACGCACTACCCATAAAGACTTGGTGGGCGTCATTCGTGGCGGAAGACTACTTGACATATTCCTCCGTAATGATCGATCTGCGACCATCTCGTTTGTTGAAGGCGCTGCAGAGTTTCTCGCGTACGCCAAGCGAAACGACATCTATCTACAAACGAAGAGGGTAAGGTATGCTAAGTTGTCTTTTCGAGTACCATACTGATTTCGTCAGCTCGAGTTCCGCTGGAACGATAGACAGTTCCATGTACCCCCACATGTGGCTACCAAGATCGCCAACGGAGCAACTCGAAACCTCGTGGTACGGGGCATTGCTGGAAAATTCACAGCAGATCGGATCAGGGAACACCTAGACCACATCCATAAACTTGTCGTGATTGACATCTACTTCAAGAACGGGGACGCATATATATCGACCAACTCTGTCCACAACGCGCTCTTCGCGAGAACTTGCATGATGTCACGTACTGGGTACAAGGGCACACGCATTGAGTACTATCCGGACGAGTGCGCGGAGCCGCTGCGCCAACCTACGAAAACGTCCGCTCACGTTCAACATGTACCACTGAAGCCTGCACCTCCGGTCAACCAGTACGCTCTTCTCGATATCGGGACAGACGACGACTCTGAATCGGAAGAAGACTCGTACAGGATCCATGGTGTGCATGTGGGTGGCTGTCGTTTGGCTGACGGCCTAGCAGCATAGGCCACCTGACAAGCGGCTGTTCGTCAGTTGCAGCTTGCTACGGCCAGATATTTCTATGACTTAATCAATGTCCGTCCTCAGGGAGCAAACCAGGCTGAACCAGCCTTCTTTGTGGCCTGGTAACTGCGAAGATGGCTAACCCTAAAGTTCGCCTATTTGGGCATATATCAACGAGAACAAGAGCCGGTCACATCACAGCCGGCTACCACACGTTGCTCCTTGACACAGACGCATAGTATCGTATGGGTGTTGTAGATTCAATCAGGCAAGGTAGTTGTTATAACTACCTATCAGGGGCATTTTCTTCGGCTTCTTCTTTTTCCTATACCAATACCCTTTTACCATTGTAGCTTCTTCTGCAAGACTCTGTTTTAATGACGAATCCGATAATTCCGCTCTATCTTGTGGATCCTTATCTGTGATCGCTCACATGCTGTCAAGTCTCAGGGTACTCGCTTAAGCAGCTCGTTTGGTTTAGCAGACGTTAGCTCCGCATGATTGGCACGTCACTGGAGCCGCCATCTCGTCCACGTCTCCACCTGCTCCAATACATAAGTCAGCTTGGCCTCTGGGACACTACTAAACTCAAGTGCCGTATCAAAGCACCAGATATTGGAGAACAAAGCCATGGCTCCCATTGTCAAAGTAGCCGTCATTCAACTCTACCCAAAAGTACTGATTACCCCACACTTGGCTTACACCCCACCCCCGCCCCCACTCTCACGCTCCTTCATAGTGCATCTCCTGCACGCACAACCCAATGCATTGTAGGCATCTTGGCTGACATGAGCAGCCTCTGCAACCTGAGCACAACTTCAACAAGGCGGCCTCGCTTATTCGCTCTGCAGCCGCTCAAGGCGCCGAGCTTGCCGTCTTGCCCGAATACCACCTGACCAACTGGAAGCCCAAGGACTCCGAGTTTCTGGCCGTGGTGGAAAGTTGCTCGGGCTATCTCGAAAAGTACCGACAGCTCGCAAAAGAATGCGGTATCTGTAAGTGTCTTTCAGGCCGACTTTTGGCCAATAACATCCAATGGTTTTATTACTGCTGACTTAGGGTATCACAAGGCATCGTCCCCGGGACCATAGTCGAAAGCCACAAGGAGAATGAAAAAGAGCAGGATCGACTTCTCAACGTATGCTACTTTATCGACCACCAAGGCAACATCACAGGCAAGTACGTGAAAAAGAATCTGTGGGGCCCCGAGCGCGACCACCTCACGGGGTCTGGCCGCGACATCCACGAGGTGTTTGACACGCCCATTGGCAAAGTCGGGCTGCTCATCTGCTGGGACCTTGCATTCCCGGAGGCATTTCGCGAGCTCATTGCCCAGGGCGCAAAAATCATCATCATCCCTACCTTCTGGACGCTGAACGACTGCAACGCGGCTGGGCTTGCGCAGAATCCTGCTGCCGAGGCGCTCTTCATCGACTCTATTCTTACCGCGCGCGCGTTTGAAAACACATGTGCGGTTGTGTTTGCTAATGCCGGAGGCCCGCCGGGCAAAGGCTTCATGGGTCTCAGCCAGGTCACAGTGCCATTTGTGGGCGCCTTATCCAAACTAGGTGGCGCTGCTGAGGGCATGAGCGTCGTCGATATTGATATGCGTGTGCTAGAAGATGCAGAGGAGAATTACCAGATTAGAGCTGATTTGGCCAAAGATGATTGGCACTACGACTACAGGCATGGGAAGGGTCCCATGGGACGCGGCAAGGAGAAGCTGTAAAAGGCCGGACCGATCGATCTAGCTCCTTCTTTTGGTATGGTATGATTGTGGTATCGTGAATGGTCTTTCGGCAGTTGCGTTGAATTTGGATTCCTGTCTCAGGAAATGGGATATCTACACGCTTGCTAAAAGACGGCAAGTAAAAGTTGAGAATAAGAGGAGCAGAAGAAAGAGTTCAAATAAAAAACATAACATAACATAGCATGGCCAGCTTCTATAGTTGCCCTCGTAACCTCTCGTCGTTTTGTATACACTGAGCCTGGTGGAGGTCTCACAACACAACAGTAGTAACAGCCAGACTGCTAATTGCTCCATGTCGACATAATAAGCTCTTTTTTTGTTTTCCTGATTTTAACTTTGGCTAGAACCGCTCTCCTCGCTCTCAAGCCGCTCACTCACCAGCCCCACACTCACATCCCTCGAAGTACGCCCCGCCCGATCGGTACTCCACGTCTCGCCAATAACCATGATCCTGGTGGTGCCTTCTTGGAGAAAGTTTGCTTCGTCTCGCGTTAGCAATGCCGCCGTCTCTTTGGCATAGACATTGCGGTAAAATTCGCGGAAATGGGCCTCGTCCTCAAACATCATCTCGCTAACGCAGTCGCAGTCAAAGCTCTCGTTGACAACGCCGCGCAGCATCAGAGGCGGATGATCTCGATTCGCGGGGCTCCCGAAGCCTTTCCGAGTGATCCGGGCCAGGTAGCGGCGCTTGAATTCAACAGGCCAGCAGGGGGCTAGCAGCGAGTAGGCCAAGGGTATGTGCACGCTTTCGTAGTGGTCTCTGAATTGCTCCGAGGTCAGGCTGTGGCTGCGCGTCAGGAAGAGGATGAGGTCGTAGGTCATGCTTGGGTGCTGGGCGGAAATGGGCGAGAGGGAAGAAGAGAAATAGAGACAAAGATAGAGAGACAGGAGGGGACACCAGAGGAATGGGCGAGGCAAGCTGCGCTCTTGGTCGAAGCAACTGTTTAGCGGCTTGGTTTCCTGCCTGGGCTACTTTTGTCGGATTTATTTATTTATTTTTTTTCTCTCCTAACGCGGATATCTGGTGTAATACTTGCGCCGACTACGCATACTACGGCGCCCCAGGCTTATCAGGCATCGCCGACAGACGGTGCACTATGACCCAGCGACCTGGAGCAGTCATGTGCCATAGACAGCTCGTATCGGGCGTATACACATAGCACCAGCTGAGGAGGGCGAGTCAAGGGCGCAAACGGTGTCGGGACTGGTGCCGGAGCAGGGTCAGCGGCGTGTGTGTGGCCAGGCTCTGCCATGTACGAGTGCTATCGATAACGGGCTGGACACTAGCAACGCGCACAGAACAGAACGCCAAAATTGCAGGCCAAGGTGGGGGTTTTGGACGCTGCGCCTACCACGACGACGACACGACAACCACACCGCCAACACCCCCCTCCGCCGTCCGCATATCCCGAAAATGAGTCTGCGCGAGCGTGTGCCGCCGCAGTACCAGAATGGCGAGGCCGCCAGGCGCCTGGACGACGACTCGGACGTCGAGGAGGAGGCCATGGCCAACGACTACCGCGAGCAGGTCCAGTACGACGGCATGGAGGATCTCGACCGCATGCCCTCGATGACGAGCAACCAGGACATCCATGCCCAGCTGCAGGCCGCCGCCACGCCCCTCGAGTTCCAGGCCACGCTCGAGACCAAGTTTGCCAGCTACGACAGCTACTGCAACCTGTTCCACTACATCCTCAACTCCGAGGGCCCCGTCGATCTCGAGGTGCCAAACTACTACTGGGCCTGGGACGTCATCGACGAGTTCATCTACCAGTTCAACAGCTTCTGCAGCTACCGCCAGCGCGTCGCCCAGAAGAGCGACAACGAGGAGGAGATTGCTCTGCTGCGCGAGAACCCAAACACATGGGGCTGCTACAGCGTCCTCAACGTCCTCTACTCGCTCATCCAGCGCTCGCAGATCAGCGAGCAGCTGGCCGCCATGAAGCGCGGCGAGGACGCCAGCCTGTATGCCGGCGAGTACGGCAACCGCCCGCTGTACAAGATGCTGGGCTACTTCTCCATCATTGGTCTCCTGCGCGTCCACTGCCTTCTCGGAGACTTCAGCCTGGCGCTCAAGACACTCGATGACATTGAGCTCAACAAGAAGGCCATGTTCGCCCGTGTCATGGCCGCACACTTCACCACCTACTACTATGTCGGATTCTCGTACATGATGATGCGACGCTACTCGGACGCCATTCGCATGTTCAGCCACATCCTCGTCTACGTCTCGCGGACCAAGAACTTCCAGAAGAACGCCCAGTACGACTCCATCACCAAGAAGAACGACCAGATGTACGCTCTCGTCGCCATTTGCGTCGCCTTCCAGCCCACCAGGCTCGATGACACCATCCACACTGCTCTGAGGGAGAAGTACGGCGAGCAGTTCAACAGGCTGCAGCGCGGTGGACCCGACTCCCTTCCTCTGTTCGAGGAGCTCTTCCGCAGCGCCTGCCCCAAGTTCATCAGCCCCACTCCTCCCGACTTTGACAACCCAGAGGTCAACATCGACCCCGTCGAGCACCACCTCCGCATCTTCATGGACGAGGTCAAGAACAACATGATGTCGCCCACTGTCAAGAGCTACCTGAAGCTCTACACCACCATGGATCTTAAGAAGCTCGCTGGCTTCTTGGAGGTCGAGCCGGAGAAGCTGAGGTGCTGGCTGCTCGTGAACAAGCAGAGGAGCAGGCAAATAAGGTGGGCCGAGGGTGGTCTGCTGGACGGCGATATCATCCAGGCCAGCGACCTCGACTACGCCATGGAGGGTGTAAGTAGAAGCTACGCGTCAAATCGACGAAACAGATTGCTAACGAAAAACCAACAGGACCTCATCCACGTCTCCGAGGCAAAGGTCGGCAGGAGGCTTGTAGACTGGTACCTCCGCAACCTGGCAAGGACGTACTAGGATGGCACACGAGAGTTTTTAGACATGAATTATTCACATTCGGATCCTATTCAGATAGAGCATTGCGACTAGGAGTTGGAGGGTTTCACGGCGTGCAACATTTGAAGAAAAAAGCAGAGGTTTTTTTTGCGAGACGCGAAACTTTGCTCTGGCAACGGGGAGACGGCACTTGGCCGATGGTCGTCTGTTAGCCTGTAGCTGATGACGCTGCCCGCCGCGTGCGAGGGTCGGGCCGAAGGAAGGAAATGACTACCTCTACACAGGTAGCAGGCGAGCAGGCGAGCCATGAAACATGATGAATACCAAACCAGTTTTGATGATTTCAAACAAGCACCTGGTTGCGCTAGCGTGAGACTTTATTCGTGTCCATTCGTGTCCATTGGTGAATTTCTGCTGCAACTTCAATTGCCAAAACCACTTGGGTTCCTCGATGGATCATAGCAGGGGGATGCGTGCTAGCGCGCTGGGTAAACAGCATTTCATCTGAACAAGCATTACTTCTACTCGACCAACCTCAGCCAAACAAGATCGACAAGCAGACACCGCTCCAGACACAGACGTGTTAGCAGCAAGCACGTCCGGAATACCATGGCCACCAAGTGAAGGTGCGCCCACCTGTCTCGGCCACCCATGCCGCTGATGCTCTTTTCATCATTCGATGCACCTGGACAACCACGACGCTTCGTCATCGAGATCGCCCATTGTGCACACCGACTCGACCACCAGCTCCTTTTTGTTCTTCAACGTTTGTTCTCTTCACGGCTGCCTGCATTCCCGTCTCCCCTGCTCGTGGTTACGGCGGGGTAAACTACGTAACACCTTTTCTCTCTTTATTTCTCTCTCTTCCTCTCTTCACGCAGGCGCTCATTAACCCCTGCGACCGAGTAAACACACCAGAAGTTCCCATTTGAGTCTACATTGTTCACCATGACTCCCGACTCAACCGCAGCAGTACCTGGATCCGGCACGACAAGCAATCCCTCGAGCACCCAGCCGGCGCCAGGCTCGCTGTCCCGCCAGACGTCCACGCCAGCTTCCAGACGAGCCTCTCAGATATCCTCCATGGGGCCTCCCCCTCTGCCTCTTGCCTCGCCTGGGGGTACTGTACTGCCGTCTGCACAAGCAGCTGCATCTCATGGAACCGCATTCCCGCCTCTCAGCCCTGGCCTCAGCGGCTACATCCAGACGAGCGTCGAGTCCGCGGGCGTGCCAATGCGACACCCACGCCCCATGACGGCCGCCGAACTGCACCTAGAGCTCGAAAAGGAGCAAGAAGCCGTCGTGAACCGGCTTACACGCGAGCTATCCGCGCTGCGCGCCCATTCCGCCTCGGTTGCCTCAACAACGTCCATGTCGAGCGCTGCCGATTCCTCGGTTGCCTACGTAGATGGTCTAACCGGCCCAATGCATCCTACCTCGTCGCGCCGCCACCGCAGCTCCTCGAGCGTATCCCGCAGCGCAAGCCATGTCCCTCCGCATCGGCACTCGGTCTCGTCCCAGACGGCTGCTGCGACTGCGGGTGCTACTAGCGAGCCCACCACCCAGCAGCGCGACCACCGCAGCTCGAGCGTCCTGAGTACCCCGCGCTACGAGGAGGTAGCGCAGCATCGCGCAGAACTCGAGGAGGTTAAGAAGGAGAATGAGGCACTGAAGCAGCGTATTAGGGAGCTGGAACGCGCGATTAAAGAGGGGGCGGCGGGGGGTGCGGGCGATGCGCAGAGGGGTAGGAGCGGTGCGCCGCAGGGGACGAGTAGTAGTGGAGCGACAGATGCAGGCGGTAGTGCGGATGCTGCTGCTACTACTACTACTACTACTGCTGCTGCTGCTGCTGCTGCTGCTGCTGCTGCTTCGGAAGAGAGCAGTCAATGAGTACTGGACTGTGAGACTTTTATCATGCAAACCAGCGTTCTTCTTCTTTCTTGTCTCACCTACTTACTCTGGAATATCGAGCAAGGGCGAGAAGTAAGATGGCACATCAAACTTTTTCGGTGTCTTTTTTTTTCTTTCTTTTCTAAAGCAGGCTGTCATTGATGTACCATGGCAACGAGGAAGGAGAGTTTTTGACAGCACAGTTAGATAGAGAGGTTATGCTCGTAGCAGCCAAATTCCATGCAAAGTAACGAAAATATCACGAATTGAACAAGTCTTTGCTTCTGATTGGACTTAGTCTCAGTCTGAACGGGATGATGTGGGTAGTCTGGAATATCTTGACGCTGATCTTACAGCTTTTGCATTACTAACGTCCCCTTTTTTTTGTCTTCTCCTTCCCTTCCATTGGCACCCTTTCCCTCTACATCCCTTTTTTTCATTCTTCCTTCTTTCTTTCTTTTTCTCGTCCCTTCTCTCGACATTTTCATCTTGTATGCGGCACCACTATCTAGCTCTAGCGATATACACTCTATCCATCTCTGCTGTAATACCTGCAGCTTTCATGAGACTACGTAAACTATGCGTTTCTGCTTTATGTGAATTCCACGTAGAGAACATATAGTCCTTGGCGTATATCCCGCCTGCAAGATTGTTTTTACTTGTGACTAGGGGTTAAGGTTATAGATGTGTAAAGTGATCACAAAGTGCAAGGTTAACAGTGAAAGATATCGAATTCATTTCGGCATGCTTTTTTTCTGTAATGAGATAATAAGTACGTCAGTTTACATGCCATTGAAATCGTAACGTCTTCCTCTCTCCTGTAAGTCGTGCTGCGCGGTGACGACAAGAACAGATGCATGAGGCCGTACTTGCAAATAGAAGACCAACGCCTTGGAAATGCTCAGCGCGGAAAAGACGAGGGGTAAAAGTCAAGTTGAGGGAAAAACCCAGGTACTCCTCTAAACCGCCCTTCTCCCACCACTCGTCATCTTCTTATTCTCACTATGCCTCTTTGCTTTGAGCGCATCCCTTCTCCTCTTCTTCCACGCACGATTCAAATCTCCGCGGTTCTCCCAAAACCACTTTCTAAACTCGCTTTCGGGCTTTTCATCGTCCTCGTCTGCCTTTGCAACTGCATCTTCATCCTCTTCCGCCACACCATTCAGATTGCTAGCATTGGCACGCGTGTTGTAGGATAGGCGTTGCTCCGCGTCTACATCCATGTCACTCATATCCTCATCGTCATCGATCTCTTGGCTGTTTTTGCGCCAGTCAAAGGTGAAACGACGGCCGATGGCGGCCGTGTCCGGAGTTGGCGCTGCGCTGCGGAGGCCTCGCCATTCAATGTCTCGTTGAGTGTAAGGCGTGATGGGTGCGTCTTCGACGGGCTGGCCGTTGATTTCTACGGCATCATCGCCATTGTTGTCGAAGAAGGTGAAAGATGTGTCAATGGGATTGAGTTTCTTGGTTGGAGTCGTAACTGAGGCATCGGGCTTTGAGCGCTTGAACAATGCCTCGAGCGGATGGACCTCTTTTTCGGCAGGCGCTGCAGGCTGGGTAGCTTCTGGGGTCTTTCTGCTTTTGACAGCTGACGAATGGGACGACACAGAGGATTCAGCCTCGGATTCTTCAGCTTCCGAATCTTCAGACTCTGACTCAGAGGAGTCTTCGTCTTCCGAAGACGACGAGACTACAGACGATTCGTCATCTTCGGATTCAGATGAAGACGGCGGCGGTGTGGCTTTCTTCTTCTTGTCCTTTGCAGCCTTGGGCGTAGAAGTCGAGGGCTTCGATGTACCATCGATCCAAGCTTTTGCAGCCTCTGAGGGCGCATCTACTAGCTCCAAAGCTCGTCTAGCTTTCGCCTTTCCAGTCTCTGGCTCAACAACAACACCATCTTCGTCCACCCAGCCCTGGCCATCGACATAGTCCACCGCAGGCTTCTTGGAAATGACAACCTCGGGCTGCTTCAGAAAGCTCGGGGTCTTGGTATTCTTCTCAAACTCATGAACAATGACCTCTGTCGATTTGGACTTGTTCTTGTCCTTTTTCTCCTTCTTGTCCTTCTTCTTGTCCTTGTGCGCAACTTCAGTCGCAGCGACAGGTGTCAGCTTTGCCTTGAAGAGCAGCTCTGGTTCTTTGGTGTATTTGGAATGCTTGCGCTCCTTCTTTGCTTCTTTGTCCTTCTTGTCCTTCTTCTCTTTCTTGTCCTTTTTGATCTTAACTGCTGGCTCAGTCCAGCCACGCTTGACCTTTCGGTCGTCTGGCAACTCTACACCATCCAGAACCCCTTGTTCTTTCTTTTTCTTCTCCTTCTTTTCCTTTTTGTCCTTCTTTGCGCGTTTGGATGGCCTCTCAGCGTCTTCATGAGCCTCCTTTGCAGCGTCGGCTTCTTCGCGCGCCTTGCGCTTCTCCTTCTTCGCCATCTCTATCCGCACCTTTGAACCCTTTAAAATTGTGCCGTTCAGTTTCTTCCTGATCTTCTGCGCCTCGGCCTCTGGAAGCTCTACGTAGCCAAAGCCTTTTTCAGGAAAGGTCTCAACGGTGTGGTAGGATATGTTTTGCGCCAAAGGCAGGACTGAGGACGCAAGATAAACTTTGAGTAAATCGGGGCGGAAAGGCGTAATATGCAGGCGGACCGCCTTGTTTTCGGTTTGCGCTTGGGACGAATTAGGCGCCTCGGCGGCTGGCATTGAGTCGCAAGTTGGCGCGCGTACGACAAGTCGGTATGAGGAATGCGCCGCGCAAAAGGCGCTGAGGGTGAGTGTAGAGGAGAGGCCGAGTTCTCACCGCTTCTTACACATACGCGTGGTGTAGATGTTTCGGGCGTGGAGGGGAAAGGAAAATGCTTAGTTAGCGTGACATGGACCCAGCTGCCTGGCGCTAGCGCATAAGCTGTGGACGCAGGCGGAGGTTTGGAGCTCCACCTGCCTTGATATCACGTTACCCGACGCGACAGAGGCGTCTCTCGGCTTGTGTCTTGAGCATTTCCACCCTGTGTCTGCTTTTGAGTCTTGATAGTATCCCTCGGCGAGCGCTGATCAAGCAAGATGCGGCGACCACCCTATCTACTCTTTCTCCTCTTGACTTTTCTCTCATCCCTCTCCATATCTCTCGCAGCCTGTAAGCCTACGCTACTGCTCCTCTTGTCTTGCCAGTTTAGCTGACCTCTCTACCAGCGCCAACATCCTTTTGCAAGTGTACCTGTTTTGGGAACAGCACAATCGTAGCCCTGGATGCACCATCCACCACCAAGAAGCCTTCGGTCCTCGTCATGCCCCGCGCCTCCAAGAAGACATGTAACGACTGCAATCGCCAGTTTTGCCTTGGATACAGCTTTTGTGCTGGAGAGAAGGAGGAGAATGTGTTGACGACATGCTTCCAGAGAGACTCAGCCAAGGACCAAGCTGTCGTGTTCATCTTCATTGGAGCGACAGTGGGGCTATTGGGTTGGGCCGGGCTACGGCCATGGATTGAGGGGTGGAGAGAGGCACGTATCTGTCTGACCAAGAAGGTCGACATGAGACTGACTAAACACAGCGAACCGGAGAACGACGAAGTTACATACCCGTGGCGGGACAAGGCAATCAGTAAACGCGGCGAAACACATTCCACATCAGTTATGCGGGACACACAGAACAAGATACCCAAGCAAATCAAAAAAAACCTTTCGAGATATGCACCGACTCCATATGCATACATCTAGTGTGACAGCAATGTACAGTCTCAGAGTGTATAGTAGTACATGAAGGTCATCAAAAACCCACGCCCCGCACATGATATCGTCCAACCTTTTTATTCCTTCTTGGATCCCCCCGCTATCCATCCGAACCACCCTTTGCCGGTGGCCTCGGCCTTGTTCACTGCTTTCTCAGCAGCATTGTCCAACGGACCTCCTACAATTGGCGTTGATGTCGCCGGGGCTGTGTAGGATGTGTCGTTTGCTCTAGCCTCTTGCACTGCAGCGGCAATACCCAAGTTTGAGTTTCCCTGGGCTTCTTGTCGCTTGATCTCTTCTACAGCCAGCCTTCGCTGCTCTGCAATTGACTGGTCTTCTTTCCAGTCACCATGCAACCACCACAGCAGCTTGGACGGTGCCTTCCGCTCCGCCTTCTTCTTCTCCAACAATTCTTGTTCCTCAGCGATACCTGCAACAAGAGCTGCTTGTGCTGGCGAAGCAGTCCCGGACGCGACGGCGGAGCGTGCAGCTTCGAGAATTCTGGCTTGTGTGCGCTCTTCTTCAGCGAAGTAAATTGCTCGTTTCCGTCGGTTGTAGACAATCATGTCGCCTATCGAAAAGACGGCGAGAACACCAACACAGCCTTTGTGCAATGTCAGCAATGTGCTAGTGCCTCACACGGAACACTGCAATTGCTCCTCGGGGAACAAGACATACCAGTTGCAAATATCAATCCGTAGACGGTAAATCGATGCGCCGCATCTGCCGCCATTCTGCCGTATAGATACATGTAATCCCACCTTGTCACCTGTGCCATCTTTGCTCGGTTCGCTGCCTCTCGTAACCGCTTGACCTTTTGCTGTGGCGTTTCATTTTTCGGCGCTGGATCAGCGAATTGTAGCGTCGTCGCCCGCCCGCCGGGCCGTGTGTGCGCCCATACTCCGGTAGCCGTAAAGCGTGTCGAGTCCTTTGGTGATTTTGACATTGTGTAGACGGCAGCGATTGCGGCGGACGCACTCGAGTGTAAGAGTGGCGTGGGCGTTGGGTGCGAGGATGCCGTCAAGACCTGCGGAGCGGGAGGTCGAATGATTCGACGATTTCCAAAAGTTGAGATGGACTAGGGTTCCATGCGGAGATTTCCGCCCTGTCTCCAGCCGACGTGCATCGATCGTGCCGCGCTACCGCTTCGAGCACGGCCAAGGCTAGACGTCCAGTATACTTTTTGTCTGTCGAATGCAGGGCGTTCCAGAATGGTTTTGTTGGTGCATTTCTGCAACGCAGCATGAGCGGTTCGGGCTGGAGAGTGTCTCTTTCCCTTGATTGTCCTTGAACAAGCGCGAGCAATTCGCGCCATGCACCATCACTTTCACACCGAACTCGCACTAGAATCCATTCCTGGAGAATTCACAGACTTATTCCAGACTTGCTTGTGCCTAAACTCAATCTTATATCGCAAGCATGGCTGAAGACGGGCAGCAGACCCCAGATCTTGCCGCCATCTTGGCCACGCTCGCGAATCTCCCTAAGCCGGAGGGCCAGCCGTACCAGGACCAACAGTCGTACGATCAAAGTCATGCCTATCAGGGGTATCAAGATGTTCAACACCACATTCAGCCCGAGCGAAGCCATCCGTATCAACAATCGTCTGACCCTCGTCTTGTTGGCCGCCCAGCTCCTCAGCTTCGACAGCCACATCCAAAGCCCCAAGACAGGGTCGCATCTCCACTTATCGATCCTTCGACCATTACAGAATGGAAGCAAGGCCTCCGCTGCGTGAGCAAGATTGCTGCGCAAAACCCTGATTTTGCCCCAGCCGTTCGCAAGGTGTGGCATCCATACCATTTATAATCTGTAGTCGACGCTTACATATATCACCGCAGTTGATGAAAGACCAAGAAGCAAACGTGAAATCATGGGAGGCAGGCCGTAAGAAACTCATCGAAGAACAGAGGTTCCAGCGCGAGAATGAGCGCACGCATCGAGCTGCGCTGTATGTATCTTCTCGATTTAATGTTTCAAACATTTCGACTAATTCTTTGCAGATCCTTGCCTGGCTTATTAGAAGGCACAGCGCTCCTTCGTGTATGATTCCCAAGAAAAGCCCTCAACAAGAGATCACGTATCCAGCAAGCTGATGCACCTCCCCATAGACCCCTGAACGCGAAAAAGAAGAACTCGAGCAGTACGACGCAAAGGTGTACCGAGCCTGCAAAGCTATGGTCGAGTCGCAGTCGTCATCGCTCAAGATGCTGGGCGTCCCGTTTTTCGGTGTCAAGCCGCATTTGGTACTGGGATCGAGCTACGATCCAGCCCAAGTCACAGACGCGCAGGCAGCGCCAGCTGGGGGAAAGATTACTAAAGAGCAGCTTTTGGAGTTGCAGAGAAAGATGTTGAATCATCTCATGGAGTTGTATGGCGATTAGTGTTGCGTTTTCGTCATGTCTGAGAGTGTTGAGATTTGGGTCTTGGGCGTAGATTTTCTACGCTCTTGTATGTGCTTGTGCGATTTAAGTCGGTGGTTTAAATTGACCGTTTCTTCTGGCTTCGCTCTGCTTCTCAATCCATTTTGGTGTGAAAACTGCTGAGGACGTCAATACTGGTCTAGCTTGTACCTAACCGATCCAGACGAGTCGTATGGCAAAGATAGCCTAGGAATAACGACTGAATATTCGAGTGCGACTGGCTCGTGTATGATTTTCTCTACTTCTGAACGCTGTTCTTTCTGTTGTTTCTACATCATCCATTACGTGGTGCGCCATCAGACCGCAGTCCCTCGTCCCAAGCCTTGAAAGACTGGTGCTGGTGGTCAGGCATGCACTTGACCTTCTCCGGCGGCGAAGTCTCCCACTCAATCTTGACATCATTGCCTTCATTCTCAACATGTCTCGAAGCATACCCTTTTAAGGCCTTGATTTTCCTCGCAGCATCATCGCTGTACTCCACGTTAACACTTGGTACCACGGCAATCTTGCCATACCCATGAAACCACATATCTTTGGCAAATAGCTTCGGCTCTCCCTGAAAACACTCCCCCTCTTGATGCGCGCGAAATCTAATCTTCTGCTCCATAAGTGGTTGTGCAGTGAATGCTGTGACGCCGTTCCAGCAGGAAAATACCTGAAAAGGCTTCGAGGCAAGAAGTCGTGCCTTGGACTTCTGGTCGTTCCAGAACAAGTCCCATGCATAGTCCCAGCTCCCGTCTTCGGGAATGTTGAAGAATAAATCGCCAGTCATGCCTCGTGCGATCCAAACGTCGTAGAAAGTGGGGTGCTCGCCGACATAAGTCCAATCCATGGCACAGGTCTGGTCAGCCCCTTGGAACTTTCGCTGATGGATCAGCTCCAGAAAGTCTTCCATGCAAAGCGCTATGTCGTTGGAAAATATCACCGTTGTGTCCCTGTTGTAGTGCTCCGGATGTGCAATGAGGTCGCTGACAGCTAGATTCCGGAGCTCGGCGAGCGCTTCAATGCGGTCTGTTCCTTCACCTGTTGGGTTGATCTCGCTTGACTGCAGAATGTACTTTATTCCCAGGAGTTGCATGCTGGAGCGTAGCTCGTCGAGCACTTCGAAAGTGCCGTCATCTGATCTCCCTTCCACTATAGATAGTACGCAATTCTGCGGACCAAGAAACTGCATGGTCTCTACAATCGAGCCAATGAGCCGTGGGAGTAGATGGATACATTGGTGCAGGTCGAGTGCAAAGAAGAACTTGGGAAGCTGTGCGTGGATCGTTGGTTCTGACGAGCTCCCAAGGTAGCTGTAGCGCTCAAGGTTTGACTTTGGGCAATCGAGACGTGAGTACGTCTGGTCTGATGGATCTACGATTGCACGGATATATGGTGGTGCTTGTGCGCGTAGAGTAGCATTGCCTTCCTTTGAGGGCAGTGAGGAAGATGTTGGAGCTGGGGCTTGTACTGATGAAATATCAACGGGACTCACTTCGGCTGTTAGTACAAGAAATCACATGAGAAGATTAACTTTTTACCTGGAGAGTTCGCATTCGAATTTGCAGAAAGAGCCAATTTGAACCTTGATAAATTGTCGCTATACCGAAAGAGCCCGACTCCTGTAACGAGAAAGAAGATTATGGCCAGCAATGCAATGGCCTGCAGAAGCGATCGAATGCTTCGTTGTATCGCCATCACATGGATGTCTTCGTAGATGTGCCTTGGGGTATGATTGAGATGTCGACGTGGTGAGACCAGCTCATTCTGAAGGTTGGTGTCGGAGTTGGGAATGGATGAGCAAACCAAGCGTCCAAGAGCGACTGTGCCGCATCCCACATACAGCGCGGGTATAACGGTGGGGGCGGAGCGGCTGTGTCCCCTTTCTGGTCACTGGATGGGCGCTTATCAAGGTCGCAAAAGATATCACGGGGGTCCGGCCAATAGCCACAATCATTCCGCCTAAGCGATCGTACTACAGGCGCCTCGTACCTTTGGCAAGTTATAGTAAATAACGTGCGCTACATTATGTTTTTGATGAAACAAGCGTGCCTGGCAGGATATGATCCAAAGGTTTCGATGATTTTAACCTTCACATCTCGTAAAGTCATCTTTCGAGTTCCGGGTTCCTAAACTGGAGGCGTCTCTCGCATCAACTCTTTGGGATACCGCAATTTACTCAAAATGCTTGGCTTCAGGGTGTTCAAACACACCCAAGCATTGTGAGGCTTAATGTGGATGGATGGATGAACGTTGGGGTTTCTGCAAGTGTGCGGCGTAGCTAGGGGCTGTGCCGCCGTCGTTCTTGACTGGATGTGTCACTGACCTGCAGGTTGATACGCGCCTTGCCCTCCCCTTTTTGATTTTCGTTTTCGATCGCGTTGTCACTCTTTCGAAAGTACTAGTATGTTCAGATTTTCTGTTTTGTTTTTCAACATCTCAATTGCTGCGAACCTGGTGTCTCCCGGACTTGCTATGGTACACAACCGAATTGCATCTACAGCATCTACCACGATCGCGCAAGCTCTCGACGCTCGCCGCCAGCTCGATGAACGACAAGACATAGATCATGCTACTACCTGTGGATACCTTGATGGCAACTCTCAGAGCTCCCGAACAGCGGATCCAGGTTATGACTGCCGTATAGACACTGCACGTGGATTATGGGGATTTTGCCCATCAAGTGTATTTTCTGCCAGAGACTGCGGCCTAGCAGGCTTTTGTGTAGATAAACACTCTTGTACGGCAGGGTGTGGTAGACTATCTGATCGGATGGACGTTACTACTTTCTCATGGTTAGCCAAATAGCTACACTGTACAAAACGGACTGTACTAACGGAAGGTCTACAGCGAACAAAGTCAATTCTGCTCCATCGTATTATTGCTCAACGGGCCTAATCAGTCATACGAATACATTGCTTGTGGAAGAGAGGCGAGGACTGAAACTTTACGACCGGTTCCTAACACTGTGGAAGCATCAACAACGTCAGGACCCAGCGTCACTTCCAGTGCTTCCCTAGCTAGATCAACGTCTCTATCAACCTCAACGGATATATATGTTTCATCTTCCCTCGT
The DNA here is from genome assembly GCA_020744315.1 of Curvularia eragrostidis. NCBI lineage: Eukaryota > Fungi > Ascomycota > Dothideomycetes > Pleosporales > Pleosporaceae > Curvularia > Curvularia eragrostidis. Next base: position 53,069 of record JAIRCK010000052.1, on the reverse strand, counting down.
CTCTAGCCTTAATACCTCAAAGAGTTCCACACCCGCTTCAACAACAAGCCTAGCAGCTATACCCTCAGAGCCGAAATCAACGAATGTTGGTGCTATTGTAGGAGGTGCCGTAGCAGGACTGACCGTCATTTGCTTGACCATACTCGGCATTCTTCTCATCCGTAAGAAGCATGGAGCTCAAAGTAAGGACGTCCAACCTCCGGAATACACGTACAACGACCAGTCCGCTAGTACAAAGGATCCTGTATATGGTACTTACCACTCATTGAACCCACAAAAGGGATATCATTGGGATAGTAGCCATGGCCCTGTGGAGATGCCTGGAAGCTATTTTGTCAATAGTGAGCCTATCGAGCTTGTGGGTAATACTCAATCCACTGAAGATATATTGAGATCAAGGCAATGATATTATAAGAAGATGAGAATTTCGGCCCAGGTCGCTTGAGACTATCAGTAGATTCTTCGATTCATCTGTGAATGAACCCGTGATGATTAGCCTGATAATGACAGAACTCGATACCCTCGAGCAATCCGTACGTGAAGTTAGTATGGGCCTTTCATCAGGTTTTCCATCACATGATGTCAGGAAATACGCGTCTTCTCATCTCTTCCATCAGACCTCTGTCCCCTACAAATCTAACCATTCTTATCAACGTATGTCTTCTCATGCATGTCAGTGCCTAGAAAAACCGCTTGCTTGAAAGTGAATATGTTTGCCTTCCGTTGATCCAGCCCTATAAGCTTCCTCAATTTTCTGCATGGCTAAAACCAGCATCCCGCTCGTGTTGTTACACGAATCAGCTCCGCATCCATGTTCCTTCGGGCCGGAGAAGACTGATTGGACGGGTGCCCAAAGAATGCAGTTGTTGCGAGTGATCGGAATACCATAGGCACTGGAAGCGGCTAGACAGCGGCCCGATCACCAAAGCTAGATTCTCCATGTGATGAACATCAAATCGAGTGGGGTGCTGGGCTCTCGAAACGAGTCATGACCACCTTATATGGTTGTGCACCAACGAGTTTCTTTCAAAAACAGCATTTGCTGGGATCGCATATTAAGAGTCTTTTGAGCGGCTGCCTGTCCAATGCAATCCTTCGCCTCTACCGTTCATTTTCAAATACCTACCTGCGGGATTGACATGCCATCTTGCGGGAATGCCCGAAGCGGCATACCGGAGAGCCCTCCGAGACATGTTTGTCTTTGGGAAAACGGTGTTATGCGGGGTACCGGGCTAGTTGTCTCTACCCCGCAAACTAGGCCTTCGGATCGCGGCAGTCAGACTCGTGTGTGTATGTGGCGCAGCTTTAGAGCGGTTCCGTCTTGAGATCGCATGCTCTGTTCCGGCCATATTCATGACGTCTCTGCCGGTATTCCACGGGCAACCGGCTGGAAGGGATACTATCAAAGATCGACAAGGTCTCGACAAGTCACTAGTTGGCAAGCTGCAGTTGAGCGGCCGAAAACGATTTGGCCTGGTTGCTGGATGTAAGATAGTCGTGACATGGCCAATGGAGTGTCGATCATCAAGGATGCTTGCAGGAGGGGTATGTTGTACATCGACGCATATATAGATATGACTACCGCCTCGGCTCGGTTCAACAGTTTGCTCATATTCCAATTTGCAGTATTCATTGAGATTTGATTGTTATTTGGTTTCTTTGGTACACACGCTCGCCATCATGGTTCACTTCCGCACAGATATCGGGGCGACGAATGAGGCGGCGGACCCAAACAATGAGAACTACGCAAAGGAGCTTGAAACCGATGTTCTCATAGTAGGTGCCGGTTTTGGCGGTATCTACTTGATGCACAAGCTCCGCAAGCAAGGCTTCAAATGCAAAATCATGGAAGCCGGTTCCAATATCGGTGGCATCTGGCATTGGAACTGTTATCCAGGCGCCCGCGTCGACTCACAGGTCCCTATCTATGAGTACAGCATGCCAGAGGTCTGGAAGGCAAGTGTAGACTCCAAGATTCTTATTCGCAAGTAGACTGACCGGCATCAGGATTGGACTTGGTCGTGCAGATACCCTGGTACGGAAGAACTTCAAAAGTACTTTGATCATGTTGAGAGGAAGCTGGACATAAAGAAAGACTGTGCGTTTAATACGAGAGTTGTCGGCGCGCAATATGACAAGCCATCATCGAGATGGATTGTCAAGACAGAAGATGGCCGAATAGCACGCTGCAAGTATTTCTTACTTGCTCTTGGCTTTGCAGCGAAACGACACTTCCCGGACTGGCCCGGCATGGACAAGTTCAAGGGCGAGATCCATCACTCTAGCTTCTGGCCCGCTTCTGGAGTAGATGTAAAGGGGAAGCGCGTTGCAGTGATCGGGACTGGGTCGACTGGTGTTCAGATTGCTCAAGAGACATCCAAAGATGCTGCTAGTGTAACGCAATTTGTTCGGACACCAAATCTTTGTCTGCCCATGCAGCAAAAGCCGTTGACGAAAGAAGAGCAAGATAAGAGGAAACAGAACGAGTACGAAGAGGTCTTTAAGCATCGGTTGACAACCTTTGCTGGTTTCCAATACGACTATATCGATAAGAACACTTTTGACGACTCACCAGAAGAGCGTGAGGCGTTTTATGAGAAGCTGTGGGAGAATGGCGGCTTCGAGTTCTGGTTGGTAAGTAATTCACGTGTAGCTCATCGATGAGAAACTCACTTAGTATCTCAGGCCAACTACAAAGATCTCCTGTTCGACAACAAGGCCAACCGTGAAGCATACAACTTCTGGGCAAAGAAAACGCGTGCACGGATAACAGACCCAGAGAAGCGCGAGATCCTTGCGCCACTAGAGCCACCGCATGCGTTTGGTACTAAGCGACCGAGTCTAGAACAGAACTATTACGAGATGCTTGACAAACCTGAGAATAAGGTCATCGACGTAAAGAAGAACCCCATCAAGGAGTTCAACGAGAAGGGCATCGTGCTTGAAGATGGCACTCTCCTCGAGTTCGACGTGATTGCGCTTGCCACTGGCTTTGACTCTGTGACTGGAGGCATAAAAAACATGGGTTTGAAGGACGTCGATGGTGTTGAGCTTTCGGAGAAATGGAAAGAGGGCACCTACTCGTATCTGGGTATGACGCTGAGCGGCTTCCCGTAAGTTTATTGTTTCTTGCAGGCGACTAGACTATAGCTGACTGGTTTTCAAGCAACACCTTCTTCCTCTACGGCGCCCAAGGACCAACCGCTTTCTCTAATGGACCAACATGCGTGGAGGTCCAAGGAGACTGGATTGTCGATGCCATTGTCAAGCTCCGGGACGAGGGTATCAAATATTGCGAGCCTACACACGAAGCTGCGGTAAAATGGCGGGAGAAGGTTGCAGAGTTGAGCGACAAGACTTTGTTCCCGCAGACCAAGTCGTGGTACATGGGTGACAACGTGCCAGGAAAGGTCAGAGAGCAGCTGAGCTTTGCAGGGGGCTTTCCTTTGTACAAGGAATTGACGCGGAGTGTGCTTGATAATGGGTTCGAAGGTTTTATTACAGCTTGATGTATGTACTATAGGTTTGATTATGGAGCAATAGCTTGTTATGTAGTAAGTCTTGCTTCAATGCCTTTGACATGAAGTGCACCTATTTTTGTGTGATTTAAACGTGTCAGGTAAGATCTGATGATACCGAGAATGGTCAGAACGATACGCTGTATTTCCCATATGTTGAATAGATCAGCCGGCACGTGTTTTCAATAACAGGAAGATGTCGTATGCCCTGACATGTGCAAGTGACTGAATTACGCGGATAATTTGAGGGCAGCCATCTTGCACCAAGATTTTCTGGGTTGAAGAGGACTCTACCATGGACATTGATGCAACAAACACTGTTTCGTAGTGGTGATAGTGATTTATTCCAACATTTTCAGCAGATAATGATCAAGTAGCGATGCAGGAGATACCGAGGTCTCATCCCACCTGCCTAGTACGCCTCTGTATTAGTCCCGGAACAAGGGTCGGTGGTCGCGTGGGGTTTACGCCGACGCGACGTCACGACCTTCGACTTTGCAGGTAAACCAGCACTGGCGCATATCTCATGGAACCCATACGCGCCCCATTCGCACCCCGCCCGGTACCATGAGGACGGCGCTCCTTTGGAGACGTCAGTGTTTCCACCAAAGTCTCCCACGACTCACGGTTCGCGCATTGAACCGCCCATATGTAAACGCCGCCTCTATTCGCAGCCGATTTGCTCCTCCAAAGTTCAAGGGCAAAACAATATTATGGTCTGGCGCAGCGACCGGGGCTATTGCAGGAGGCACATTGCTAAGCTCTGTTGCATTCGTAGAGGTAGCCAATAGCAAAGCCAGCAATGGAGAGCAGACGCACGAAGAGGCAATGCTCGAGGCGTCGAGGAAGGAGTTGGATGAGCAAGTACCGCATGCAATTAGGAACTCTGCAAAATACAGACGAGGCATCTACTTCTTTTTCGAAGACTACATAATCGAACCGATCGCTACCGGCCTCCGTTTCCTGCATCTGGTCATTATCTTTGTACCGGTCATTATAACCATACCTGCGGTATGGATTGGCTCGCGGCAGCCTGATAGAGACAACGAACGGACTGGAACCTTGTGGTGGTACGGCTTTTTAGTAGGGTCTATGGAGAGGGCGGGGGCTGCTTTCATCAAGGTATGCTACTGTGTTTCAGACCATTCAGTGTAAAATGGAAACTGACTCTCTGGCAGCTAGGACAATGGGCAGCTTCGCGAACAGACGTCTTCCCGACCGAAATGTGTCTAATTATGTCAACACTCCACTCCAACGCCCCGGCGCATTCCTTGGAAGTTACCAAACGTACGATCGAGGAGGCCTTTGGTGGACAACGCTTCGACGATATTTTCGAGGAGTTCGATGAGAAGCCATTAGGCGTAGGTGCGATTGCCCAGGTCTACAAGGCGAAATTGAAGCCTCATCTTGCGGCCCTAAATGAGAACATAAACGAGCACGAAGAGCCCAATCTGGCGCGCAGGATCAAGAAGAATGTCGATGTGACGTTGAAGAGCACACCGTCAAGAGTGCCATCGAGTCACGTCGCTATCAAGGTTCTGCACCCGAAGATTGAAAAGATCGTACGAAGAGACTTGCGAATCATGGGATTTTTTGCGGCCGTCATCAACGCCATACCAACCATGGAATGGTTCTCATTCCCAGATGAAGTGGCGCAGTTTGGAGAAATGATGCGGCTGCAACTGGACCTGCGTATTGAAGCCGCGAACCTCACACTCTTCCGAAGGAACTTTAAGGAGCGAACAACGGCTTGGTTCCCTTTCCCTTACACAGATTACACGACGCGCAATGTACTTATTGAAGAGTTCGCGCAGGGAATCCCTCTGGAGGATTTCCTGCAGAACGGAGGCGGAGTCTTTCAGAAGGATATCGCAGATGAAGGACTGGACGCGTTCCTCACCATGGTTCTTATTGACAACTTTATACACGCAGACTTACATCCAGGAAACATAATGGTTCGATTCTATAAACCGGAGCAACTCGATGTTCCATTCTTCGCTAGAAAGGAAGACCGGAAAACGGGCCCTAAAGAGTCACCCGACGTCACCGAAGAAGTGCTAGAGCGTCTAAGACCACACAAGAAGAACCCCCAACAATGGCAAGCGACATTGCAAGAAATCGACAAGGAAGGCTATCGACCTCAACTCATATTTATTGACACAGGCTTAGTGACGGAACTGAATGCGAAGAATCGCACCAATTTCCTTGACCTCTTCAAGGCCGTTGCAGAGTTTGACGGGTACAAAGCAGGCCATTTGATGGTGGAGAGATGTAGACAGCCACAAGCCGTTCGGGACCGCGAGGTATTTGCCTTGCGTATGCAACACTTGGTCCTGGGGGTCAAGAGCCGGACTTTCGCTCTTGGTAACATCAAGATCGGAGACATCTTGAACGAGGTTTTGTCCATGGTGCGGACGCATCACGTTCGCCTAGAGGGCGACTTTGTGAACGTAGTACTCAGCATACTTCTCCTGGAAGGTATTGGAAGGAGCCTGAATCCGAATCTGGATCTGTTTGCAGGGTAAGTGCTGGCACTGGCGTCCTTCAGCTGTATACTGACTATCAATAGAGCACTTCCAATTCTACGGCAGCTGGGTGCACAAAGCGGCTCTTCCATGATTCGCGGAGGTGACTTTTCCATGCTCAAGGTCTGGGTTGGTCTCGAAGCGCGTAGTTTCCTGCAAGCCTCGATCGACACGGTAAGTGTTTGGAAGATCTGTTATCATACATTGCTAACTGGTGCCTAGGTGGAACGATGCGTCAAGTCTGACCAACTAGCGCCAAACATATAAGAAGATAGCGAGCAGTGTTGCTCTACCATTAATTCATATCAACGAATCACCTCTCAAAATCACTTCAAAATTCGGGACTAAGATGACAGCATTTCTGTGCTTCTGCAGTGTGAATTGCTCCTTTCGAGTATTCTAAATTGGTGACTACATGTGAGAAGCTCAGTGTATGCTTGATGTTGCCGCCCCTCCTTATGAGCAGCGCCAAGAGGTCTCGTTGAGTTGGTCCTCATTGCGATACGACTCGACCCTAATATCGCGAGAACTTGACATTGTCTTCTACTTACACAGGCAGTCTCTTGACGCCAATCTTTGTCCAGGATTCAGCTGATCACGGGAAAAATAGATACTATCCGTGGCACTTGGACGTTATAGCGTATGGGAGCAGCACCTATGGCGGCGGATGGTCTGGGTCAAGCTGACTAGGGTCTCCTGATGTGACGTCATGTCTGGGGTAAGCTCGGTGTTCGTAGCTGTGCAACACGACCTCTTGCCAACACACCATTTCCCCATCCTACTGCGTAAGCTCGAAGCTCAGCCGCCACCCTTCAATTATTTTCACAAAACGGTGTTATCGGCCCAACTCATATCACACGGCGCACCTGCTACAATGGAGGCCGGGGCAGCTGGAGTGCTCTATGCAGCTGAGAACCTGCTCGGAGGGGCCCTAGCCTTTGCGAAAGGCATCAAACATCCAACACTGCCGCTCAAAGTAAACCTCACACGCATATCGTCTGTTCCGCTCGCACGATCGCATCACACAGTCGCGGTAGTCAAGGGCCGAGCTTACATCTTTGGTGGAGAAACCGAAACCGGCGAGCTTGCGGACAATGACATGCACGTTGTAATCCTTCCCTCGAGCGGCGTGCTTGATGCCGACTACACCAAATACCCCGCACGCGCAGCAAACGGCCTGGATGACGTACCAAGTTCAAGAAAGGGACACACGGCGACCGTAATTGACAATAACATATACATATTTGGCGGTGAAGGAGAAGGTGTAGCTGATGAAAAGGGAAGAGTCTGGGTGTATAACACGGTATCGAACGCTTGGTCGTATCTCGATCCGGCGGCAGGCACGCTCTATCCGAGACATCGATCAGGCCATGCCTCGGCGAGCTCAGATCTTCCAGGCCCGAAAAGAACTGCGTATGTTGAGAAGGCACCACAGGCCCCCGCCGACCCTGCGGCGCACGTACCAGAGCCACCCGAGTCAAACACGTACGGTACAATCTTTGTCGTCGGTGGTCGCGACACAGCAAGCAGTGAACTCTTGAGCGACGCGCTGGCATTCGACATCAAGACGCGAACTTGGAGCAACATCCCATCGCCATCGGGCCACCCACGAGAAGGCGCGAGCTTGGCTCTGGTTGGTGATCGCCTATATCGTTTTGGTGGAAAGGGCGTCGAGACTTTCGCCTCTGGCGCGACGGAGTATGTTGATGCCTCCCACGTCTGGACACACGCAGAGCGTGGGACTACTCCAGTAGCCAGTGGCTGGAGCTGGGAGGAGGTGAAGCACACGGATAAAGGAGGCAGCGTCGCGGTGGCACCGCAGGCGCGTTCATACGCCGGACTTGTTGGGCTTACCACAGGCCAGGGACGATACTACCTACTGGCTATTGGTGGTTTGACTGAAAACGAGGAATATCTTGATGACATATGGGCTTTGCAGCTCGCACCCGAAAAATCCACGGCAGCAGCAGCGAAAGACAGTATTCGCGCGCATATGAAGAGGGATACACATGAGTCGCAATGGGCTGAGGCGATTTACCGATACGTTGACACGAGGGGAGAGGAGGAGCAGGAAATACCAGGAAAGCCGAAGAAGGGACTGGGTGCGCGAGGTTACTTTGGCGTTTCCAAGGGCACCGAGGTTGACGGGGCTACCTGTGTGGTGTGGGGTGGTGTTGATGTGAACGGCAAAGTGCTGGAAGATGGTTGGATGGTTACTGTTGACAGGTGAGCGGTCGTGCTTTGCGCCCAAAAGTATGCTGTGCATTACCAAGATGAAAACGTGCTTCTGCTGCGAATAAAATTACAACGTGCGTAGCATGCATTTCTTGACGCGGTCGTCTTCCGCGGCTGTTGATCATTATCATTTCTAGCGCGTGCTAGGCATGCAGTATGTAGGTGCATCTGTAGGGATCAACGGTTTGCACCTGACCATTGTCTTTGTCACGTACACACTGTAAGGTGTCTGACCTTATTACTTTATCGTCCTAGCTAGCTGCTTCTAGCCAACCTAAATTGCGGTGAGATGGCCTAGTACCCCTTGAGGCCTATCTGAAGCTCGCCCTCCACCTCGTGGCTTTGAAGCGACCAGCGAGAACATACAGCCAATGAGATCGCACCATCTGAGCCCATGACACACCACGCCAAGTTTCATACCGCCAATCACCCCGACAAGTGAGCTCTATATCTTGGTTTCTTAATGCTCTGCAGAACGGAATTGGCCATGGGATTTCCAGCTGAAACATCACCCTGCCCTATGAGGAAAGTGACATCGAGCCCTACTTATCTTTCGCCCCTTCGTTGAAGCGCGCACTCGCCTGCAACAGGTAAGGGGTGCCGGGTTTAATTCAGATGCACGCTGTGCCTACAGCCGCAAATACCAATCGAGTGGCTGACAGCAGCGCGTGGACGGGAATGACGGCGAGGGCCGGTCCAGTAGAGCATATCTAGAGCGAAGCACGCAGCCAAGGGGTATTTATCCATTATGCACCGACATTCTAGATTTTGGGGAAGATGGTTCTTAAGTATATTGTTGGTCCAGTATGGTGCCGTTCAAGGAGCAGGATCTCGCGCCCTCCGTGCCGGCTATAGAGCTCCTGAGAGGCACGCAAACCAACAGCCATTACAAGCAGACGGCAACAGAACTTCGGGCGCAGAGGAATCGGAAGAGCTCTCTATCATGAGTTGGGGTAGGTCGTGACGGAGGGGCTGGGATGACAGAAGATTAGGCCAGGTTGACCTTGTATGAACAGGCGGGGATTTGACGCTGGTGAACGGCTCGCCATTCGACTGGATATTAAGTGGCCAACACTCATATCAGATGGACACATGGCAATGGCCGGCTGTGAAATCAGGTACGAAACCTTGTCGAGCATACAAGTCGCGGCCACTGATGCAAAAGATAGGAACTGCTGAGAGAATCAATGTCGAGTTTGGCACAACAGGACATACTCAAGACGACGCGGGAGAAGCGTACTACAATATTGATGGAACATCAAATAAATTTTCAGTGCTAGCACGAAAGCCATCTGCCTATGAGCTTACGATATCGCTAGACGATGTGTCAACACTGCAAACCCCCAAAGGATCAAGTGTTAAACTGGGATTCCGACACAATGAGGCCGTAAACTGGATCATGTCCACTGATGAAGCTGGAAGCTTTTGGTCAAACAGTGGATCGTACGCTGGCTGGATGCAGCAAAGTATGGGATCGCTAGCGAACCGGACGCTTAGACACATCTGTATGCCCGGTAGCCACGACGCGGGTATGACAACCTTTTCTCCCGGCACGATTGGTGCGCATTTTGCCAATACGCAAACGCAGTACCTCAACTTTTACCAGCAACTCATGGCAGGATCGCGCTATTTTGACCTCCGCCCTGTGCTTTCCGGAGGCCAGTGGGTGGCTGGTCATTACAGCGAGATAGGCGATATCTGGCTCGGCGGCAACGGCGAGTCTCTCAAGGACATTATCCAACAAATCAACAACTTTACCGCAAAATACCAAGAACTAGTTATTATAAACCTCAGCCATACACTAGATACGGACAATAATTATCAAGATCTCACGCAAACCCAGTGGAACAGTCTCTTTACCACACTATCCGGAATCAATAACCGCTATCTCACCAACAACCCCGGCAGCACTGATTTCTCCAACTATCGCCTCGCCGACTTCATCGCCGACCGCGCTGCAGTCTTCATTGTCGCCCAACTGCCATCGAACATGCAACTCGGAGCTTTTTCCAACCAGGGCTTCTACAGCAGTCAAAACTTCCCTTTTTACGACCAATACAGCAACACGAACAACCTTGACACGATGAAGAGCGACCAACTAGGCAAGCTCAAGCAACAACGCAATATTGTGGCCGACGCGCAGAATAGGAAAGATGTGTTTCATATCTTCTCTTGGACATTGACGCAGCAGCCTGAAGACGTGCTTGTTTTCGACAAGGCTATTATGTATGTTTATTATTCTCTGTAGTTCTTCATCGTCTTGTTTATTCTTTTCGCTACAATATCTCTCCTCCAACGTTATCCTTTTTCTGACAAAAGATCTAGGAATATGGCTGTCTCCGCATTTGACGATCTCATCAGCTCGGCCTGGAACGCCTTCACACCGCAGTCTTTCCCCAACGTACTCTTTGTGGATAGTCTAGGGGTGCGGGACAAGAGCGTTGTTTTTCCCTACGACAAGGTCAAGAGCGGGTTGAGTGCGAATGTGGATATTGCTGCGTTTGCGGTTGCGGTGAATAATGCTTTTGCGGGAAGAAATGCAGTGGTCACGGGTAGGTGAAATAGATACCGTTTTGGGGATGGGGTATTAGCAGCATCGCTACGCCATATGCAACAAAGTCTTGGTTAGTTTTCCTAATGCAGGGGAACCGAAACATGTGTGGTAGATTTGATGCAAGAATATGACTTTTGGATCGCTTCATGAATCTCTCTCGCTCTTTTCGTGGTGTTGACGTCAAGGTTAGACGAACCCTGCGTTTGTTTGAACTTTATTTAGGGTTCGCAAAGTCTAAGTGACGTGTTCGAGTGGTAGCGCTTCCCCGCTGATGTTCATGGAACCGAAACCGAGCTGGTGGAGAATTGGAACCGCGTTCTGTTTGACATAAGATAGTCGCGTGGAGATACTACGTAGCCAATCATGGTAGGAAGTAGATATGCAGCTGACCCCTCTCCTGCACCACAGGAGGAAAACCTAAGCGAAATACTAACTTTGTGTTTCCGAGCTGAAGATTCAGCTCTGTGAAACACCATGATTCAGATCTGCCCTATACACTCGGGGTGTCACGCGTACTGAGGCTGCGAGTGTATTGCAAGTTGGGGACAATACCTTTAGTGTTCGCATCATGGTTGCTGCGTCTTGGCGACGAGATCTGTGGCTTGCGGGTAATAACGATGCAATGGCGATCGGCCGTTGGATTGATCGGATTTCCGCGCAGGCGTCCGTCGCTGCTAATCTCGATCGACAGAGGGACATTGCTGATCTTTGCGAGAGCAACAACATGGGGTTTCCGCGCAGGTATCAGAGTTTGGCAGGGTAGGGTGAGCATGCTTGTTTCACTTTATTGTGACGAGCCCGCAGTACGGCAATATCTCGTGTTATCGTGCAGTTAAGTAATTTGCATTGGTAAAAGAAAGTGGAGTGTCTTCCAAATAGCATGCATTGTGTTTGCGAGGCAAGAGGCCATGACACTCTTGAGGCTGCAGTCGCGTACTCATGTACATTTACAAATGTCATCGGATACACGGAAGATGGAAGTCGAATTTCACGGCACAGCGGCGGTGAAATTGGATGGGATAGACACTCGTAACACAAGCAAGGTGCGTTTTAGACCGCGCTTTCTCTACTCATATAAATTCGACCGAGTGATAGCAGATTTGAGTAAGATTGGGGCCGAGATTAATACGGGGAAGGGAAAAGGAGATGGTTTACTGATAAGGGCGGCGCCGCCTCATTGTACTCCTCGTCGCCTCTATTGTTCTGTGCGACATGCTGGAGAATATGTCTGGTGCTATACTGGCCGCGAAGCATACAGGGACTAGTTCAACACCCCAGCTGTCGCGGCGTCGGAACGTCTCCACGCATGGCCTTGGTGGCTGTGCAAGTCGCGTCCCTGTCCGCAAACGATGTCCTCTCCGTCAAAACTAATATAATGGAAAGTCGAGGATTGCTTCAAAGCGGGCCAGGCTGGTGCCAAAAGGAGTCTGGAACAGACTTGGCCATCGCAATTTCCAGGTACCCGAGTCACGCTGGGGGTCCAAGGCTGAAGATCCCTGTCATCCAACGAAAAAGCTTGACCTGCAGTGGAAAAGCATGGCGCTGAAAATAGGACCGGCTTTTATTTGTGGCGATACTCCCGAGGGCGGTGGGGCGGATGCATGCATCAGACTGTGGAGTGGTAGAAAATTTGGAGACTATGGTGAATCGGGTGTAACGGTTCTTGGCTGCACCGAGGTATAGAGCCAATACGAGGTTTTCCACCCCCTTCATCTGCCCCATAGGTATGTACTATAACAAAGGAAAGCAACGATGGCTTCGTGGGTCGCCCTTGTGACGGTCTTTGACGGGCGTCTTCTGACGTGTATTAGAATCGACGATACAGGACGAAGCTGACCCCCGTCTGGCACGGTGCAGATGGATGACGAATCTCGACGATGCATGTTATGTGCTCAGGCAGCCATGCCGGCGTGTGGTATAGAATGGATGTGGCTTGGCAATAATAATGATTGGCCCATTTCCTGTTGTCGGAAGACTAGGGACCAAAAGCGGCCCAGCACGGGTGTGCTAGTAGATTATCGTTTTGCATTTCCTCGCAGCTGCCAGGGCCTGGCTGCAGGGGGGTCGAGGACAACGAAACGGTGGTGGAGCTACGCAGCATGCTGTGCCCGATGCGGACCACCTTTATGCGCCCGTATTCAGCTCTTGGCAGTGAAAGACTCGTGCCCGCCAAATTTCAGCAGACCTTGCAGAGAGCCCAGCTTGTCCAGCCAAGTGGACCTCTTAACACCGGACAAGCTCTCCTCCAAGCCATGCAGCAGCAGCTTGGGTATCCTCGGCGGCTGTTGCCAATGCGCTCGTCAGAGGGTCGATGCTTTGGTGGCGCTGAGCACTGGCATAACCGTTGCTAGATGCCGCACCACAAGCCGTGGACGGGGGACGACGTCACCTTCGCCCTGCGCTTCACCTACCACGACAGCTGATCGTGGACTGCCGCCCCTGGAGCTCACGAAACCGCATTGCTGTCGCACGCAGAAGAACCGCTCAGGAACCGCATGCGCCAAGGCTCTAAAGATAAAGGCGGGTAAGCTGGTGGAGAAGGCCTAGGCGTGAATCACTCATTGTTTCGAGGCCACCACACTGATCTAGCTCCCGAACAACAAAGGCATGCGAGGGTAGCCCTCTCCCCAACATGCAGGCGAGGCTGCGTTTCAAACCAAATGGGTCAATACATCACAGTCGATATTTTGCTAGTCATGACCGGATTACGGTTGCTGCATGCATGGTCATGGAGTCCGTTTCACCCGCAACCCATGGTATTTCCTCCCGAAGCGAAGCCGGTGGCACGGAGCCGACGCCTGAGAACTAGGGGCCAGCCGCATCAAGGCATGCTTTTTCCGCCTTCCCAGGCGTCTAGACAAGCATCAGGTGGAGGCGCTAACCATGACGCGAGTCGATATTGGCACCATACATGCATGGGGGCTGTCGACCGGTCGTAGATCATCTGCCCTTCAAAAGCTACCGGTGCCTTCACCATGTGATGTTTTCTCTTAGGACCACTTCCTCCCGGACACCTAATTCCTACCACCTATTGTGGCCCACCTTCGTTTTTGGACTCCAGGTCTTCAGTGTGTAGTCGTTGACCACCACATTCCGCTCGCTCGCTCCCGTTCTCAACCACCCTTTGAACAATATTGTTAATTCTGTAATCCGAACTTGTTGCATCCTCCCGACATGCACTACTCTGCTGCTCTTGCGGCCGTCGCCGCCGTCGCCCCCATTGTTAGCGGCCATGGTGTTCCAAAGATTGTCGGATTGAACCCAAGGGACCTCAAGGCTCGCGACTTGCTTTCCCGTGTTGGAGTGCAATTCTCTGGCGTCAATGAGCTTGTCGGAGACAAGCACGATGTCAAGACGCAGATAGTTCCCCGCCAAGATGACCGCCAGTGCGGTGCTGGTATTGGCTCTTGCCCTGCTGGCCAGTGCTGCTCAGAAGCTGGGTGTATGTTCAGTTCATGTTGTACTTTACGGAATTTGACTAATAGAACCCAGACTGCGGAACCACAAGCGACTACTGCTACTCTCCGGGCTGTAACTACCAGTACGGCCCGGCTTGCCCTGAGAACGCTACACCTGCCGGCACCGACACCTCTTCCATTGCCCGTACCAAGGTTGGCAATGTCCCCTATGGTGGTAACGGTATCTACAGCTGCACTCAGCCAGGAACTGTTGCTATCACCTACGATGACGGCCCTCAGAAGGTCTTCACTAGCCACATTCTCGATGTCATGGCCTCTTACAACGCCAAGGCCACCTTCTTCATCAGTGGTAACAACATTGGCAAGGGCCAAATCGACATTACTCCTGAATTCGTCCAGGTCATCAAGCGTATGGACTCTGAGGGACACCAGATTGCCTCGCACACCTGGACTCACTTGGACTTGAGCGCCATCTCCAAGCAGGACCGCCACAACCAGATGATCAAGAATGAGATGGCTCTCCGCAACATTGTTGGCAAAATCCCTACCTACATGCGCCCTCCTTACTCTAGCTGCACTGCTGAGTCTGGCTGCGAGCAGGACTTGGCTGACCTTGGCTACCACGTCACCTACTTTGACTTGGATACTGTACGTCGTGCCCTTTGGCGCTCTTTTTAGAACGATAAAACTGACTTACCTAGGACGACTATGAGCACGATTCGCCTACCCTGATTCAGTACTCCAAGGACGTTTTCAAGGGCAATGTATCCTCAGCACCCGCTGCCAGCTCTCAGTGGCTCGAGATTGGCCACGACATCCACGAGCAAACTGCCATGAACCTGACTGAGTACATGCTCTCTACGCTTACTCAACTTGGCTACAAGGCTGTCACAGTTGGTGACTGCCTTGGCGATCCTGCTGCGAACTGGTACCGCCAAGCTGGCGGCGCTGCTTCCGGTACCGCTACATCTGCCGCCCCCAGCTCTACTCCCACTGTAGCCAAGACGGTTTCCCCTGACGCTACCTGCGGTGGAACCAAGGGATAGTAAGATACCCCTCGATCACTACATTAGTTTTATAATGCTAACTTTTCCTAGCACATGTGCTGGATCTACCTTCGGTAACTGCTGCAGCTCTGCAGGCTGGTGCGGTAGCACCACCGCCTACTGCGGCACCGGCTGCCAGTCTGGCTTTGGCACTTGCGGTACCAACGCCACCCCTTCTGCATCCAAGTCCTCTGCCGTCGCGTCCAAGGCCGCGACTAAGACGACCACCTCGGCTAAGCCTACTGCCACGCTCAAGGCGTCCACCGACGGAACCTGTGCCGGAACTTCTGGCTTCACCTGTGTCGGCTCTACTTTCGGAAACTGCTGCTCCCAGTATGGTTGGTGCGGTTCAGACACTGCTCACTGCGGTACTGGCTGCCAGTCCGCATTTGGCAAGTGCCCTTAAATTCGGCCCACCGCCACGCCGAGAGAGACCCCCTCCCCTTGCCATTACTACAACCACGCCTCTGCTTTTCTTTTGAAAACGCCTTAAGAAATATGCTTTGTTCTCTATGAGGAGGGGGGAAAATGTATTTATACAAACTTTTTTTCTGTAGCAATATGTTCCGTTGGACGACCGTAATGAGGTAATAGTTG
Source organism: Curvularia eragrostidis (assembly GCA_020744315.1). Classification (NCBI taxonomy): domain Eukaryota; kingdom Fungi; phylum Ascomycota; class Dothideomycetes; order Pleosporales; family Pleosporaceae; genus Curvularia; species Curvularia eragrostidis. The sequence goes on along the minus strand of JAIRCK010000052.1, from coordinate 37,175 downwards.
CAAATACAAAAGAAATACCAATCAGTTTGCAAACATACTTTTTGTTTTCCTCTAGCAAGTGATGTTTTTGCTGTCTTAGATGAGTTCTATTCGCCTTGGCCCCCCTGTCTCTCTGTACTGGAAATAAACTTATCAGATACCGATGTTGTATCGGCTGAGTGAAGTTGGCACGCTCATTGGCGAAAAAGGGTATTTACTATTACTATCAGCCCGCCACTCATCTCGGCACATCACAGCCGAAAAAGCATAGCATGGAATGTTATTGATTTTCTCTGGTCCAGCATACGCGTTTCTAACAAAGAAAAAAGTGCTTTTTAGCACCACATGAAGAAAACAAGCTCTGCTTGCAACCTCTTTGTCTTGTTAGCCGTGGTTCGGGGATTTATGGTCTGCGCGCTTGGCATCTAGTGTGACGCCGCCCTGTCCTTGTGGCGTTGGGTCTAGGTCTGTAGTGCTCGCTTGAAAGAGTGAGGAGCTGAGGGTTCCCCTTCCCCCTGATGGGAGGCATTGAGATATTTGGTGGAAGAATTGAAGGGGCAGGTTGGCCTGAGTGCGATCGCCGCGGGGAAGGTGACTGATGTGTTTTGCGATGGCATAGTTGAGTAAATGGACAAAGCTGGCTGTAACAGCGGCGGTAGATCTAAGACGATGGGGTAAAGCGAGAGCTTGGTGTTGAGAGAAGAAATTACCAAAGCAGGATTTGTAATACTTGTGGCATTGCTCCGTCAAAAGAATAGAGATAAAGAGGTCGGGACGTGCTGAGACGGACTATGCCCCATCTGTGTGAGAAAGGGCGGGAGTTCTTTTTGGTTTCTTGTATACTACGCTTTCTTTTACACTGTATGACGCGTCGACTTCGCTCTGTAGTTGCGGTCTGACGCTGTTCGTCCAACGCAGGTACTTTTTTGGTTCTTTTTCTTTTTCAGCCCATAGTCGCGTCTGATGATTATGCAACTCTGCTCTTTGTACTGTACTTTTCCACATGTTCTGGGTTCGCTTTACACGCTCACCCCAGGGGAGTAAGGAGATGTATCCAACTTCATCACAAGAAACAAGCACGAAAACAATGATGCTGGCTAGCGATTTTCGTTACAGAGTGAAATGATTATGCACTAAAGAGATACATAGATCTTTGTTCGTGCAAACAAACTTCTGCCATTGTTATCAGGAATGGCTGGTTTTCGTGCCTGGCAATAGCATTAAGAGAGGTGGCAGCGAGGCCCATGAGGGCAGAGACAGCGACGAAGAAATGCATTATGAAAGGAGAGTGATAAGGTGGTTTGAGAGAATTGGTAGCGAGGGATAGTTGTAAAGACGAAGTGGTGTTGCAGATTGATGCTAGAGCTGATGAGCTTTTCGCTATCTGCTTGTAGTGTTCTTCTATACACGACTATCCTCTGTACTCTCTACAAATCAGTTGTTCATCCATAAATCATCATGGGAGAATGGTGGTGAGCTTGTATGGCTCTGAACACTTCAACAAGCTCATCAATTCCTTGATCGGGCTCACTGCCGTAGCTTAAAGTCTGTGAGCAGTTGTGTCGAACAACATATTCTGTCATAGACTCTCACAAATAGAGTCGCATTAGACGTGGAAAAGTTCGAGATGACGTTGTTGTTGACACGTCAAGAGAGCAGCGACTTGATAGATCATAGGAAAGGCAGTTGTTCGAAGGGGGGGAGTCAGGAATTTACACTGCATCCTGAACTCTTAGCCATGGCGAACACGGCATGTCCCATTGGGCCATGTCTCGCTTTATGTGGGTACCAGAATCGACCGAGCATGCTTACGATGCACCACATAGTGTTCGGAGCCTGTGTAGATTTTGGGCCCATCCTTCGCCTTGGTCAATCAAGCCTACAGTGTTGAAGCAACGCATATGCTGATATCGAATGCACAAGCTCGCCTTGACTGTTCAAAACTCCAAATAGATAAACAAGACTCACCCTATAATTCAGTCAACATGTGGTCACGGGAGAAAGAGACGCTCAAAAGAGGATAGCGAGTAAGACGATTTCTTACAACAGTATTTAACTACCTTGCGCACTAAAAACATCAATTTCCTCTCATTAAGCAATGTATCAAGCGGTGATTTAGGCTCTTGTCAAGGTATTCCAGGCTCTGTTTGTTATTCTTCGTAGCTCTTAGCGCATGTGCGGTTCAATGCAGAGATTAATACCTCAGTGATGGACCATATCTTGAAACCTGTCCAGTTCTGTATTTCAAGCCCAAAAAACCTGGCCACGTTTGGAAAGAAAGGCGAGCAAAAAGAAGAAGCTGAATCACAAAACCCAGGCCGTTGCAAGACCGGTAATCTGCGACGTCTAACTGGGGTTCAATGGAATAAGCAAAAAAAAAGATGATCTGTTGCCTTCCGCCAGAATTGAACTGACGACCTCGTCATTACTAGTGACGCGCTCTACCACTGAGCTAGGAAGGCTTGATGGGAAAACACAGGTTTATCACTAATATAGCCTTTTGATTAAGATGAGTTTCATTAGACGGCTCGGGTAGTTCAGTGGTGAGGTGTCTGCATCGAGTCGGCGGGCCGTAATACCAGCAACAATCAATTCTCCACTTAGCCTCGGGTAATCATCGCCTCTCTATCAGCAAAAGAGTCATCATGACCTTGCGCCTTCTAGACTGGCCGAAAGATTTGTGCGTAGAAAGGGCGAAACTTAAGCTGTCTCTTGTGGAATCAAATGCGTCATTTGTTGCGCCTCGGTGTGTTGTCTTGTTTGTTGGAACAAACAGGGGTCTCTTGTCTGGAGCCGCCTCCCCCCTACATTAAGGCTACGCCGTCATGCCGCTACAAACCGGGTGGCTGACTGGCTGACTGTGTTGGCAATCTCAACATGTCGCCTGCAGAAAAGAAAAGCGCTGAAGAAGGGGGCTATCTCTTTTGGGCGGGTTTCGCAAGCAATGGCCCGAGATGCACTTGTTCCATGCTTCCAGAGCGCGTCTCAGTTTCGGTGCATTCTGGTGAAGCAGATAGTCGATCAAGCTAGCGCATGAGCTTAGGATGGCCAGGAAACATACTGGGCAGTAGATCTTGCACGAGGTACAGCTCCGCGAGTTTGTGGAGATGGGAATCCGGGGCCGGATGACCACTTAAGCGGTTAGATCATTCACATGCCACCGCAAATAGCCCGCCAAGGCACCAAATTAAGAATCCGGGCATTTGAGCCTCTCCCGCTGATCGCTGACCTTTCTTCCAACACCTCCTCAAACGCGATTTTCCTTGCACCGCGACACACCCCCAGCGTACAATTCCTGCCAGGACCGCAAACCTGGCTTCGACCTTCACCATTCCCAGTATTCGAACACGACCATCTATGGGCTCTGCTTCTCCCGCCGCGACTGCCTCTCTCCTTACTGCCCAGCTTACCGTAGTTGGCTCCTTCTTTCCATATAACGCGCTAAGCTCGGGTCTGAATAAGACGGACGCTTCTTTCGCGTCCCTCGTCCGACAAGTAGGGGTGGGCATTCCGCCGTGAATCTTCGCGGCGGGCACAGATTGTGGGCTACCCAAGACTGGGGTTGGATGTGCGCGCTCTCGTTATTTGAGAAGACGCAAAATGCTGACTTACGTGCGCAGAACCTGAGCGCAATCTAGAGCGCGAACAAGTCTATATTTTATTTACCCCTCATTACCATCATCATGGTTTTCGCATTCGATCATGACGATGCGCAACTCCCAGGCAAGGTCCTTCAAAACTCCGAACCTGCTGTGCCAAACGAGGACATGTTTGCTCTAGGGGAAATGGATATGAGCCCTCCAAAAGTGCCCCTCCACGTCGGGACCCCGCCGATCAACATCGTCAGCCCTATGCCAAAGCGCAGCGCACAGCCCAACCCTGAGGGCAAGCAACTAGGACCAGACAAGTTGGACTTCGAGGCGGTTATGAAGAAGGCCCAGAAGAACAAGAGGAAGAAGAAGAAAGCACCAAATGCGGGCCTGCAGGCTACAAATGTCACCCGTGGCTTCCACACGCCTGTCACATCGGGTGGAGAAGAGTCTGACTACTCTATTACGAGCACGCCTCGCTTCGGACCAGTGCGCTCTGGGCTTCCCAGTGTTACCAGCAGCCCTGCACTGCGACCACAGTCCACGATGGGAGGGATCAGCAGCCTCAAAGCCCAGCTGGAAGCCTTGAATTTGGGTACGAGGAGCGATTCTCCTATGAAAGACACTTCTGGAAAAGGGGTTCCCATGAGTCGGGTTGCATCGCACTTGTCTAGCAACACTAGCATGTCCGGACGAGAGAGCGACAGCGACCGCACGGAGATGGAGAGCTACGAGATTGATCTGAATGCTGAGGATTTTAGCGCCGATACGCTGTCCAAAACGTCGACTATGCTAAACAATGGCGTGGCACGCAAGATGACGGCCGAGGACTTTGAGCCCCTGATGTGCCTAGGAAAAGGTAGTTATGGCACTGTCCTACTAGTCAGGCAGCGCGAAACGGGACGTCTTTTTGCGCAGAAGCAGTTCAAGAAGGCTTCCATAACTGTCCACAAGAAGCTTATCGAGCAGACCAAGACGGAGCGCAATGTCCTCGAGAGCGTGAACCGCTACCCGTTCATTGTCAACTTTTACTACGCCTTTCAGGATCAAGAGAAGTTGTACCTCATCCTCGAGTATGCCCAAGGTGGCGAACTATTCCACCACCTTGCCGCTGAGCGCATGTTCTCCGAGGATGTAGCAGCATTTTACATGGCCGAAATGGTGCTTGCTCTCGATCACTTGCACCGTACCGTTGGGGTCATCTACCGCGACTTGAAGCCAGAGAACTGTCTCTTGGACTCCGAAGGCCACCTCTTGCTCACAGACTTCGGCCTTAGCAAAGTCACTCTTGACGAAGACAACCCCTGCCGCTCTTTCCTGGGGACTGTAGAGTACATGGCGCCTGAAGTAGTCCAAGGTCTCGAATACGGCGCAGCAGTAGATTGGTGGTCCCTTGGCGCTCTCGGCTTCGACCTGTTGACCGGCTCACCCCCCTTCACTGGCAACAACAACGCAAAGATCCAGGAGAAAATCGTAAAGCAGAAACTCTCACTACCTTACTACCTGAGTGCCGATGCCAAGGACCTTCTCACCCGCCTCCTGCGCAAGGATCCCAAGAAGCGCCTAGGCTTCAACATGTCCAAGGATCTCCAGACGATCAAGAAGCATCGTTTCTTCCGCAAGATCGACTGGAAGAAGCTCGAGGCCAGGGAGCTGGAGCCTCCGATTCAGCCACTGATTACGGACCCTGAGTTGGCAGAGAACTTTGCGCAGGACTTTACCGATCTGCCGCTTAGCCCCGTGTTGACCAAGAAATTTGACGAGTCGCTATTTGAGAGTCAGAATAACAATCCGTTTGGCGGGTTCAGTTTCGTGGCTAGTCAGAGTCTGTTGGATGGAGGAGAGTGGGGATACTAGATGTGTAGAGGGTTCTAGTTGTTTACTAGACAGCGAGCGTTATTGTTTGCGTTGTTTGTATGTCTTCAACAGGTTTTGGATTTCACGTGGCTTTTATTGTTTGTTTGTTAGTTGGTTAAGAAACGCATAATGAAGTTTGTTGCACCAGAAACTTGACAGAAAATTGCGTCGAGGGCGAACTTGATTGTTTGATTGTTTCGCATTAGACTGCTCAGACTATTTCATCCCAAACTCCGTGCTCGTGTAGTCGGTATCATACGCAAGTATCCATGAATACTATAAACCCTGTAGGTATCGTCAAGAAAGAAAAGAGCCTCATTCTCTTTGGAAAAGAAAAGACCATCTAGGAAGTAGGGGCAGCGGAGGTGGCTGCTTCGGCCTTCTCGCTCACAGTCTGCTGGGGTTGGCTGGCCCCTGCGGTGGTGGCGGAAGGAGCAGCACCTTCCTCAGCCTTCTGCTTCTTGAGATTGGCCAGATGCCTTGCCTCGTTGTGCACGTCCATGACAGTCTTATTACCCTGCTCATAGAAAGCGCGAAGCTTCTGGCCGGTAGGCGTTGACGCAGCCTTGTCGAAGTAGCTGGTCAGGGTGTTGAAGGCAGCGTAGCCCTTGTTTGTAACGCCGAGCTTCTGGTCCACGACCTGAGCCCTCTGGGTAGCCTGAGTCTTCTTGTCGACGTTGTTGATGAAGTTCATGAACTTGCTGCTGTAGCCGTTCTGCTTGTCTGCGGCCAAGGCGCGCTCGATGGCCTTGTCTGAGATGACGTATCCGTGGGCGAGGTACTCGGCAACGATGCGTGCGCGGGGCTTCTGCTCTTGCTCAATGTGGTGGTCGCCATCCTTGGCCTCTTCAGCGGAGGCGGCCTTTTCGCCGGCGAGCTCGTCGAGACTCTTGGCAGCAGTGACGTGGACAGAGTTGGGTCCAAGCTGAGTGTTGTCGAGGAGAAGGGCCGTCTTCGCGGCAGCGGCCTTTTCGAAGGTGACGGAGGCGGACTGCGTGTCGTCGCCCGTGGGCTTTACGCTGAGAGACTGGATCTTTCCGCAAAAGCTGAAGAAGCTCTTAATCTCCTCTTCGCTCGTCTTCATGGAAATGTTCTCAACGTTGATAGTAGCAGCCATGTTGGTGGTCGTGTGTTTGTTGTGGTTTGGAAGATATCAGGGTAGAGGTAGGATGTAACTAAAGAGGAGTACAGTGATGTTGAGTGTATGATAAGAGACACGTATTGCCAGGGGTATTTGTAGAGTGATGAGGGGTGCGCGAAACAAGCTCACTGAGGGGCGCAGTCTGACGACGTATGGGGCGTGATGACGCAGGTGGGGCGGTGCTAGTGGCGTATAGAAGGCGGGCCGTGGGGAACATTCACGAAACGCCGCCCCTGATGCCAATTGGCTTTCATGTGAAATTGCACTGCCACACAAGAATTCCTCCTATACGGCTAGAGATGCGAGCTATGGCTCCAGGCTACATAATAGGCGTACGCTGTACGATGGCATACGAGCATCTATACGCTTATATCCGCCCGAAGTTATTAACGCCGAGTAAGCAAGTACTACAAAGCCACCGTAATCAAAAGACGACACTTCGCGGAGTTGCTGTCTTTGTTGTGGGAATTTACCGATGAGAAAATCATAAGAGATTGCAGGCAAGAATGCATTGTTGTTTTGATAGTCAGACTGTCGAATAAGTTGCGATGGAGCTCCATTGCTCCACCAAACCTCGGCTTAGGCTAACGTCATAGCTCCGTATTTCCAAAAGCACCTGGCGTGAGCACCGCCGGTGATCTCTGAGATATCTTCTTCCATCTAACCCGATACCAACAATGGCTTCGAGACTGACTGTACCGTCTCCGCGGGTAGTGCGATCGTGCCTCCGCCGCTCACAAAATCTTGCGCCGGCTGTGTCGCGGCTCCCGCAGCGCCGCTATATTTCTGCCTATGGCTACGAACAAGCGAAAGCCCTCACCTTTTCCGAATATGGCGAGCCTCCATCCGTCCTCTCACTCCACACTCACTCCATCTCGCCGCCCCATAGCAATCTTATGACCATACGGTTCCTGGCGTCACCCATAAACCCCGCCGACATCAACCAGATCCAAGGCGTCTACCCTTCGAAGCCCAGATTCACAACCGAATTGAGTACGCCGAATCCAATCGCGGTAGCTGGAAATGAGGGTGTGGCAGAGATAATTGCGTTGGGTGAGGGCGTGAAGAAGGAAGGCTTCAAGAAGGGCGACTGGGTATTTATGAAGGGCCCCGGCTTTGGAACATGGCGCACACACGCCAGCGCTACAACCAACGACGTTGTAAAACTGGACGAACAAATGCGCGAAGGCATCACTGCCATCCAGGCTGGAACCGTGTCCATCAACCCATGCACCGCTTACCGCATGCTCCGCGACTTCACGACCCTCTCCGAAGGCGACTGGTTTATACAAAACGGCGCAAACTCGGGCGTCGGCCGCGCCGCCATCCAGCTAGGCAAGAAATGGGGATATAAGAGCATCAACGTGATTCGCAGCCGCGAAGACAAGAGTAAAGAGGAAGCTATGAAGAAGGAGCTGCAGAGCCTCGGCGCAGACGTTGTCATCACTGACACCGAATTGCAATCGCAAAGCATCAAGGACCAGGCCAAGGAATGGACAAATGGCGGTCGCGCACCCGTCCGTCTTGCGCTCAACTGCGTAAACGGCAAGGCAGCAACAGCAATGGCGAAACTCTTGTCTTCGTCCGCGCACTTTGTTACCTATGGCGCCATGTCCAAGCAACCGCTTACGATCCCTGCGTCAATGCTCATCTTCAAGGATATTCATTTCCACGGCTTCTGGGTAAGTAGGTGGGCTGAGAAACACCCAGAGGAGAAGCAGAAGACAGTTGCCGATGTACTGGAGATGACGAGGAAGGGTGAGTTCAAGGATGTGCCTGTTGATGAGATCAAGTGGGAGTGGGATACCAAAGGAGAGGAGCTCATAGCCAAGGTCAAAGACACGTTGGAGGGGTACAGGGATGGCAAGGGTATTTTCGTCTTCGGCAAGACATAGGATGCGTAGTATTTATGTATAGAAATTAATTCTATTGTCATCTCGAATAAAGCGGCGTGTAACCATTGCGCTCAGGAGATTGTCCAATGTACATTACCTTGTTCCCAGCTCTCTACTGCAGAAGTACTCTGGACCCATTGTTAGGTAGCGGCGCCCTAAACAGTACAAAAGGCCTCTCTCTGCGGTCCGTCCCCGGATAAAACGAGGAGCTAAACGCAAGCTGGTTGTCGGTGAAATAGAGGTAACCGTCACTTCCCACGGACACTGTAATTTACTGGTTAGCACATAGTGATCCCGTAGCAACAATGCCACTAAAAAAAGAAGAAAAGAAAAAACTCACTAGTATCAACCCAACTAATCCTCGGATCCCTCACAAACAGCGTCATGGACGCATTGCGAGGATTGTAGAACCCAATCTCATTCTGCTCCATATTGCCCGCGTAGATAAAGCCATTAGTATCCGTCTCAAACCCATCACTCACACCCCTGTCGCCGCGGTGCTGCACCGCCGCCTGAGCGAGCAATTCGGAGCTCTGGCTGCGATCACGCAGGCGCTCGGTCGGGACGCTATACAGCTTTCTGCCGCCCACGGGCCCAAAGTAGAGGTCCTCGCCGGACGCCGAGAGAGCAATGCCGTCGCTTCCTAGGGGCACGGTGGTAAGCGGTTGGCCGGGGCTGGGGATGTAGTAGAGCGGTTGGCCCCAGACATAGGGCACGAAACCGCGCTCGGCGCGCACTTCGGCGATGCCGTCGAGATGGCGCCAGCTTTCGCTTGTGCCGAGGTCGACGATGATGATGCCGTTGCGGCCCTCGCTGGAGGAGTCGGTAATGTAGGCTACGCCTTTGCCTGCTGCTGTGAGGTTGGCGCGCAGGTCGAAGCGGACATCGTTGAGATATGAGGTTGGGAAGGCGACGGTGGGAGGGAAGATGATTGTCTGAAACACAGTGTTGCTGGATATGTCGACGCCGACGAGCTTTGGGCCGCCTGGCGATGCTGGCACAAGTACGCCGTCAGGTGTCAGGGAGCGTCCTGTATCGAGGATCCAGAGGCGGTCTTGCGGGTCTAGCACGACACTTTGCACGCCGAGGAGGTAGTCGTGGTAGTTTGCGCCCACTGGTGGTGAGACGGTGTAATTGATTGCTCCATTTGGTGGGCTGTTGATTTTTACACTTGGGTAAGGAATCTCGGTCCCGTTGGCTAGAATCTCTGCTACTGCGTGCTTGTTGTTGTTGCCAGTGTTGGTGTTGTTGGGGTCAAGGCCGGAAGGGTAGTTTGAAAATTTACGTCCGGATTTCGAGACGGTGATACCTAAGGGTGTGTTAAGTTAGGTGCTTTCTCACGGTGACTTTTGTAAGTCAGATATTAGGCAATTGTACCAGTTGGCCATTGATCATTGTAAAGGTGCACAATTTCAAGTGGTGGGCCTGCAACACCAGGATCAGAGCGAATTTTTTGTGCACTGGACAGCAGGGGGAGCAAGGCGCTCAATGCCGCTAGAGTTGAAAGCGAAACCATCTTGAGTAAAAAGAACAATGTCTGGTAGATCGTCGCATGGTGTCTGCCGCTGTCAACTTATATAGCCCCACAGCCTTGCACACGCGAACTACGAAAACGACCTCGGACAGGAATTGTAAACAAGACAATAGTCTTCACGTCATGCGCATGTCAGGCACTTGAATAAGCAAACGTAACTGACGATCTTCGTCAGCATCCTTGAGGCTCGATCCAAGAGCAGCTACCTCATTAAGGCTAAGACTTTACAACGGTTCACCCCGCTTTTCAATGCAACATGACATGAACGGCACGGCGCGGATCGAAACTAGACCGGGATTATCTGTTTTTGGGATAGAGCGGTAATACTTTGTTGATTATGATATCGGGATGATTTCTAAACTCTCATGGCCAGCTTCTGGCATTTTCTTTTGATATGGGGTTGAACACGGTCTTGGACACAGCAGATGATGGTACCATGGAACTGGCTGACAGTTGTTATTTGGTTCCAAGATTTCATCCAACCCAATTCTTGACGACTTCTCTCAAAGAGCTGCTATCGTCTTTCCCCACCCAGGTGTGCGACTGCTCTGCATCTTCGGATTCCGGTGGTGCGTCTACAGCCAACTTTGAAACTGTGAGCTCGCCATCATTGAACTCAATTCTAATGTCTCTCGATGACGGAACACCTTTCTTCAAATCCTTGCTGCGAATCGAGAGTCGCGCGTCCTGACTTCTAGTCTGGGCGCGCGAAGAGTAATCATTCTTGAGCAGCCTATGGGCAACGTGGAGCGAAAGGATCCAGTCCAGATAGGACTTCAATTCCTCGACAGCAGCGAACTTTTGCTGCTGGAATAATCCAAGATCGGAGCTTAGTGTGGATGGAAGAGTCAATCTGTGTTCAGTGCCGAAAGTAGGCTGGCCGATGATGGTGCGTGTGACGATGTTCAGGATTTCCGGCTGTGCGCCGTTTGAAGTGGGGAGGGTTAGTGTAGCAGTTCCACCAAAAGGCTTCATGAAAATCTCAAAGAGCTGATCAGTAGCAGACAGACCTTTTTTGGATGACGCTTGCAAGCCTTCTGCAAGTTTTGCCCAAGAAGTCTCACGCGTAGTGTCCAGAGTCACGTCAAGGCCAGCGCTACGCAGAGTCTTTGCGACGGATGCGAGATAGACATGAAGCGAATCCACACCCTCAATATGGTGGAGAACCGCAAGAAGTGTACGGAGTAAGGGCGGTGATTGCTTTTCGCGGGTTCGTCCCGTCAACGGCGGCGGGAGCTGGGATCTTCGGTAGAGACGCATACTGTGCTCGTGGGCCAGCAAGAGGCGGAGCGCTTCAGCAATATTTCTTGCCAGCCAGTCATGCTCGTGAGATTGGCTGCTCGGCATGGGGTCGTCTCGGGGCACGCAATCGATAAGCAGCTTCCGGGTTTGCGACTGGCCGCCCATTTGAGGCGCGTCAACGTAGATGACAGAGTCCCGAAATTCGACTCTGTACGCTAGCAATTGCCGTGTCTCCAGACTCATTTCGTAGTATAACTCTTCTTCGAACAAGGAATCACGTGCCAATTGGATAGATTTTTCGAGCGACTGGCTGGCAAGCTCGCTGCCAATGGGGATTTGGGATGTGCCAGTGATTTGTCCATCGATGCTAATTCGGACGCGGAGTATCTTTGGCTTCAGTGCGAGAGCCGGGTCTAAAATGATGCTGCCATCTTTGTCCATCTGCAGAGGGGCAAACCCGCGGGCTTTGAAGTGGTCACTCGCTAAGCTTACATTAGCACAGGTACAGCTTCGTTCACAGAGTGGTTGTTACCTTCTGGGAGTCCATAGCGTACGGCAAAAGGCGCATGACGCACGTTCTGACGCAGGCGCTGGATGGGCCACCCCTTGTCCGAGACGGAGACAATCTGGTGCCAGTACTTTGTCTCTCGTCGTATCTCCTTTTCCAAGTGTTTCGCTGCTTTGAGTATTTCATCCACGGACGAATCGAGCGCGTCCATGCGTGCACCTTGTGCCACGACCTCTTGTCTAGCCTCGACATCCTGTAACCTCTGCTGCTCTTCAGGCTTGCGTATGCGGTGCTCATGATTTTCCCTGCTCATGCCGAAAGAACCGAGCGGGATGCCCTGGTTCAGGCCCTGGTCGCGAAACGTCGGGCTGAAGAAGTTCAGACTGCGCTTGTTTGGGTCTTGAGAAAGAACGAGAGAGACAAGATCGAGGGCATTGGTCGCGGCGAATTTGGCCCATCTGTTTGTTGTCAGCCGTCGCGTCCTTGGCGGGGATGTGTTTGGATCAGACCTACTCCAAGTGGCTGTACATTTCCTGGCCCGCTTTGAACGCCTTCTCTACCTGCTCCTGCCGCGACGGTGCCTCGAGCTCCTTGTCCTTGTCGCCCTGCTTAGCTGCGTCGTCGTCGGCATCGTCGGGTACGTGCTTGCCCGCGTCAATGTCTTCCTGCAGCGACTGCTCGGTGATGTTGCGCAAATGACCACGTTCGCTTGCCAGCTGCTCGATCTTGATCAACAGGTCGTCCTGGGTCAGCTCCTCCTTTTCGGCAGCCGGCCACGGCCGCAGAGTGACGTTGTTCAATGAATCCATGGCGACGCCCAGCTCGACAGCGACAGACGGGATTGCAGAAGCTGAGTTGCAGTGGTTTGCTCCGACGCGGTGGGCCCTTGCATAAAGGTCGGAGCTCTCAGTAGCGGCCGTTGGTAGATCCCCCGCTTATCGATTGTAGCCATCCATTGCACAATGAGCCATGGGGGGCCTCGATGCTGTGTCTGTCATCTCATGCAAAGAAAGACAACGGTCGGATCAGTGACGCCGCCTGTACACACTCCTGTCGAATCTAGACTATGTAGCACTGTGCGGGGATGTGACGGGTCACATGTGCATGGTCCCTTCCCTCTCCAGCCACTAGCGGCGGACTCCGATAAGCTTGGACATACAGCCTCAATCATAGTGACAGCTCACACTTCATTGCTTCTTCCCTCTTCTTTCCTCTCCTCTTACCGATTGAATTTTGTCCAAAATGACCACAAGATACCGTGTAGAATGTGAGTACTGACGCTTTTCATGATTACGACAGCTGCCGCAAGCGTCCAGTATGCTAACATGATACTCCCTGTCTTGTAGATGCTCTTAAGGTGTGTATAAGACGTCGACCGCTCTGATATTCGGCTATGTACCGCTGACACTTTTGAAAGACTCACCGAAGAGACCAGCTTGTGAGCACCACTTGTTACCCCAATTCCCCGCTCTGGCTAACAGCGGTATTAGATAGAATGGATCAAGGTAACACTATTGGCGTCTGAATACTAGTGACGTTTTGTTTCTCATACAACACCAGGGTCTACTAGCTGTTCCTTTTGTGTTGCATTCTCATCCCACAGCGGTGTTTGAGCCCAATGGCGAATCAGTCGAACAGCAAGCCAATGTTGCCCAGCGGCGGTATGCCGAGATTCTGCGTGACGTCGAGGAGATTATCAACGACCACAGTAAGTCATTGAACTGCACCGGTCCTCACGGAGACACAATGGGATTGCTTAGTGCTAACGCTCTATAGTTCAACACCAGAAGGATGGCAAGCCAGACAGGTCGAAGCTGAAGCTGCTTGTCCCGTCAGTAGCAAACTTCTTCACCCCACTAGCACTGCATGATGCTTTTATATGGCAAGACCAACGGCGCTTTATCAGCCATCGCCGCTTTGTTCCCCCTTCATTCAATGATGTTCGTCTAGTGCTCAACACAGCCCAGGTGATGAGTCTGATCCGCAGCGGCCCGTTGGAACTAGTCACGTTTGACGGAGACGTCACGTTGTACGACGACGGGAAAGACCTCGAGCCTGACAATCCAATCATCCCAAAGATACTGCGATTAATGCAGCGTGGATCCAAGATTGGTATCGTCACAGCCGCTGGGTACACAGAGGCAAAACCTTACTACGGAAGACTGCATGGGCTTCTAGACGCGATTCAGGCTTCGGATCTGCCTCGAGAAGCTCGCCAAAACCTGCTTATCATGGGGGGCGAGAGCAACTTCTGTTTCAAGTTTGATGAAAACAGCCCGGTCTTGTTGCGGCTGGTGCCGAGAGCAGAGTGGCTACTGGAAGAGATGCTGTTGTGGCACGAGTCAGACATTAAGGACCTGCTCGACTTAGCAGAGGCGTCTCTAAGGGACACGATCCGCAACTTCCGGATGGAGGCCAATGTAGTCCGCAAGGAGAGGGCAGTGGGTATTGTTCCCAAGCCTGGATACAAGTTCTGCCGCGAGACGCTAGAGGAGACGGTGCTGATTATCCAGAAGATATTGGTATGTGGGTGAAGAAGGCGCTCCGCACGCTATACTAACACTAGTAGGAAATTTCTGAAGTCGGCCAGCGGCTGCCGTTTTGCGCGTTCAATGGTATGTTATAAGTCTAGGATCTGCCCCGGTTGGTACTGACTGACACGCAATCAGGCGGAAACGACGTGTTTGTTGACATTGGCGACAAGTCTTGGGGTGTTTTGGCGTGTCAGCGCATTTTCGGGGGCATCCCAGGCAGCAAGACGCTGCATGTAGGCGATCAGTTCCTGAGCGCGGGAGCAAATGACTTCAAGGCGCGGCTGGCGTGTACTACGGCTTGGATCGCCAACCCGCTCGAGACATGCCAGTTGCTGGACGAGATTGCAGAGCTGGACGAGATTCACCAGCGCAAGACCAGGTGAGGATGGCTAGAGCGAGTCGTGGGTGTATAGGATAACGCGGCCAGGCCATGACATAAGCATGCGCAGGCGACTAGCGCGGCCAGGGGTAGCGAGAGGGAATGGACATGTGCAGAGCAGCTGTGGTTGCGAGGCCTTGTTTTGCTTGGTACATATCATATTGTCGGCTATACAGCAGACGAGTTGATTCATGGGCGCGCTCGGGTGGCTCGGGTGGCACCAGTGCATGCAGGCTGAAGCCACCGGCCCCGCTGCGAAGTCTGGTTCGGGCAGGGCACGCTAAGAAGCGCATGCAGCGCCGGTAAGCATGGCATGCCAGGTACGCTTGGGCTGCATATTGTGTGCTGCCCGCGGTTTTATGCACGTATAGCGGTAATGTATCTATGTGTGTGTGTGTGTCTGTGTCTCTGTGCCCGATGGTGTGAGTTTCTTGGCCTTCGCCACGCCCCGTCCGCCCGCTCCCCGTGTGTGCTGCGCGTCGTGCGCCTTGCGTGTTGTTGTGCGACTTCCCTCCCCCGGCCCTTGAACATCCCCCGGCCGTGTAGGCACACCCCCGTCACGCTCCTCCGCTTCGCCAACCCAACCCACCCCATCTCCTGAAGCTTCTTCTCTCTGCTGCTCCCACGCCAACCGTAGCACCTTGACTGCCGCCCCAGCAGACCTGTCCTGCCCCCTCGGCCGCCCCAACGCCACTCGCCAGCTTCGCCGCGCCTACTGCCGTCCACCGTCGTCACCATGTCGTCGAGCAAGTTTGAGTACAAGCCATTGACGCTGACCCCCATCAACTTCTCCCTCACCGAGGGCACCTCGATACCCGCGCCGCTCGACAGCCCGCCCGACACGCCTCGCCCACCTACTCCGGGCAAGGGTCCACTCTCCTCCCATCCTACTCCCAAATCGCCCGCTTTCCCGCCCCAGAGAGAGTCGCCGCCTCCAGAGAAGCCCTCCGAGGACTCGACTTCCGATTCTCAGCCGCGAGAGAGCCGCACAAGCGATGGAGCTAGCACTATGTCCCCTACGAGTCCCTCCACCAGGCGCCCTGCTTCGGTACGCAAATTCCTCGGCATCCGCACGCTTTCTTCCTCGGACAGCCTCAAGACCGACCGACCGGGCTCACCCGCCACCATCAACAGCCAGGCACCCAGTCTAAACAGGCGGAAGAGCGGCAGCTGGTTCGGCAAGAGGAAAACCTTCATCGCCGGCCCTGTCCCAGAAGGACACGTCGACTCGGCTCCCTACTCCAACGGGCGCACTGTTTCGCAGCCACAGCCCGTGCAATCCCTCGAACCAAAAGGTCCTCCGCCGCCCGCCCTGCCTGGCCTGAGCTCCTTTGGTCTCAACGAGGACGCATTGAGTCTCAGCGCGGATGAGCTCTTCAAGGACATAGGAAAACACGATGAGCCTATCCAGTCCGGTCAATCCAACAGGCCCAAATCGACAAGATGGGAATTCTGAAGAGAGAAAGAAACTATTAATAACACGCGTACTCGCACGGACATCGAACCACACACCAAAACCTTGTGTACGAGATATGCAAAGACTGAAGGGGAGAAGAGGAAGAAGGAGAATCATGTTCATGAACGCATCTTCTAACGGCATCTCGAAGTTCTTTTTAACGTCCTTGACTTACTGTTCTTTTGATTATCACACATACACCCCCTTTTCTAACGACATTGAGGCAGCAGATTGGCGACTTTTATTTCTATTTGATTCTAGCATTTGTGGCATTTTGGTCGCTTTTTTTTCCTACTTTTTATTCCTGTTGCATGCGTGCGATAGTTACGCATACATAACATTTCACCAAACGATACCCCCGCCTCAGTCGAGACCACTATGGGTAATGGAAAGAGAACGAAACAGAGTGGGGATATGTGGTCTCCGGGTCCTCGAGTGTGGAGAAGGCAAAGACGAAGAAGAAGGATATGTACTTTTTTTTCTTTTGTTATTTTGAAGGATCGACTGGGAGAGAGGAAAAGGGAGTGTAATTTTCGTTCCAAATCCAAATATCATTCTACAGACCTCGCCACAGGGATTCTTATTTTCTTATGTCATATCTACCCTTTTTTGTTCTCACTTTTCCAAGCTGAGAACCACTGTCCCTTTCTCGTCTGACTGAGATGTCAATACGGATGTGCAAAGTACGGCAGAAAAGACTACACGTTTCTCTCCATGGCCATCGAACCCCGACAATCCCTCGTAAAAGCCGCACATGCATTATGACCGCATTAGTTTTGTTTATTTACCATTTGTTTTTCCCTTTTTTCCCAAACCCTTCCGCCTCTCCACCCCACCCGCTCCGCCCCGTACGTGCATGCGACCCTGCACTTTTCTCCCCTCCCATTCTTCTCGTTCCATGGTCCGCACCCTTAATTGTCCGAACCTTAAAACACCCCCCATGACCCAAGTTCTGTCCTTGTCCCTTATCGTCATGTGCTATTATTTCCTTGGTACGCTCTTCGGTCCGTTTATTTATTATTTCCCTTTTCGCCCTTCCTTATTTCTTGCTGCGAGGAGAAGATATTCTAGCATTGGTTTGTACTGTACACGTGACTGCTATGATCGTACATAGATAGGATAATTAGCTTAGAGATTAATCTATTCCCATGCTCCTACTAGATAAGAGAGTAGTGAATCCCATGTGGATATTTGATAAAAGTCAGTTAATCCGTACGGCCAATCCGAAGACATCGCATATCATCCGGCCAACCTATCAACCCTCTACCTAGCAACTCCCTGATATTAGCTGACATACAACCATGTCTCTATTAGCGGAATATCTTATACTACCCTGGCTCCCTTTTTTCCAAGAGCCCCTGCTGCACCGAGAAATGTGGACTCATTACCAGAAAAGAAAAAAGTAGCAGCTGGACAACCCCCAAGCCCAAAGGTAGTGCAAAAAAGACCACCATTTGTCCAAAAAATCAATTGAATGCCCACTCGCGGAATCGAACCGCGGATCTTCGCATTTCGCAGATGGTATACGAGTGCGACGCTGTACCACTAAGCCAAGCGGGCATGTGATTGATGGCAAATTGTCCATGCCGAAATACTATGATGTTATGATGTTTCTAAACACCAGGAGCAGGCTTGGCCAACGGAAGCTGACGAGGTCATTACCAAAGTAGAATGATCGTGGAAGTGGGCTAATGGGGCGTGGGGCGGTACAACAGACCCCGCACTCCTGGTACCGAGGGCCTGCGTGGAATGCCTAGCCACGACTGCATTAGAACAACATTGAGGTAAGAAAGTAAGAACTGGACATCGAAATATGCGCCTGAAGATCTGAATATGGCGCTAAAAAGAAAACTTTTCTTCATCCCTGCTGCATACTGCACATGTCTACGTTACTGAATCGCGAATCAAGTGGATTCTCTAACAGAGCGAGCATGCGACTCCAGTAAAGACTTGGAACAAAGAATCAACGCCCGATCCTATATCCGAACAGATCGTGACACTCCACATCGTTTCACAAAACAGTATGAGCCAAGGCAGACGACATATATGAACACGCTAACGTTGTTGTATTCTACAAAGAAATGCATCTCGAAGCGAGTACAGCGTCTATGCTGCTACTTTTTGTGACTTGCCGCCAATCAGCGCCAAAATATTACTAAATAGGCCTTGTGGTGGCGGAGGCACAGAGCCGTCATGAAGCACGTTCTGCAAGTCTTGCATGTTGAACACATGCTCGTCTTGCTCGGTATCCTGTGTGAGGTCTTCCGAAACCAGAAGTTTGGCCAGAGGTCGGTCAGACTCGTCCTCTTCCACATCAATGTCATCTGTGTAAGCGATGCGGTGCGGCTCGAGCTGCTCCTCAGGTGGCGGAGTAAGAAGTTGCAAGGAGCCAGCGCCTGGGGTGATGGTCTTGAGCCCGGATCGTGAGTCAAGAACAATGTAGCCGCGATCACCCCTTCGAGGTGCAAGAGCTAGGCTGATCGGGGTCAAGGTATCTCTGAAGATTGCTTTCTGATGCTCCGGGCTATAGATGAAAAGCTTGGATGACATCTTCTTGATCTTGGAAACATGAGACTCTTTCTTTTCGATCCGAGGCAGTGCCACAGCGAATGTACCGTCTGTCTCATTCGTAGCCAATCGCACTAGTGGTACCCGCTCCAGACGGTCAAGTCCAGGCGTCTCAATGGAAACGCTGTATGTAAGCTGATCGGCAACCATATCCCAGACGGTAATAGCATCTGCGACTACTACCAAGTATTGTCCGACAAACCCAAGGCCGGACAAGGCAGTTACATCGATCTCTGTCAATGACCGTCGAATGGCTCCGCTGCTGGCCTCAATCAGATGAGTCACACCCGCATCTTCTTCGAAATCCCAAGAAATGGAAGCAGCAAGGACTGAGCCATCGGCGGAAAAGGCTAGTCGTGAAGTGCGTGGTGGCAAGGATTGCTGTGAGCCTTCGGTAATATCAAGCTTATCGCTCATCTGGATAGCACGATCGAGCGACCAGGTGACCAGGCCTTCTCCCTGAGCTCCGCGAACGACGACGCCATCGCGCGACCGTGTCTTTGGCCTCCATATCCGTACAACATGATCTTCGCCAACAGTCGCAAAGCCAGCAGTGGCAGGATCAGCCACAAGATCAAAAACATGCCCATTGCCACATCTGTCCTCGAAGAAATGAGGCGCATCGATTCGAGTTTCCAACTTCCACTGTCCGTTCGTGGTGTCGCGCCGCCAAATCTTCAGGTAGACCTCCCGACGGTTCAGGCGCTCTTGTTCGCTGAACTCAGGAATACCTTCGTTAAGGTAACGAGTATCTGATTTTGGTGGGAGCCATTCGTCAATTGTCGCAAGCCATTCTCCGTCATGGCTAATTTGGATGTGTGTAACGTTAGGCTCTTTGATCCTGCCGCCGTCAGGAGCAACATTGGGCTCCGTTGCGTTATTGCGTGTCAATGCCTGCCGGCTCTTGGCCCGCTGGTTCGCAAGATCGAATGTCTGTAGATATGGCTCTGTTCTTAGACCTCCCTTCTTTTGACGAGATTGTGAGGAAGGCACTGCAAATGATACTTCACTGGGGTTTGTGGGGTCTACAGCCATAGGTACCGCCTCGAAGATGCCCAGATATGCTTTGCCGGACTTTGTCTCTTTTGGCATTTGCTCAGGGTCGATGCGTCTTGACTGGATGCCAACAATATTGGTTCGTGCCTCGAGTTCGGTTGTGGACAGGACGATTACGGAGTTGTTGGCCAGTGTCAAGGCATAAGACGAACCTGTAGGAGAAACAACAATATTTTCGATAGCTGCAGCCAAGTGGGGTAGATGCTGTGGGAGTCCAGTAGCAAGCTGCCAAAGTGTGAGGACATTCTCGTCGCCACCAGAGATAACGTAGTTGCCTGTACATGTCAGTAGCTGTAAATAACCAAAGAACGTGAGGGTGCTTACCATCCAGCGACCACTTGATGGATCCCACCGCATCTCTGTGCCAGTGAAGTCGCTTAGGTCTGAGGCTCTCAGCGGTATCTGTCCTGTCTTTTTTACCCTTTTGGCTGTTTTCAATCGTAGCAAACGATGTCAGGATATCCTCAAACAAAAGGATGAGACCAGTCTCCTCACCAACGGCAACGTCAAGAATATCCCTTTGATCTTGGACAGCTTTCTTCCCGTTGCTAGTCTCCTGCTTCTCGCGATGGAAGACGCTGAAGGTGGTGATGTGTTTCGAAAATTTCAGCTCGCGCCAGACATACTCGAATTCGTGAAGCGCTGTTCTGGTGATCTTAACGCGTTTTCCGACAATGAGTGAATCGGCAGTCGCAACCACGACATATTTGCCCTGTAGGAGAACCTGCACACCACGAATTGCAGAGTTGGTGTTCAGTATCTGCTTGAGCTCCGTCTTGGGTGCCGTAGCTGAACTCTGGCGGTTCGTACGGAAGGCACGGAGCGTAAGGCTGTGGCCGTCTTCAGCTTCATGGCAGTACACCAGGTCCTCGTCGGACTCGGGCCGTGTAATAACGGCCATGGTTTGGACTGTGACATCAATATCCCATCGTCCGGCTTTTCTTCCCGCTACCCAGTCCCACATTATAATTTCTCCAGTCGAGTAGGCAGCATAGATGAGGTGTGGTGCCACAGCTGAGGGAGCGTAGGTTGTAAGAACACCAGTGCCTTCTTCGGAGAGCGCATGGACAAGCAAGGATGTGTCCGCGGCATAGACGCGCAGCGATTTCGGGTCCGCAATAATTAGGTACTTCTCATCTGCAGAGAACACAGGATCAGCAGGCAGATACCATCCTCCCTGAGCAGGAGATGTAACCCATGTTTCCGAATGTTTGCTCTTTTTCTTTTTCACAAGGCCCGACGTTTCGGTCGCCACAAGCTCGTTGCGCTCTGCCTTGTTCTTCTCTTTTCTATCTTTCTTCGCCTTCTTTCTTGCTGCTTTGTCTGCGACATTGTCTACACCTTCTGGCTGTTCGTCCTCAGCCTGCGCAGCTTCATCGGCGTTTCCGTTGACAGATGCGCCTGTCGCTTGTACGTCGTTCTCCTCTACAGACCCATTCTGCTGGGCCTGCGACTTCTTGGCTTTCTGCGCATTCGTGGGAGTGCTGATGACCGCATCTTTACTCACACCATTTGTTTGCGGCGTCGATTTCGATTGCTTCTTCGGAGTAGAAGTCTTATTGGATTTGGGGGTAGAATCAGCGACAGAGGTTATGGGTTCGCCGTTGCGACCGTCCTTGAGCGCCGCCGCTGCTTCATCTTTCCTCTGTTTCTTCGCCTTTTTCTGCGCTGCCGCTTCTTCTCTCTTCCGTTTCAATTGGGGAGTTGCGTCCGCCATGGTAGCTACTCCTCGGAATAAGCTTGGCGTGAGAAATCAGAATCGGTGAAGATTGTCGTAATGGTCGTGTACTGAATGTATCTTGAGAATCTTTTTTGATGGAGATGGCCCGAGCTTTTCACCGCCCGCGTCCTTAGCGCGCCGCCCGCAACTTTCTTTGAGACGGCATCGCGAACGCTGCGCACCACCCACCACAACTTCACGCCAGTCTAACGCTTGACCTCAGCCATTTTGCCACTGTCGCGGGACTTTGCTCTATTCACCAGTTACCTAAAACTTCAAAATGATTGTTCCCATTCGTTGCTTTTCTTGCGGCAAGGTACAATGATCACCGCCTCAGCTCATGCGCGCATACACTGATTAGATCTAGGTGACCGGTGACCTGTGGGAGAAGTACATGGCACTTCTCAGCGACGGTATGGAAGAAGCGTAAGTGCGCCCATATCCTCTGAACTTTCCCACATCCTATTCAAGGTACCTCGGTTGGGGGGCGACAATTCTATTACCATGCCTATACGCAGGCATCATGTGGCCGTTGATGTGTGCTTTGTGCTGACCTACTCTTCTAGTGAGGCACTCGATAGTGTCGGTCTTCAGCGTTACTGCTGCCGCCGCATGATCCTCACCCACGTTGACCTCATTGAGAAGCTCCTCAAGTACGTACCCAGTTTTGAGCGCGCCGAACAGCTCGAGAGACTCGTCGTCGCGATGCGAAGAGGCAGAAGCCATGATTATGTCCGGATAGGGGCTAACAGCACTCACAGGTACAACGCCAGCGAACGAGAACAAGCCCGCGCTGCTCGAGGAGGCCGATAGTCAACAGATGATATAAATGAACAATCTGGAGTTTGGGTCAGGTATGCATTTACATGGCATGGCGTTTTTAGGGCGAAAGATATTGGTTTGCGCCGAGAGACTTCTCAAAGGCACGGCTGGAACTTGCAGGGCATGAAGTGTGTGATAGACGCGAGGATTACGTTGAGCTCGTCATACGCTCAATGTAACCAGGCCAAGCTATGTACCTATAGCAGCTTCGTCAGACATCTGATCTCTCAAATACCCTTTGTGAACAGTGTTATACAGCTTCATTCAAACACGACTTCTCCCTGAAAGCATTACAGACAAGGCAAAATATGCACACTGCAATGATAGTAGTGATGATCATGAGGATAGCTGCGTATGAAACCATCTAAACCACTAATTGACTCATCATACATCACACTTTCCCCCCTCCTTGCCCCAATGTTCCTCTACCCATTCTGTCATAATATCCGTAAAGCTCTTTCCATTATCAAATGCTATCGCGTCCTCCACTCCGTGTTTCTCGCCTAGATATTCCAACGCCAACAAAACCCATTTCTCCATAAATTGGTTGTACATGAGATCAACAGTCTCGGGCTCCTGGTCTTTGTCCTTGGCAGGATTGAATCCAACGGCTGACTGAATGCAGTTAGGCACGTTATAGAATGCGATCGGCTCATGGATTGTGTCGTCACCATCTGTACCGGTATCGTCTTTCGTCGTGTAGCCAGGGAAAGGCTTTGGTTCATCTTCGTTACTGTTGAGAGGTGCTTGACCATGCTCGGGTTTTGCGAAAGCATTGCCAAGCGCCTGGAACATATGCGGTCTGGAGGTTGCTGCAAAGACCTCTGGAGGCTGGAGCAATGCCCTGCTTTCCATCATTTCCAATAAGATGGGCCCTTCATTGTTGAGCAGCTTCAGCACTTGACTAGCTGCCTTGTATGGTACATTCTTAATATAGTGAATTGCGCTAGTAAACGGTGAAACGAGGAATTTGGTGTCCTTGGTGAAAGGACCTTTGAAGATGTCGAAACGGATAGCGCCGGTGTTGGTAAGGACCAATGCTTTGCCCCCAGCGCGGATGCGGTCAGACTTCTCGATTGCCTGGGGCAACAGCTGTTCCTCAATCCAGGTAAAGATGCTCTCGTTATGCGGGTACGGCCTACGACTGATCCATAGATCCTGTGGTGCGCAGCCATATACTTTGCCGAGACCCAGAGACTCTCTGGCATCGCCGATAGCCTTGGACACCTTCTTGCCGTGCTCAGTTGGGAAGGTCTTGTCATCCTTGCCACTGTGATGGTGCATGGAGAACAGATTGTTGTCCATGTAGCGACGAGAGAAGGTCAGCTTTGAGCTTTGAGGCACAGGTGCTACGTCTTTTATCCCTCCCGTACTGAGGCCATCAATAGACATGAAGCCAATCGTCTCCATGTAGCGGCCGCTCTCGAGAGCTACCGATTTGCTGTCAAAGATCTTGTAGTCCCGGATGTGAGTATGGCCTCCGAAGAATTGAATGGGCGTGTCCCAGTGCAAAGACCGGATGGTAGAGAAAAGCAGGGCATACTCTGCAGAGCGGATGTCAACATGGCCGAATACGATAATTAGATCGACGTCCTGGTCTCTGAGAGCCTCCGTAAACCATTCTTCTTTCACGGTATCCTCCACTCTGTGAACCACGCTGTTGTTTGCATTGCTTGTAAAATCGAATAAAAAGCCGAAGGCCAGAATGCGAATACCTTGGTTCTTGGTAGTAAACTTCTTGAACCGCTGAGCAAGTGGTTCTAGTTTTCCAGTCTTGGGATTGTAAATATCGAGGTTGGAAGCCAAGTAATTACCCTTGAAATCAGGAACTGTGTGGAAAAACTCTCCTTCAGCGGTGTTGGCTTTGTAGAGTTCATGGTTGCCGGAGCAGATCAAGTCAATGTTTTGCTCTTTGGCTATCTCATAGGTGAACTTTCCTCGAGGTTTTGAGGAGTCGTAGATTGCGTTGCCTGCACACGTAAAGTGTCACGATCAGTGTCTGTTTCGCGTGTATTTCGCATTCTTGAATTACCTTCAACCCTGTCTCCAGTGTCGATGAGTAGCAGGTCAGATCCGTCTGCATCGGCCTTGTCGCGCATGTGTTTGGCAAAAGAAACATAGTCGCCCCAGTCGGATGAATAGGATGCTCTAATGCTGGTCAGAAGTCACGTTATACCATCAATCAATATAAAGTACATGAGAACTCCGGATATGACGATGTACTTCTTTCAACAGAGGAGGACATGGCTCTTTCCGAGACGAGTCTAGAGAGCTACCACGTACTCTTGCAAATGACCTCCCCACCACCCATGGATGTCGGTGGTGTGCAAGAAGTTGAGTTGGGCCCACGGGAGGTCACGCAGGGGAGCCGCTTTCGGAGGTGGCGCTTCCGGCTGAACACAAGAAGCCCCTTTTAGAAGAGCAACAAGAACCAGAAACGGGTGAAACATATTGAAAGAGACGGACGCGTTGTATTGTCCGCCCCTGTACTGAATGCGCCTGTACCTAGGCCACTACCGAGGCACCAGGGTGTCTGGATGTGTTGGTGAAGAATATGACGTAAGAATGCGGGTGCCCGAGATGAGCAGAAAGCGATGTAGTGGTGATGGAACCAGACGATGCGAGATGCTGCGGGCGTCGAGGTTAACGCGGTCAATGAATGACAGTTGACCAATCAGGCGGCGCCGTCCGCGGTGAATAGCTGGCGGGCCGTAGCTGCAGGCGTGCGGACCACCCTTGTGAAGTCTAGCGCCAACTCTACTAAATAGTTCAACATTTTTCCGTGCCCTCGACAACACCAACCTCTCCCACAACAGCTTTCAACTCGATCTTTTTTACGCGCATCAAATTTTGTTTGTCGCGCATAATGGCTCGAACTGCTGCATCTCGCGCTACGAGCGCAAAGCCTGCTGAACAGAAAGCCGCCAAAGAAGTCAAGGCCAATGGCACCGGTACGTCACACCACCCATCACGAGTAGCGAGGCCCCAACTAAAGAGTCGCGCAGCCGCACGCAAAGGCGCAAAGAAAGCCGACGACGCGCCCGCTGCCAACGGCATAGCCGAGGAGACTGAGGCTGCCGATGAAAAGACTGAAGAAGTCGAGGCACCAGCTCAAAAGCGTAAGGGCGACGCGTCCGAATCAAAGCCATCATCTACTAAGCATCCCGCAGCTGCTGCACGCGGTCGCGCAAAGAAGACCGAGACTCCTGCGGCCGAGCCCAAAGCCGCGCCCAAGAAGACAACGAAGCGCAAGAAGGATGAGGAGAGCGAGCCAGAAGCCGAGGAGGCTCCTGCGCCTGCTGTAAAGAAGGCCAAGGTTAATGGTGCGAAGGCCGCACCAAAAGCTGCTCCTAAGCCCGCCCCCGAAGCCGCGCCTGAAGCCGCGCTTGAACGGTCGCCAGAAACCACGCCGGAAGCTCCTTCCAAGGCCGAGTCGAAGGCTCCAACACCACAGGCTGAAGCCGAGCCCAAGGTCAAGGTCGATCCCGCTCTTGTCCCCAATCCCAAGGGCCCGAGACGCGCAAAGGGAAAGAAGACTGAGATCAACCCAATTCGCTATACCGAGCCTCTCAAGGTTTTCGTGTTTGGTGAGGGTGGCTCCGGTGAGCTTGGATTCGGCGCGACAAAGAAGGCTATTGACGTAAAGCGACCACGCTACAACGAGGCCCTCACCAACATGAATGTTGTCAAGATTGCTACTGGTGGTATGCACGTTGTTGCGCTGACAAAAGACAACAAGATCCTGACGTGGGGTGTCAATGACAACGGCGCACTCGGACGTGACACGTCCAAGGCCAGCGTCAAGATGCGCGATGTTGATGCGGATGATTCCGACTCTGATTCAGAAGACGAGACCGGTGGCCTGAATGACGAGGAGGCCACACCGAAGCCCGTTCCCGCCGAGTTCTTCCCCGAAGACACTACGTTTGTCGATGTCGCTGCTGGCGACAGCTGCTCTTTTGCGCTGACAACCGAAGGAGCTGTCTATGGCTGGGGCACGTTCCGCAAAAATGAGGGTATTCTCGGTTTTGAACGTGGCAACCACACTGCGCCTCGTCCTGTCTACCTCGATAGCGTGAAGAAGGTCACACAAATCGTTTGCGGTACCAACCATGTCTATGTTCTGGACAAGGACCGACACGTGTATGCGTGGGGCAACGGACAACAGAACCAACTTGGTCGCCGTGTGACGGAGCGCAATCTGCACCAAGCGCTACAACCCAACAGGATCGGATTCCACGATACCTCGATCAAGAGGCATAGCCAAAAAATCGCATACCTCGCATCTGGCGACTACCACGGTCTGGCAATCGCCGAGGATGGACACATCTGGGCCTGGGGTGCGAACAACTACTGCGAAACCGGCTACACTGGCAATGCTGGTGCAGAGGATGCCAGTGTCCTCCAGCCCAAGATCATTCACAGCCTGGAGGGCAAGTCGGTGGAGTCACTGGCTGCAGGTGCGCACCACAACCTTGCTATCACCAAGGACGGACAAGTCCTTGTTTGGGGTCGTTGCGACGGCTCGCAGACCGGTCTTCCTCCATCGCAGCTCGCTGCTGAGACAGATGAAGACAAGGTGTTGAAGAACAACGGCAAGCCCAAGATTGTTGTTGAGCCCACGCCTCTTCCCAATCTTAAGGACATTGTTACCGGCGCATGTGGCCCTGACCACAGCATCGTCATTGACAAGAACGGCAAGGCCTACTCGTGGGGCTTTTCGGCCAACTACCAAACTGGCCAGGGTACCGATGATGACATTGAAGTACCGACTATGATTGACAACACTGCCGTTCGGGAGACGAAGCTCACATGGGCCGGCTGTGGTGGGCAATACAGCATCCTCGCCAGCAAAAAGGAGTAAGTAGTACGCGTAGGAGCCTCCGGTTTTTTTTCTTCTCTCTTCTTACATTGTTCGTTTCCTCCGTCAGATCAGGAGCTTCAGAATGGCATTCACGGCGTTATTGTTTCTCATGGGCAGGCTCTTGCATAGCGGATTACTGTTTTTTTAGGCAAAGGAAATTCACGTACTTTATCTTCTCTCGCACTTTGACGGCTAAAATGATGGGAGCTCGGGGCGGTTATTGTGTCAGTATAGAGGAGCTACAAACGGGTGTTGTTGGATGTCTCAGCCGTGCTTAGAAGGGGATTCACTTTAATAGTCGAAATCTATGCCTTTCCCATTTTTCCTGAACTGGCTTTAACCTGCACATCTCGAGGACCATTTACCAGCTAGTTTTCATGTCCGCCCTGGAATTCATGTAGAAGGCGTTTATTCGTGTCACGCTCTTGTATAGGACTTTTATTACATGTTTTATAATCTACACGGCTTTACACATGTCAGAGCCCTTAGATTGCCCCCACCCCACTCTGTCATGAAGCCGGGGCCGCAGCATCCTGTGACAACCTCGCCTGTTCGAGCGTTTTCTTAACATCATGATGCTCCAGTATACTCTGGCCACCGCCATTTGCCACCTTGATCAAATTCTCCTTGTACGGATGGGCCCTGCCCTCAAACGTCTTGAGGCGCGCGAGTCTCTCCTTCCTCAGACGGTTCTTGGGCAGCATGCCGCTGACGGCTTTCCGCAGGACCTCGCCGCCGCCCCATTTTTCCATGAGCTTATCCATAGAGAGTTCTTTTAACGAGCCCGGGCGCGTGTTGTGTGTGCGGTAGAGTTTCTGGGTGCGCTTTTTGCCCGTCGTGTGCAGTTGCGCGCAGTTGGTGGCTACGACGTAGTCGCCGCAGTCGGTGGATGGGTCGAAGATGGGCTTGTGTTTGCCCATGAGCGTGAGGGCGATCGACGAGGCGACGCGGCCGAGGGCCCGCGGGTCGCTGCCAATGTCGACGTGGTGCCATGAGCGGGCGTACGCCAAGCGCGTCTGAGAAATTATGTCAGCTATATGTTCGGACAAGCAGGAATACTGCCCTGGGTAGAGGAAGCCCGCTGTAAGGGCCTGAATAGCAGCATGCGGAGGTCCGATGGTGTATATGTACCTTGCCTATGACTTGCGACATTGTGTGCTATGAGGCCAATGGCCTGCCGTAACAGTTCTCTGTCACCGGAGAGAAAACTGAAAGTAGCCTTATGGCTGTCCAAAAGGCGGTTGGGGCCGTAGAGGCGGGCGCTGGTCGTGGTCGTGATCGCTGAGGTTGATGCCAAGCCCCAAATCCGAACAATTTCCAGAACGCAGTCACATGATTGATAAGATGTGTTCCCGCGCAACATCCATGTTCGGCGGGGATTCGGGTGTGGATTTCAAAGCGAGGGCAAGGCGAAGTGGCATGTTCACGTCTGGACGTTTCTGTCTTTGTTCCACACACGCACACACACATAAGATTCAGACATTGTCGTACTTGCTTTTTCTCTCTCGCCATGACGGTGCCGCCTTTTGAGACGATATTTGCAGTGCCTATGACTTGCCAGTCATGCATCAACGACATCGAAGGTTCTCTACAGCAGTTGAGTGGTACGAGCGCGACCAATGCACGTCATTCGGCTTCTGACAGCATGCAGGTATCAACAAAGTCACTGCCAACCTCGACCAACAACTCGTGTCGATTGAGGGCACAGCAGCACCATCTGCGATTGTAGAGGCTATTCAAGCCACTGGCCGTGATGCCGTGCTGCGAGGATCGGGCAAATCAGACAGTGCGTTCATCTTGGACACATTGGATGCAATCTTAACGTGTTGCAGGTGCTGCAGTGTGCATTCTAGAATCGCATGCTTCCCAGGTTGAGAACAAGGTTCGTGGCCTGGTGCGGATGGTGGAAGTTGCTCCGGGCCTGACCATTGTCGACCTGAGTATAAGAGGACTCTCACCTGGAACTTATCATGCTACAGTACGTGAGTCGGGAAACATTTCCGAGGGGCCTGAATCGACGGGTGCCATTTGGGAACTGGCTCAATCACAGAGGGAGAACAAGCCCTGTCGAGGCATCTTTGGAACCGTTCAGGTTGGAAAGGGTGGAGTGGGATCGGTGTTTCTGGACAAGCCCATCCACATCTGGGAAATGATCGGACGCAGCATCGTGGTTGCGCGCGAGCAGGACGGCAAGGTATGCGTCACCAGCTTGCTCAGCTTTGATCTAATCTAACGAGCTACAGTTTGATAAGAACGACGCGGACACGCTAGTAGGAGTCATTGCACGCAGCGCAGGCGTCTGGGATAGTAGGTGCCTCCGTCCCCACGCGTTCTGCTTTTTTGGTCCGTCTCATCTTTTGCTGACCTTGGCGCGCCACAGACGACAAGACGGTATGCTCGTGTTCAGGCAAGACGGTGTGGCAGGAGCGCGAGGAGCAGCGGGACCGCGGCATGCTGTAGGGGCAAGATATACCAAGATGTACCAAGCAAGCAGAGTGCCGTTGAAGAGCCGTAATGAAGTGGCAGCCGCACAATGAGGCGCGCACCGTGAAGTCGTGGCCGAAACTACGGCTGCGGGATGGTGGACTGGGTGAGGGCTGGTATCGTCATGCGTTCATGCCTGAGGGCGCCAGGCGGCGGGATGACTGGCTGGCAGCCATCGCTGTCACGTGGCTGTCTCAGTCGGACGGTGGCCATGTAACAGACCTCAAACGCCGTCACAAGGGGGGCGGCCGGTGGCTGCCATTGCACGCCGACGTCAGCCCGTTGCGCGGAGTGGCCGAGGGCGCGCGACAATGACAACGAGCAGAGGCGCTGGTGCGGTCGCAAAGCAAAATGGGATGGCGGTGGTGCCATGGGCGACTTGGCCCTGTTGCGGCGGCTTGGGAGCGTGCTCGAAGCGCTGTGGACGCGGGCTCCACAGTGCAGGGACCCAATCACCGCCCGAGGGAGCCGTGCCAGCCAAGACTCGTGCCTCAAACGCCATGGTCCTCAGAATTGGTCTCCCCACCTGTGGCCCTGCTGCAACCGCCCGCCAAATGCCCGCCGTCCCCTGTTTCTTCTGCGTGCCGCCCTCGAAACCTTCTTCCCTCTCCTCCGGCCCTCCAACTGCGCTCTAATCGTTTGCACCCTACAATCGTTTATTTCACCGCGAACCGCTCCGAGCACCGCATACGCTGCCCCGACGTGCTAATACCCATCCCGCACACTACGTCGCAGCCCATAATCGCCCGCACTGCACCACTGAATAGGCCCCGGCGGCTACACCGTATCCTGCCACCTCTGGCTCCCAATCCCTCAACGCTGCCGTGTGAGAAGGAATACTCGGTCCCTCGGAACAGTGGACTGATCACCGAGGACAAAGTGTAAGAGCGGGAGCGTGAGAGTAAGCTGAGGCTTGACGACACCATACTGCCGGGTAAACAAGTGAACACCACTCGTCATGTCTCTGAAACAGGTGCGCTCGACGGCTCACGTCGCCTTCAATTGCTGATAGACAGACAGGAAATCGAAACCTGGGTGGCAGCCCTCGCCAGCTACGACAACAACGAATTCGACGTGGCTCTGAAGGTCTTTGAGCAGATCTCCGACACCTCCAAGATTCTGTTCAATTGCGGTGTCATCCATGCTACGCTCGGCGAACACGAGAAGGCGGTGAGTTGTCCGCAAACGCTGTCGACGGCGGCGACGGGCATGCTGACAGAACAACACAGGTCGAATGCTACCAGCGCGCTGTGCGTCTGGACCAGTATCTCGCAGTCGCATACTTCCAGCAGGGTGTGTCCAACTTCCTCATGGGCGACTTCGAGGAGGCCCTCGCCAACTTCAACGACACACTCTTGTACCTACGCGGAAACAACAACATCGACTACGAGCAGCTGGGCCTGAGATTCAAACTGTACTCCTGCGAAGTCCTGTTCAACCGCGGTCTCTGCTACATCTACCTCCAGCAAAGGGATGCTGGTCTACAGGATCTGTCCTTTGCCGCCAAGGAGAAGGTAGTTCCTGACCACGATGTGATTGACGAGGCTATTCGAGAGGAGGCTGAGGTATGTGGCTCTTCATTTGTGACAACGAACTGCGGACTGACAGCAGCATCCAGGGCTACACCGTCTTCTCTATTCCTGTCGGCATTGTATACCGGCCCAATGAAGCAAAGGTCAAAAACTTGAAAACAAAGGATTATCTCGGAAAGGCTCGCCTCGTTGCTGCATCAGACAGGTCTAATGCATTCACTGGGTTTACCGGTGCTGAGATTAAGAAGGGAGGCCAGGCTGCGAAGGACGACAGGTCTGAGGACAAGATCTCGTATGCTGCAACCAACCTCGTCAAGCCTGAGCTGCAGAGCCGAGCACGCCAGCAGTCGGAACCCCCGCTGAACCGTAATGTTTTCCCACCCACACCACCACCTGAGGCCGACAGAAGATCTGCTGAGAGGAGATCTGCTGGGGGACGACCTGCAGCCGGGGCCGATGCTCCTATGAGCCGCGCGCAGTCTGTACGAGGCGGTGGCCCCAAGCCTCAACCGCTGAACCTTGGACGTGCTGCCTTTGACCAGCCAAGCAGCCAAGAACAGCCTCGCCGCCAGCCAACACAGCGCTCTGCCTCAGAGCGACCACCACCAAACCGCTCAGAGTCCACCCGTGATCGTGGACAGCGTGATATGCGGGACCGAGATCCCCGTGACCGTGACACACGCGATCGTGACACACGCGATCGCGACTACGGCAGACAGCGCCGCCGTGGCGACGACGACGACATTATCGACGATTACTATGACGATGATGGCTACCCACCATCGCGTTCAAGCCGCGGTGCATACACCCGCTCTAAACAAAGCAGAAGACCAGCGTATATTGAAGAGGAGGAGGAAGACGACTATGATGGCAGTGATCTCGACGATGCCGAGTTCGAGATGATGCCACGCTCCAAATCAAGAAGACGATCGCCGGCAAGGTCCACCCGGTCCAGTGCCAACAACCGTGGTGGAGGTAGCAAGATCCGAGTGAAGGTTCACTCTACTGATACACGCTACGTCTTCATCAGCTCTGATCAGCTAATCACTGAATTCTGGCAACAAATTCGCGAGAAATTCGGTGTCCGAAACAAATTCAAACTTGAGTTCAAGGATGACGGCGATATGATTACTATGGCTGATCAAGACGATCTGGACATGGCTATTCAGACGGCCAAGAGCATTGCTAGGAAGGAGGGCTCTGATATGGCGAAGATGGAGGTAAGTCACCACCAACGCATGCACTCGGATCACACGACTCGTACTAACTATATCCTTAGGTTTGGGTTAGAGAAGTATAGACTAAAGATACCCCAGCATCACGCATGTTTACGACACATTTCCCTTTACCATTCTTGTATGCCTTCTTGATAGGGTCGGATTGTTGTCATCTTGAAGATGGCCGTCTTATCTTGTTGCTGTAATTCTAGCAAGCCTAATACCTGGTCCCTTTCTGTCACAACGAAGACCTTTTTTTGTACACCTATTTTCGCAGCCGGACTGTTGATCCGAATACACGCGTACACATCCGCACACACACCATCTATAAAAAAGTAGAGGCCGTTTGTTTTGTCTGCGTTGTACGAATGGAGTAATGATTTGATCAATTTTGAATGCTTTTGTCCTACTTTTGGAAGAGTGAGAAAACAACAACATTTACAGCAGCTACACCTAAGCAACTAGTTGTAGATCGCAATTCGCAACTTACAGTCGGTCAGCATCTGTAGCAACAAAACCGTATTCCTCCGATGTATGCACATGCTAGGTGTTAAAGTGCCTTGGCCGACAAATCACACGTTCTCGGCGCCACCAGCGCTTACAGGCACCGCACATGCAGCCAACCCAAGAACCGGGGGCTCGGGAAAAAAACGATCGAATAGAAGACCAGGGCCACATGCCTTGCTTCGACGCCACGACATCACAGTATCTGATTGGCTCTCTTCTCCCTTCCGCCCCTCGTGAGAGGGAGAAAGCCAATGCACGCAAATGCTCCGTCTTGGTATCCTATTGATCATGTGTTATGACGGGCGGCTAACAGAGAGAGACAGAGAGAGGCATTTGTCGCGGCGCCAAAGTAAGCAACGGGACTTGAGCGTACTCGCCCTACACATACGCACACGTAGACACACACGCACACAGATACATGTGTTAGACGCACGTGTACGCTTTCCATACGCCGTCTACGCGCCCTCAGCGTCCGCTTTTTTTCTCCGTTTGGAGACATGTGCGCGAGAAAGTGGGAAAAAATGCACACACACACATAAACCATGTACATGACTACGTATGTAGATTAGATCCAGGAACGGAACTGAATCTATCCGATCGTACACCCCCTCCCGTGCTTTTCTTTTCTTTTCTTTTTAGTCCTATATAATCTTTCCTTTTCCTTGGCGTCTTCCTCCTTAATACGGGGAAGGGGGGAGGGATTGCCACCATGCTTGTTACTTAACGTGGCGTTAGCGGGGAGGGGGGGAGAGGATTAACGATGGAGGGGACGGATGAACGGACGAGCGTAACCAGCCGAGCCCACATACTTGATACAGGTACGGAGGAAGGGGGGCTTCATTGACGACTGGGTTAGACCACATACAGTACATGTCCTGAAGCTTGGCAAAAAGCCATATCGGGGATGGAGAGAAGGAGGGCTTCGAACGAGGCTTGAGATGCTGGAACCGAAACACAGGGGCAAAGCTTGAAATGTATCGGGACAAGGGGGGGAGGGGGAAGATAACGGGGCGAGCCGAGTCAAGACAGGAAGGGAACTATGCGAGTGTCAAGTTCAAGCTTTTCTTCTTTTTCTCCGCGGCCAGACGACAGTGCTTGGCATTTTTGGGGTGAAGCACGTGGGGTTTCAGCGTGTGCGGCTCTGTGGATAGGGTGGTGACGTAGTAGTGGCTGATCGGTTGCGAGCGGCAGACGAGATCAAATATGAAAGAAGGGAAGAGAAAAACAGGAGGTAAGTGGGAGATTATTGTTACATGTTGTTACAGATACTTGGAACCACGTTTGGGTTCGATCGATTTTTTTTTTCTCTCTTCTTTCTCCAATGTCATAGCTGTAACCTGAACGCCCATCCCCCATCCATTCATCGTCCTCGAGGTCAAAATATGGTATATGTACATGGGCGTAAGAAAGTCGTTGAATTCTCGTTCCTGGTTACAAGACCGCGGCGATGGTGCGCACACAGGACATTTCGAGGCCAAGCGTCAGAATATTCGTCGGCAGCGAAGATTTTCGTCTTGCATCTTTGGTGGTCGAGCGGGTTGATTTTACGCAGGCAGAAGGATCTCAGCCCAGCTGCTGTGCAAGAAGGCGACGCCAAGCTGTACGGCAGATTGTCAGCATTTTGCCCTCAAGTCATTGCTCTTCTATTATATCCTTTCCTGTGCTCCGCGAGTGCACTCAAAACACGTCTGCCATGTCTCCTCCTGTGTCGCCGGAGGTATATCTTACAGCAAACATTCCAGCAGCAGTAACAATGCTCCTGTTTTCCTTGCTGGTGAACATGGAGATGGTGCTGGAGGCGAAGCTAGGCTCTTGGACGGTGCGGCCCTTGCCTGTCATGTACTTGGGAGGCATTGTTGTGCTTGTGCGGGGAACTGCATCGCTGTTAGCTAGTGCACTGCGCCAGTGTCAGATTTCTAAGACCATACTTTATTATTTGATCTACGGGGGGATAGGCAGGTGGTGTGGTAGATGCGATGCGATGCGGCTGCTAGATGGAGTCCGCGATAAGTTTTGGGCATGCGAGAACGTCACTGGCTCGGGATGCTTAGGTAAGGCAATCCCTGTCCCATGGGTACAATCACGCAGTATACACGACGCCAAGATAGTCAGTATTGGAACCACTGTCGAAATAAATCTTTGAACAGGGAGGCTGTATATATGCAGCAGAAGAAGCACGTTTTTCTTTCAGTGAGGCGCACCCGCAGGCATCAAAGCGCATAATTTACGGTCTTCATAATATGCGTTTACTTTTGCTACTACCTCAAATACTAAAGTACATAACTATTGGTATAATGTTCTACTCTCACTCCATGCTTCTCTCCATAAAATTAACAAGCACCAAAGGGTATAAAGGAAATCAAGATTCGTGACTTGATGGTTTGAATATAATGTCAATATCAGTGTTTACAGTTTGGCCTTGGTGCCCTTGCGGGTAACAGTGCACTGAATGAGACCGTTGGGGTCAGTTTGGGGAGCAAGAACAGTGGCGTCTTTGCCAGTGTTCTTGATGTCCTTGTGCCATGAGAGATCTGGGTAGCGTGTCAGTGAACTATAATATGCGAAGAAAACTCAAGTCACTGACCAATCTCAAAGTAGTGCTTGTTGGGAAGTGAATAATCCACAGCCTCAACTTCAGGAACTGCTGCCAAGATCAAATCGCACATCTTGTACATGGTCGCCTGTACACTAGCGCTGTCGTCCTCGGCGAAGACCTTCATGGTGATGTCTCTCGCTGTTCTCCACGCAGCGCCAAAGTCGATGGCCTTGACCTCGTCCAAGGTCTTGAACAGCTTCCACTGCCACCCAGCTTCAATCTCGGTGCTCAGAATACGATCCCATGTCTCAGGCAGTCTTGTGTACTCGTCGCGATGGAAGCCATGGAATGCTGACCCAGTGCTCTTCAGGACCAGTAGCTTCTCAATCTTAGAGCGGATGGAGACACCCTCGTTCTCACGGGTGACGGCCTCGACAACACGTGTCTCCTCACCGTCGCGGAAAAACGAGTGTGGGTGAGCCTTGCCGTCAATGGTCATGCGCGTCCATCGGTGCTGGATAATCTTGACATGGGCGGCGTGGATATGGGGGTAGGTCTTGATGAAGTGGTCGCCGAGGATGGCGGCGAACTGCTCAGGTGGATCGATAGGGTGTTGCTTTGCGAGAATGTACGTGGTCTGCTTCTGCGTGTCGGTCGCGACTACCACCGAGTTGTCTGCTCTGGTATAGCTGGGTCCGTGTCAGTGGCCATGGTGGTTATCTGTGTCAGTATAGCATGCTTACGATTGCTCAATCTCTCCCTCGAGCAAGATGCGCACAGTCTGCTCAACGACTGTGTGAATGCCAGTCTTGGGGTCCTTATCGACCTTGTACAGGCGGACATTGTCCTTGCCGTAGCGGGCGTAGCTAAGTTGAGACATTGCGACAGCGTGGGTCAGGAGAGGATGGGTGGATGGTGCAGTCACGACAGGGCAGTCAAGATAGATATACCTTTGAAAAAGGGCACCTTATCTGGGGACCGGCGCGCGGAGGACACCGACGTGAACCGGCGGGTTTCACGAGCACGCTCCTAGCTCTCGCGCAAGAGGCGGCGAGAACGCGTTTCGATTCGTTGACATGGCCATCGGCGAGCTCCGGTAGGTGGACGAGGCCATGGATAACGGCGCAGGGCGCGCACGTGACCAGCGCAGTGGCAGCCCCCGCGCGCCGATGCACTCAGAGAGCAGCTTGCACGGCCCTGCGGCCTGTCGGCAGAGGCAGCTCGGCACGGCATCAGGCCATGATCACGACGCTGAGGTTGATATTGGACATGGCCAAGAGGTGGGCGAGCATCCTGGTGCTGCGTCGCAAGGGTGGGCAGCCCAGTCCGTGCGGCGTCCAACGGCCACCGCCCGCCGCAAGTCGCGATGGCTATGCACAGCGCCATTCCCATTCTCCCACCTTCACCCTCCACCGTCCTTGTCCGCGCCCCACACTCCCTAGCCTCTGCCACGGCCACTCCCTCGCACGCAGCGACCCAGCCACACTTCCGCTTCCGGTCTGGTACCGCGACGAGCACGACTCCACCTCTGCCCGCGAATGCTCATGAGGCACGACGAGGGCACCGCCGCCAGACACATGTGCGATGCGGTTGGCGAGGTCACGGTTAAGGCGCGCTCATGACGCCATCCGCCCGCTCCCTCAATACACAGGCCGACGCTGCCGACCAGACCTCCCTCCTTGCGCCCACGACGAGTAGAGATGGCCGTTCCACGTCGGCCGCCGGTATGGCCAGCTCTCGCGGCGGCCAGGCCT
>JAIRCK010000051.1:0-234901 GCA_020744315.1 Curvularia eragrostidis | reverse complement strand
GAGGATGATTGAACGATAGGCACAAGGCAGAAACCAGTGTGAATTTTCGTTCTCTCTCTCTCTCTCTCTCTCTCTCTCTCTCTCTCCTCCTCTCCTTCCTTTTCCGCATGCCGGCGACCAAGCCATGCTCCGCCGCGCGCCTCTCCTCCGCATCCCCTACACCGACCCGCTTCCCGCGCCTCGCATCATCCCCGCGAATGCCACGACATCCAGCGGTGCCATTGCCGCACTGGTAGATTTCCTTGCGCCCTCGCTCTCTCCGTCGTCATCGTCGTCTCGTCGCAATGCTGCTGCACAGCCCACAGGCAAGACGCTGCTGCTTACCGGCGCGGGCATATCGGTAGCATCGGGCCTGGCAGACTACCGCGGCGCAAACGGGACGTATACGCTGAATAAAACGTATCGGCCGACATACTACAATGAGTTTTGTGAGAGCCATGAGGCACGGAAAAGGTATTGGGCACGCAGCTTTATCGGCTGGACGAATGTCGAGCGGGCGAGGGCGAATGCGGCGCATGAGGCGTGTGGGGAGTTGGGGCGCTTGGGTGTTGTGGATAGGGTGGTTACGCAGAGTATGTGTGTTTCCCTTCTTTTTTTTCTTCCTGGAGAATTCCTGGGGTATTATGATACAACTCGGGAAGAACTCTTCGAGTGAAGTGTTCTTTTTTTTTTTGGATTTGAATCCCTAAGAAGAATCCAATGTTAACACACAACACATTAGACGTCGACTCCTTCCACCCAACCGCACATCCCCACCTCCCCACAATAGAACTCCATGGCTACCTCCGTAACGTCATCTGCATAACCTGCCGAAGCGAGCACTCACGGCACACATTCCAGCACCAACTCGCGGCGCTAAATCCCTCCTGGGCCTCTTTCCTCGCCGAGATGCTGCATACTGGCGCACTCGACACAGAGAACCCCGTCGAACGCAGCAAGCGCGGCCTCAAGACGAACCCTGACGGCGACGTCGACATCCCCAATGCGCCCTACACGACCTTTCGCTACCCGCCGTGCCCCGTGTGTCTGGCACGCCCGCCCAAGCGCGCAAATGGCAGCACGCTGCGCGTCGAGGCGGACAGCGACGGGGCGTGGGATCCGCAGAGCGAGGGCGGCGTGCTCAAGCCCGCCGTCATCATGTTTGGCGAGTCGATCCCTGCTGCGACAAAAGTCGCGGCCGAGCAAGCGGTCGATGCGGCTGGCCGCCTGCTCGTCATTGGAAGTAGCCTCGCTACGTACTCTGCGTGGCGACTGGTCAAGAAGGCCAAGGAAATGGGCTTGCCGATTGGTGTGCTGAATATGGGTGGTGTCAGGGGCGAAGACACGTTTTTTGGGGATGTGACGGATGAGAATACGGGGGCCCGGGCGGTGAGGTTGAGTGAGGATGCTGAGACGGTGCTTCCGCGGGTTGTAGAGATTTTGAGAGGAAAAAAGGGGGGTTTAGGTGGAGAGTGAATGAAAAGAAATATAATAAAAAAAATTCTATGAAAAGAAGTCTATTTTCATACTATGATAAGAAGATGAGTGAAGAGAGAAAAAAGAACAGAAAGCGATTGTGCAATGTCAATCTTGTGGTATCAAAAAGACTGGAAATATAAGAACAAAAAAAAGGAAACCCCTCATTGTCCTGCAAAAGAGACATCTTGTGTATACATCTGGTACTAGCCATGATACATACACACATACACATAGGCCAATCATACATGTCATGCGTGATTCGAGATGGAGGAACCTGCCTAACTCTTCTCTCTTTGCACCTCTGTTTCATTTTCCTCTCCTTTCACAATCTCTCTTAACCATCATACACCGCCACGCCCTGATGTCCCATATGCTCCTGCTTGCCCATCTCCCCAGTCTTATCAAGCCCCCTTTTACTCTTTGCCTCGATCAACAGGGCCAGATTCCTAGCCGGCAGCGCCACCAACTCGTCACTACAGGCTTTGCAAATGCGCAGCTGGCACCAGGTACAGGCCCATTTGCGCTCCTTGCCGTTTTCACGGCAGACCATGCAGCCCATGGGCTGGAAG
This sequence comes from Curvularia eragrostidis, assembly GCA_020744315.1. Classification (NCBI taxonomy): domain Eukaryota; kingdom Fungi; phylum Ascomycota; class Dothideomycetes; order Pleosporales; family Pleosporaceae; genus Curvularia; species Curvularia eragrostidis. The sequence continues at coordinate 232,874 of JAIRCK010000051.1, read as the reverse complement.
ACGTTGTTGGACCAGATGTTTTGGGCGTGGCGCGTGTAGCAGTGGATGTGCTTGTTTGTGATTTGGGGTATGAGCGAGAGGGGCATGGGGATGGATTGCTGCGTCAGTGGCAAAAAGGGAGGAGGCGTGGCGGGCTCCATGGGCTCGCTGGCTTCAATGGTGATTTGCGGGCCGCTGCTGTTGTCCTGGACGACGGGGGACGAGGGGACGGAGGGGCCGGGGAAGGGTGAGAGATTCGACGTGTCCATGCTCAGGGATGTGGGACGCGAGGGTGCACTTAGGGGCCGCGAGTCCGACCGTGCTGGGAATTCGAGCGAGGTGATGCGAGCGGGTGGTTGGGCGTTGATTGGTGGTGTCGGGGCATATGGAGGGGCAAGGTTGGCTGTTGCTGACATGACGTCCTGCTGCGCGGATGCTGTCGGCTGGGGCTGGGGCTCAGCTTCAATAGGAGACGCTTCGTAGACAGATGAAGTCCTTGGGTTACTTGGTGGGGGTAAAGGCGAGACGGGAGAGATTTCGCAGTCCCTTCGTGCCATGATGGGCTTCAGCGTTGGAGAAGGAGTTGGTTCTGGAGTGGTTGGGCGTACGTCCATGGTAGGGATTGGAGGAGCTGGTCTTCGTGCCTGTAGGTTCATGTTAGTGACCAAGTTCAGAATGATGGACGAAGGCGCCAAGTACCCTGAAAGCTCTGCCGTGTCGCAGAAGCGCCTTATCTGACGAGTACTGGTGCTGGAAAAGGGAGGTAGATATATACCTTCAAGACACCCAAGCTTGCGTTACTACGCACGCTCACGGGTGATCCCAGAGAGTTGACACGGGGATTCGAGGGCAGGCCGAATGCCTTCTTTGGCTGCGCCAGAGATTCAGGTTCATCTTTCTCCTCGTCGGGTGTTGGTGGGAACTGTGCTTTCATATCACGCAGATTCTCTTGGGGCTTCGATTCGCTCATGTTAGTCATGCTTGTTTGGACTTGAACATTTTCATCCCTTGGTGCGGATGTAGGAGCCACAGGCGCGCCTCTTCTTCCTCGTGGGCCATTTCCTAATTCGGCCAGACTCTTGAAACTCTTCGCGCCAGGCTCTGGAACAGCCTTGCGTTTTACAATTGGCGAAGCGGCATCAGTGGACTTGCCCTGTGATAAGAGTGAATCATTTCGCGCAAGCTCTCTGGCTTGCTTTGATGCTTTGCTTCCCATGTCCTCCCTTTCGTTGGCTCTTCGCTCTGATTTGGGAGGGGGTGGAGGAGGAAGGTCTTTTGCTGCAGAGTCTGTCGAAGTGATGGATTGAGACGGCACTGAAACAGCAGGTGGAGAGGGGATTGTTGCTGTTGAGCCGTTGCTTATGGTCAGCTTCAGAGAAGCTGGTTTGGAACCACGAGACAGGCTACGTGACACAATCCGCCTCCTTGGTTGAGGAGAGCCTTCGACCGAGCTACTTGGCGACACGGGCGCGTCTTGGTCATCTGTTGGACGTCAGTACATTGTGCTCGAATAAAGGTTGTTGTTTGTTGCGTTGCTGTGGCTGGCGGGTTGAGAATAAAGTAACAAAGCCATGACGAGGTATGTGATGACGTGAAACCAGTGCTTGGTCAGTGTGGACCCCGAGCTATGGTTCGAACCAACAAGCACATGAGGTTTAGATCCACAGCCGCGTTGGTTCCATTGTATTAGACATGAAGGACTTGCCTACCTCGTAGTTGAAACTTGGCGTCCATTCGCTCTGAAGCCGGTAGAGGTTTGCGCGCGATGCTATCCGACCGCGGTGGAGGCGGGGGAAGTTCCTTGGTTGCTGGCGCAGGGGAATACGTCGAAGGGGACGGGTCGCCAGGCCCAAATGAATTTCCGTAGTCGCTGAGCAGCGCGCTGACGATATCTTCACGAGGGGAAGGGATGATGGCTAGAGTGTGCTGAGTCGTCATGTTGGCCGTCATGGTGGTAGAAAACAAGGAAGTTGCGTGATAACGAGCGTGTGTAGCGTTGCTAAAGAGACTGAAATGAATGGAATTGTCTGGATAGATCCGTTGGTAGGGAGCGTGTGAGGTGGTAGAGAGCGTGGGGGGGGGGGGGGGAGACGACGAAGAGAACGACCTTGCAACGACCTTGGGCAAACAAATCGGTCCCAGCCCGATTAATATTGTCTTTTCAATAATCGCTAGTGATGAAATGAAGGAATGGAAGAGGAGATGGGGACGCGCATAGCAAACTCTCGCGGCGAAGCTGGGTGTCTCAGGTCTAGAGGCGGACAAGGGACACAGCCGAGCAATGAGTGGTCAGGCCGTCCGCGGCCATGAAGCGTTTGACATGATGGCAAGGAAAAGACGGGCCTGTCACAGGTGAAGAGCTGCGACCGCGCGGATCATCCATGTCCGCATGGTCGCGTTGGAGATGACAGGATGGTCGCAGGACCCACCCGTACCCAGGACGCGGGGCTGTATCGATAGGGCATGAGTGGGCATTGGTACAACTAGTACTGTAGTAGTAGCAAGCGGGACTTCGCGGGCCTCACTGCTGGGCGCACTGGATGCGCCTCGTCCCAACGGCTGACAGAATGCGATGAGCGCATTACTGTTGGGGCCGTCGGCGCGGCGGATGGCGATGAAGCGGTTTGGTAACGGCTAGGGGCTCTCTTATGTCAGACGTCGACACCTTGGGGCATTACGTGCACGTGACGAGGTAGACAAGACGTTTCAGGCCACAAGAATAGCAGACCGACAAAATGCCTTATGCCGGGCCTAGTCCACTGCTGCGCACGCGTCTATGACGTGTGTGCTGCTCGCAGACCCGCCCTCCGTTGTCGTCAAACCCTTAGCATGGTGGTTCCATGGTCTCCGCCTGCCCGAAGCCCCGTTGTAGAATAGTGTGCTTTGGCCAGAATCGAAATGACAACGATCTGGTCTGCAATTTGCGGGCGGGGCGAGCCTACCGAAGTGCTCGACCACAGCGGATAGATTGCATGGCTTGAGCGCTGGGCTTCTTGTGTTCATGTGATGGCCCTTCATACTCTGTGGCTACAAGCGTAGTAGTCCGATAGGTCGACAATCGCACGGCATGGACATGTGTTCACGAAACATTGTTTATAGCCGTTTGCAAGTATAGTCTGAACAGTTTCTTGTTGTCCAATCGTCTAAATAGCCACTTTTTTTCCCACTAGGAAGGGCCTTCGTGCGACGACGCCCATGTGTGGTCCCACACGCTTTTTGCCATACATATACAAAAGCCCAATGTTCTAGATTTGAAGACCACATACTTGGGTCTTGGTCCACCTGTGCAATGCTTAATGGTGTAAAACTATAAAAGCAACCCACCCCCATGCGCCATCGCTAACAGCTCCTCATTGGCCAAGGTCGGCTGATTACAAAACAAGATATCTACAAGAAAAGGACATGCGGGGTATAGCTCCATCACTGGAAGAAGTAGAGTACAAACATTAGAATAAGAGTTATCGTTGGCGTAAGTGATACGGTTGTTGCGGATGCGGCACTCTTAAGAGGAGCAGCCGTCACCCCAAGGAAACTTGAGCCACACCCTATGGCGATTTGCTGTGCGGCCGAAGTATATGTTTTTGAAAGGGGCTGCGTGACGTTGTTGCTGTAAGACGCAAATACACTCATTGCTTGTTTCAAGCATGAATTGCACGTTGGCCGTGTTCCACCGGGGAGTTCCTGTCCAATGGGCAGGTAGTATGGATAAGAGTCTCCGGGTGAGGTAGTGTTGGTTACGGCATTTGCAAAGCAGTAGTTGCCATCTTGGTCGTGCAAGCAACTCGCCTGGTACGAGGGCAGGTAAGCTACCAAGCCATTGTAGGCCTGCAGAACCACGGGATTATCACTGTCGTAGTCGGCCTTGCATGCGGTAGGCGCCAGCAGTTGCGTGGCAAAATCGTCCATGATTGGTTTGCATTTTGTCGCGTTTGCTGCGCAGGTAGCGTCGAGGGTCTGGGTGATACGAAGTGTGGACTTGGAGGCATCAAAGAAACCACTTGATGTCTGGAGGCTGTTAGACTCTTGGTCGGCACGTATGGAATCTAGACCAAAGTACCTGTAGTAGTAGCGAGAAGGGGTGGCAGTTTTGGAACCCGGCATTTTGGCGCATGCTATTTATGAACTTGGCACATGAGTTTGTGAAATTATTCGACAAGGCCGAGTCGAAGGGCGTGGGAACGGAGAAGCCGCCGCCGGTCGCATTGGGGTCCGTACTGATGTCGCGCTTCGATGGCGGAGGTGCCCGGAGAGGGGTGGCATCATCGTCGGCGTGGTGTAGAGGAGGCATCAACTGCGGCACTTGGGGCGGAGGGCTGAGATCGAGGAGCAGTGCCGATCCAGGACGATCACCATGGGCGCCGGTCGCGAGAGCGGGAGCAGCCAGGGAACTGCAGGACAGAAAGGCGACGAGCAACAGGAACAGCGCGCGGGTGCCGGAGCCGAGCCGTGGCGACACAGGCAGATGATATATGGGGGCACGGCAGCAGCGGTTTTCGTGTTGCCCTTTGAGCGCTGGCAGGGGATGATGGTGCGACCGGGTCGCTAGCGACTCGGGAGTATTGACAGAAGTTTGCGAATCCATTTCAATAAACAGCCGGGTGGTCCTATATTTATCCAGGGTATGGCGACACGTTCATGCATCCCATGGCCGTGTGTCTCTTTTTGGTGCTCGCCGCTTGACACGTCCACATACAGAGTCAACGACGTGTGTCCTCTATCGTCTGTCCTGAGGCTTCGATCCGGGTACCTGCAGCACACGCCCAAGTGGCCGAGGCGTGTTTAGCGGGCCGCCAGGGGTAGACAACGGTAATGGGGGTAGGCCAAAGAGTGACAAGCAGTTGGCAGGGCTTCGAAGTCGCTGGCGATCGTCGACCCAGCCGCCGTTTGAAACAGTCTCGTAACCTCGAAAAGACAGTCGGGCGTGGGAGCGACGGGCCCTTATGATGATTGCCATGGCCTCGAGAAGCCTGCGCGCGCCATCAGCCCCCATGGCGGGTCTGCCAAAGCCACCGTCGCCGTAGCCCTGCGGGACGCGTCCATTTGACGGCTGACCAGCCATGGTCTAGAAGTCGAGCAGCGTTGATAGGCCCGGGGGATGCATTAATTAGTGCAAAGCAATATCCAGTCGCCAGTCCCGATGGTGTTCTGGCCACCGAAACGGGACGCCGTGGTTCCTGGAGCGGCCGACGCCCAATCCAGCCCGCCAAGGAAGGCCCCCGGCATGGCAATAGAAATGGCTGTCTCCATCAGCTGCACGCATTGCCGATAGCATATGCAGCCAGCCTGCGAGGGTCATAGCCTGGCTGCCCTGGCCCATACAACGGCCCTGCAGCTGCCCAGGAAAACGCCTAAACTCTGTGAAAAGCCTTCATCTGACCCTTAAGCCGCCGACTTATTGACAGGATGTTTTTGCGCTAGAGTCGTCATCGGCTGCCCCAGCAAAAAAATCGGGCTTTTGCGTTGGCATCCAACTCTACACTATATCGCCAAGCCAATAAGCCACGCCGTACACATGCCCCTTTCTGCTCCATGCCATTGATATTGCCCAACACTTGTCTACCACTCCTCCCCATACTCGCTTCAGCCGTCCACCACCACTCGTCAAAATGCAGCTGAACGGCTGGCCTAAGCTAGGCCAGGCCTACACCCACCCTTTTCAACACCATGCTGAGACAACCACTGGACAACTGCCTGTCAGGATCCTCTATGCTGCTTCCGGTCAGTTCGGGCTCTTTTGGTCGCCGCGCGTACATATGTAGTATATTGTCGATTCCTATCAGCATGCACCCACTACTGAATTTGCCGACCGCTTTCCAACTACATACCTGATCTGGCAAAGTTATCTGCATGGACCTTGTTGCCAGTTAACTCACTCTCAATCAGTCGATGGCGTTCAGGCTACCACCCTTGTTGAACTGGTAATAGTGCTCACACGCCGGCTCTCCGCAACAACAAAATCGACACAGTCATACCTCGACGCCCCGATCTACGGCCAAAAGTAATTAGGCGAAAAGCCAATATGGATCGGGCCTGTCGTGCTTGCAAAGTCTACATTCTGCCTGCTACATCGTCCCTCACGTGCAACACTTGACCTTTATGTTCTGCATCCATGCATAGCTTATCATACCTTGATTGCTCGGCACCTGCACTGTGCGTGCTCATTAAAATCTAATTACATCCCTCTTTCAGGGAATTGCATCGGACAACCCAGATGTCTCCTTGTGGTACCTGGTCCCTCTGTTAGCTATGCAAACAGCGGATCCCGACATGGAAACCCACTTTTTGAATCCTGGCTCCCATACGGTGACACCCGCTCTAGAGATATGGCCGTTGGCAAGCGTTGGTGTTTCGAGGAAAAACTGCTCTTCTCCCGAACATTCCAGAACCCTCCCGTATAGGGTGTCATCATCGAGAAACTTTTCATATCCGCTCACCACGGTTGATACCGGTGTCAGGCTATCGACGGTTAATCAATAGTATGGACACGCGGGATGATACGTACCATTCTGCCGACACAGCATCGATCAATCCCTGTGGTAAGATGGGTGTATGCACAATCCCTGACTATGTCAATTCCTTGTCCGGACGGGACAACATCATCAGATCATGCTCACCAGGGCAGACTGCATTGATCATGATGTTCTCTTTCTTCGTGCCATTAGCACTGATCTTAAAGCTTCTTCGTTTTCATGTAACTTACAGCTTTCAGTATGCGTGCCGTGGCTCGTACAAAGTTGACCACAGCTGCTTTGGCTCCATCATACTCTGGAAACGTTTCGTGAGGAACAATTCCAGCCACACTGGCAGTCGCGATGATTTTACCACCAGCCACGCTGTTCTTTCGGAAAAAGTGGATCGCTAACTGTGTACCATATACAACGCCCTTGTAGTCTACATCGGTACACAGCAAATCTGGTCTCGGCGGTATTCTCTCCTAGTCAGCAAAAACCGCGGTGAGCTGATAGGGATCTTACTTGTCGGATCCGCGATGCTCGAAAATGAAGATTGAGCTATAATGTCTCAGCACTTGTTGAATGAGATGTTCTGCGGAACATGCCTCTGGTCGACAATGCCCGCGTTGGCACATAATGCATCGATCCGTCCATAGCGATCCCACACCTGCTGGAACATCTCGGCCTGGCTTCTTTTATTAGTGCTTGGTTTGGTTATCTGGAAGCGTGCACACCTGTCGTAGTCTGCCACATCACATTTGTGGAAACTGGCAGCACCACCTAGCTCTTCGGCGAACTCCTTGTTTTCCTGTATGTCCGCAATGGCAACCCGCCAACCCTTTTCTACCAGCCTTCGTGACAGTGCCATTCCCATGCCACTGTTACCTCCAGTAACAATGGCAACATGCTGTGCGGAGCTCATGTTGGTTCTTGTGTGCACTACAGCTTAACGAAAGGTCTTGGCACTAAGAAACTTGTGTTTTTCGTTCAAGATGCTTTCTGTAAGATGTTTAATAGTATCGCTCTGGTTGGTACTCTAACCGCTTAGATCCACAAGGTCATTCCGTTTGAGGGGTACAGCATTAGAGTTAATGCATTGCCAACACTGTCTGGATAACGTTTTCCGTCTATGGTGATTTTGCGCCTCATTACATCTGTTAAATTATTCTGTTACCCCGCGAACATCGCATGCTACAGATGTGTAGTGTTGCAACCAACATTTAAACCCAAGGCCTTGGTGGTACATGCAGTACCCGCGAACAACAGCAGGACGTTGTAATAAACATTAAATCGCCACCCAAAGCTGGCCAGCGGTTCCGAACTTCGGAATTCCACTGCATATCACTATCCTAACACTACATGTTAGCACGTCACAACCCAGTGATCAGATACAGAGTGTTGGCGAAGGTGCAGTGGTTTCCGAGTCCTTCACCCATATAAACATCATCGGAGAGCTGAGAGCTATAGGGGCGGGGGTTTGATTTTCTGGACATCGCCAAGGGATCACGAGACGGCTACCGAATCTGCATTGTTACACAACATAATATAGCAACGACCAAAATGTAAAACTGGTGTTCCAGATGGTGACCATTAGTGAACATATCGAAAGAACACAGATAGAAATGATGAGATGACTGCTAAGAGGGGCATAAGATCAGATATGCTTGCTTTACCCCAACGTTAGTTGGCCAACATCACGTTGCCGGAAGAAAATATCAGGATAATCCTATGTCGATACAGCCATGTCATCAGGTACTGCAGCAGGGGGCGTGATTACACTTTCAAGAAAAAAAAGAAAAAAAGGACAATATTCGAGTGTTTGGTGGAGGCATACTACAGGCGCTAGTCCCAACATGGCAATTTTCCGTAACTGTGAGTAAGCTCCTAGGTATCCACAACTACTGTATCTTGTGCCGGATTCTATGTGGTCTGGCCTCTTGTAATTATGAACATGATCAAGTATTGATTACTAACAGACCCAGCAACATCTGATTGTTGAGAAGGACCCATCTTGATGACGCTGCTTACTGTTGCAATCTCCTCTTAGGCCTAGTTTCCAGTTCTTGAGATAGGCGCGTCAGCACATAATCTTAATTAGCTTCGCCTGCCCTGCAACACCATCAATCCATCCATCTCCGCACTTCACCACAATATAAAGAAGCCTGAAGATGATGAAACGGTCGCTCGTACGACTTACCAAGATTGATTAAGATGCACAGCTAACTCGAAGATCTTAGTGCGTCGTCGCGCTTGCGTTGATAGCGCCGCGTCTCTACGACCGTGGTCTCGCCCTCTCAGGGATTCTAGCAAACCGCCCGGGGAAATTTGAGAACCTTAATCTATTCAAACAACACGAAATTAAGTTTGCTGATCAGCTGCGAAATTGCGAAGACGTGTTGATCGAGGAGGATCTGGGCATTGCGTTGGTGAGCTGTAACCCGGGGCGGGATCAATGGAATACTGTCATGGTAAGAGCCGCAAAGTGACCCAGATAACGTTTTGTTATCAAACGAGTAGCTAACGCGAACCAGGGTACATTTGCACCACCGCGTTTGACTGGAGATGGACAGGACAAAGCACGCATCTGGATCTATGATTACTCAACGCCGAACCTTCCGGATGCTCAATCCGTCAGGCCATTCGAGTTGGTTGACCACCCCAACGCAACAGACTTTCATCCTCTAGGTATTGAGTTTGATGCCGCGACATCGACGCTATACGTGATCAACCACTCTCGAGGTTCTGGAAATATCATCCAAGTGTTCCAAGTCTCCATACAAGATGCAACAGCAAAATATGTCCAAACGCTGAAACATGCGCTACTTCACACTCCCAATTCCATCCATAGCCTAGGCAATGGCAAAATGCTGATAACCAACGACCACGGCATCGGAGCACTAACATCCCCCTTGCTGGCAAGAGTCGAAACTTTTGCCAATATCCCTGGCGGCAGCATCGTATACGTCGACATCAACAACCCGTCTCACACGAAGAAACTAGCACATCTTGCCTTTGCAAACGGAATCACAATGCTCGACTCGGAAACCGTGGCCGTCGCATCGACTTCCAAGCCAGCAGTACAACTCTACACTTTTAACCGAGACACTATTACGCTCCAACCAACCAAGTACATCCGCGTTCCATCCTTCGTGGACAATCTCTCGGTCGACTCTGCCGGCAAGCTTCTCATGGCCGGCCACCCCTTCTCCCCGGCACTCATGGTCCTCAGCAAAGCGAGAGCAGGCTGCAACATGCATGGCTCGGAGGAGGAGAAGAAAGCCTGTGAGTGTACGTCGCCGAGCTGGGTGGCGGAGTGGGATGAGAAAGAAGGTGTGAAAACAGTATATAAGAATGACGGAAAAGAATTTTGCTCCAGTGCAACGTTTGCGAGAGATGCGCGCAAGGACGTAAGCATAGTCTCGGGGCTGTACGAGAGGGGTTTGCTGGTGGCAAGGGGATGAGATACGTCGCTGATGCCCTCGCGTCGAGAGATTAGTGGGAGGGGAGCGTTGAGGTAAATCTTTGGATACTCTTAGGCTGGCGACGTTTTTGGAAGCTTGATTCAGTTGTCCAAACCGCAGTTTGTCTCCGCTGGGCAAGCGTTGAGTGACTACAAGAGGATTGGGGATCGCATAGTTATTGACAACTGTGACCTTCGAAATGGAGGCGTGCCTTAAGGTCAAAGCTGGATATACAGTCATGGGCGAATGATTTACGAAATATACGAAGTAAAATAAAACTTTTACCGACCAAGAGCTACCGCTGCTCATGACAACTCGTCATCAAACTCTACACAACCTTCCATTCTGAGTCTGCACACCCTGCTCTCCATCCTCAACCTTCCATCTCTCGCTCCCCACAGCAGTAGTCGCATAAAAAATATCATTAGGATCCCACTTCCGCTTAATCTCGCTGAGTCTAGGGTAATACCCGCCATAAAACGACTCCTGCCAGTCCTTCTCATCCACATGCGCTTCGTTCAGGTACGTGCCGCCGCCCTCGGACACGGGTGCCAAGTCACGCCATGGTTGGAGGATGTTGTCGTGGAGGTCTTTACTGGCAATGGCGAGGGCCTCCGATGTAGAATGGTCTAGAGACTTGTTGGACGACGTGACCATGAACATGGCGCACTCGCGCCATGCGGGGTGCACTGCGTTGTTTGTGTTTGCATACTTTTTGGGCGCTTTGTGGTAGCCTAGGAGGTGCTTGCCGGCAGAGACATGCTCTTTAATCAATGCGAATGTCTGGTTGAACTTTTCCCCTTGGAAATTGCGCTTGGGAATAATGCAGCTGCCGGCCATGGAATCGTCCCGTCCAATTGGGAAAGGGTTTTGTCCCCATGCGTCTTGGTAGGCTGAGTAGAACGAGCTGTGTGCTTTGGTGACGTGGGGTTTGCTAAGCGTGATGTTTTTGGCGTCTAGATAATCGAAAAAGGGCTTGACGACTCTATGGTACGACTCCAGAGTATGGTTGGGAGCGAAGATGTATCGCGCGTTGATGAATGGGGCGGGAGTGTTGCCCATGATGTAGAAGGAATAGAGGCCTGCCTCAGCCCAGTCCAGGTAGAATTCGTAGAATTTTCTGGCACCATCCCAGAATGCTTCGAGGCTGTTGTTTGTAGCGTCGAGGTAGAACTGCGCATTAACGACGGGCAATTTGGGATGCGCTCGGACAATGACTGACGTTACAATGGCGAATGTGCCGCCGCCGCCACCTCTCAGCGCCCAGAAGAGATCTGAGTTTGATGCTTCTGATACCGTGATGAAACGCCCATCGGTAGTAACGACCTGGAAAGCCACGACGTGGTCGGCTGCCATCCCATAGAGCCCAGCTAATGGGTTTTGGCCTCCTCCAGTGATCATACCGCCAGCATAACCTACACTCTGCAACTATTAAGTCTGTTTTTTTAAATGTCTTTGTAGAACGACTCACCCAAGAGACAGCGCCCAATACAGTCACATCGTGCTTTTCTGCAGCCTCATAAACCTGTCGCACTAGAACCCCAGCAGAAAGCTTCAAGGCTGGTCCTGAGTAGCCAGGTCCCTTGTAATCTGGAATGAAGTCAATTTGGTTCATGTTGTGCATCCACAAGCTGAGAGCACCGGCACCTGATGACTTTCCCAAGAAACAGTGTCCAGTATTTTTGATGACAAGGCGGAGATTGGCAGCCCGAGCAAAATTGACGGCTAGTTGGATTTGTGCCACATTTGTGACCTTGACGGCATACTCTGGGAAGCCGCCCAGAGTGCAGGTTTTGCCAGTTGTGTCATTCTTTGGCATACAAGTCCTGCCTTGATAGATGGGCCACATGTCTACAAGTAAGATTAGCGAGCATTCACCGGTTAGACTTGAACAATGTTTCTCCTTACTGGAAGTCGGGTCATCTGTATGAAAGTATGCGTTAGTCCAGTTGGTGGAAACATCTACACATCGCGCAGAATTTTTTGCACCCCATTGGGAGTTGTAGCATGACGCTGCCACGGGCTTGGTCGGAATCAGGGCTCCGCCGAGAAGAGCGTTAAATATGTCCCAGATGGTTTTCTTGGGCCATGTTGGGTCGCCAGGAAAAGCCCTGCAAGCTGCGGAAGCAGCCTTTCGCACACGTTCAGGGTTAGTAAAGCTGCTGTTTTCGAACGCAAAGTACTCGGCGTATTCAGCCGTCACATTATCAGACGCAAGCCGCTCAATGACTGAGTCAGTGAGCTGGAGAGATTCCGCCTCTTGCAATGCTGCACCTGCAGGTGAAGTGACAGGGACGGAGGTAGCTGCTGGCTCGAGATCAAGAAACAAGGAGGATTGAGCAAAAATAGCCGCTGGTGAGAGAGCCAAGAGGAAGCACGTGGCTAACCAACGTGGAGGTGCCATAGCCAGACTGTCAAGATCTGAATACGATATTATGGTGATGGAGATGCATAACAGAACAACGGGCACTTTGCCATCTTATCTGGTTCTTTTAACCGGTCGGTTACCACATTCTTCAAGGGCTCCAGGCTAGGTGGAGCTCGTGAATCATATGCCGATACTCTGGCTTTGGCAAGTCCGTCAATCGGCCATGTTATTGCCGAAAGAAGGCAAAACGGCGAAGCAAACGACGCAGCCTTGCGCAGGGACTGCAGGAAGACGACAGCGACGAGTTGAAAGATGGCATAGCTTACTGGACGGGATCCACACGTGGAACCGAACCTTGAGTTCCTTCATTATAGGACTTGTTTGCCACAACTCGCGGCAGTCGCTATCCAATCAAGGCAGATGTAGTCTGTAAGAAGAACAAGTCCGAGGAACGTGGTGCATGCGTTGATGCAGGCGCTGACTTGTCCTTTGTTTACCCGATGCAACATTCTGATGAAAAATCATCCACTTCAATGATTGACAGCTTGGCAAACGGTGTGTTAAAAGGCATTTGGGGCGAGAAGCTGCAGCACTGCGGCACAGTTTTAAGCGTAGGTTTCCTGGTCGTCACTTACACTGATGTCAAAACAGCCATGGTGGTCTGAAGAGCTTTGTTGGAGCTTTATAGTATCTACACTCGTATGTTGATGCCAGTCGTCAAGAGTCAAATGGTAGATTCTGGTATTCGAGTACGACACGCCTTGCAACTCATCTGTTTGGTGGATCCGTCTCTCCGCAGCTGGCCAAGACCTTGGCACCAACGGGACATGCAGCAAGACCCGCTGTGCTCTGCCATCACACTGTGTAACATCATACTGCAAAAATGATTGGAGGGGCAATCATGCAGGGAATATGTGAGACCCTTTATTAACATCAATTCCGGGCTCTCCCGCGTCGCATCAGCTTGGTTCGGAAGTCCGCATTCAGCAGGACGCTTACATATCCATCTACCGACTACTGATTTTTCTGATTGATTTGAAACAAGGGCAGTGTAAACAGAGATGGCGCCAGCAGTGTAAAGGATTCTGTGGAATGGCCACTACATAAAGAACTGGGGAGCTGCCGGGTTGGTAATGGCACACTCCGATAGGAGGCCGTGGATGTATTCGGGCATGACTACTGACTACACACTACAGACGAAGACTCATTGCAGGAATCCTATGAATTTTGAAAGCCACTGATAGTGTAGAAGAGTTAAGCACTGACGGAGAAAACACAGTGGCGCTTTATCAACAACATGCTCCACAACCCCATTTTCGGCCTGAGTAAAATCTCCTTCCTGACCTCACTTCGAAAGTTTCGCTCTTGCAGCCGGTTGATCATCGCAAGCCTATACACTTTGATCGCCGTAAACGGTTCATTTGTCGTCCTTACCGTACTCGGAGGCATTTTCGAGTGTTGGCCAATGCAGGAATCATGGTATCCAAATGTACCTGGATGTTATATTCCTCAGTCCCCGCGTATCTTCAGTACTATCGGTACGACCATTACAACTAACTTCCTAGTTGCTTTGGTACCCGTATAAATCACTCATGACCTTCGAATGCCTCTGGAAAACAATGTGGCCGTGATTATATTCTTGTCCCTTTCACTTGCGGTGATAATAATTGGCCAATAGCACCTGCGGATGTTCATTGTAGTCTATAACTTGTCAAAGGGGGCCACCGAGGTCTCATATTCATAAAACACTAAAATTTCGACCTGGAAAGCCATGGGTAATGGCAAGAGCAACGAAAAGAAGTGCGTTGCTGTGGAAACAGGAAAGAGCACCGGGAAAATCACAGTAGTAGAACTGGAAAATGAGGTGCTAGAGACGAGCCTTATGTAAGAAATGAAGGGCAAGCCAAAGATTCTTTTACATAAGAAACTTGAAATTTATTACGGCAGATGTGTCCAATCATAACAAGAGGAGAGTAACCCTTCATTTGGTCACAAGGCTGTGCTCTAGGCCAGTCCTGGGTTTTATCACATCATCCCGCTAGAGTTGCGACATCTGTATCGTCTTCTCTTCGTAGCTGCCCCCACGATTTCTGAGTGAACAATGGCCATCGATCACCAAGTCACTGATTCGCTAGCTGAAGGTGATGTTTTGGAAATAAGCATCGGCTCAGCGCAATATATTCTTGTCGTAACCATCGCATACGCTAACGCCAACCTCGCCCAATGCGGCAAAGCGCACAGCGTTCGCGATACCTAGCTGGGCCAAGCTAGCCTCCGCTCCGGGGAGACATCCACCCTCGCACTGCCAGTTTCAGTCAAGTCACGAGCGCAAACATGACTTTGTAAGTTGCCCATGTCGCGTCGAGGCCGATCCTCATCACCAGTTCCAATACCTTGAGGTAGGGGGCCCGATGGCATGGAAATGTCTCCACTGAAGCGTCCAAGCGAAGATGCGGACCACGACGATGGGCGCCGGCCTGCTCCGCGCACGCCACGGATAAGAGCCTGTGAGTCGAGATCCACACCGAGTTCGCATGCGCACAGCCTCGCTCACAAAACGGATGGACAGGTGCGGAGTGCAAAAGGCACAAGATCAAGTGTGAGCCAGTAGACAACGAAACAAAATGCGCAAAGTGTTTGAGAAGCGGCACCGAGTGCGTGCCTTACAACCTCAACCAGCGTATTTTGGACGAAGATGCTGCGTAAATATATCCAGTCCCAAATGAAAGTTTCCTAGTAAAAAGGCTAACACAACAGTCACAGCTGGAAAGCAAAAGCAACTGCTGAGATGGGACAGCTGCGGTCGGCGGTGCAGCGTCTCCTCGCACACAACAAACTCCCAGGCCTTGACAGCTCTCAGGAAGAATCACCCCAGCCGCCATCAGGACAGACGGTGACTGCAACTCCGAGTAACGTCATGTCTGACAGCGGCCACACTACTCTGGTGGTTCCGCCACTGATGGATATGACGCGCGACAACTCTGTCGAACGTGATTCTGGAGAAGAGTCTGGCTTGGTAACAGCGCCCATGAGAAGTCTGTACGACCTCACACGGATCCGGAACCTTCGGAGTAGTGCATTGTGGAAGCCCAATTCTAGCTCTTCTGAGGAGGACTTTATAGCTCAGGGCCTTGTGTCCTTGCAAGAAGCCGAAGAGCTTTTTCGACGATACATGCAAGACATGCGACTCTATCTCTGGGCTGGTGTACTCTTTCCCTACGACTCGTTGAGTGCAGTGCGCCGCCAATCTACGCTGTTGACTGCAGCCGTCCTGACAATATCAGCACTACACACGCCTGGTCGAGATGACGCACTGCAAAAATGCTACAATATCTTTGTGTCGCTAGCGTACACCGCTGCTCTTGCTCGGCCCCAGAATCTTGACGACATTCGTGCGTTGGCACTCGCGGCGTTCTACCTACCAAACCTCAGCTGGAAACTAGCTGGGATTGCGGTCAGGAACGCGGTGGAAATGAACTTGCACATGGCCTACCAGAAGCTCATGCGGGGTCACGAAGACCAGCGGGATAACGTCAGGCTGTGGCTTGTACTGTACGTGTGCGACCACCAGTTCAGCATTGCGTACGGACGCCCCTCGATGGTCAACGACGACGTTGCAGTCAAAAACATTGAGCGGTTCCTCGACAGCCCAAAAACAACACCTGGCGACATTCGGCTCGGGGCGCAGGTAACGCTCTTCAAGATACTAACAGAAGCCTATATTGCCTATGGCAGTGACCCTGAACAGCCACTTACAGAGCCCGACTTTCAACGACTTCGCCTCTTCAACTTTGCAATCGAGCAGTGGCGGCTAGCCTGGCAAGCAAAGTCGGCAGACAGCCCATCCATAGGATCGTATCCATCCAAAGGCGTGGTGCTGTATTACCATTTTGCTCGTTTCCAGCTGAATTCTCTCGCGCTACGTGCGCTGCCGCCTCCCAGCGCAGCAACGTCTGAGTCGCTATCGTATGACCGGCGTGAAGCCGCCAACATTGCCATTACCGCCGCGACAAGCACACTGACGCTCATTTTCGAGGAGCCAGACCTGCGCCGCGCCATGACGGCGGTGCCTATTTTCACGCACACCATGGTAGCCTTCAGCGCGACCTTTCTGCTAAAAATGGCAAAGACATGGGGCGGCGTAGTGCAAGCTCAATCACCCGAATGGGCCACAGAGCCCCTTGGTCTCGGCCTCAATTTCAACATCAACCAGGTCGTCTCGCTGTCACGGCGCTCAGCGTCGTTTCTGGCAAAGGTGGCGGATAATCTGAACAAGAAGCACATTACGAGGCATATCGTGCAGGGAATCAACGACCTCTTGAAACGCATCGATGCCGCTGCAGGAACGCCATCTGCGTCTACGGCTCAAAATTTCACGGCCCCTTCGCCGGCCACGTCGCCCGTCTTTGATCCCGTCAAAGCTGCAACAGCAAGTCACGAAGTGAGTGCCGACCCGGCAAACGAGTACAACATGTACGATCTAATTGGCTCTTATGGATTTGGATTTGATGAGACCTTTTTGGGACAGGTGGCACCGACAGATATGGGGTTTTGGCAAACAGAGCCCTTTTGATTAGTCGGGCTCATGTAGAGAGTTTGTATTTTAGCAAAATTTTAACGTGCTGTCACTCCAGCTGTACTGGAGAATGCCTTTTTTTGTATCCTGACAGTATTGTTTTTCCTTTTTTCTTCTTTTTCTTTAGTCAGACTATTCCATGCGGCGCCACAGGCCCAAGAAACCGCCTCCGATGACTTGCTGGCCAGCCTTTGGACGACACACCATGACCCATTTTTCCTCTTCTCCTTTTTCCTTGTTCAGAGCTGCCTCAAGCTCGTCGTCTCTGGTGGCCTGCCCGTCTTGCGAGTCTGAGCTTTTGTTGACTGAGGGTGCAGAAGGCGCCTCTGCGTTAGATTCATGCAATGTTGCTCTCGGCCTGACGGCGCGAACGTCCCATTCACGAATTGTCCCTGCACCCAGCTCAACGACTTGTTCGAGCAGATACGGCATCTTGTGCTCGCGGATTGCTTCGACACACTCAGCAATCTGGGTTATACTGGGGTTGAAGACGGCGAGCAGGCCGTTGACATGCAGGACAGGAGCTACGTTGGCAAGGTGGTGTGTCGGGTTCGGCAGGTCCAGAAAAACATGGCTCAGAAAGGGTTGTTGGGTTCTTCTCGCTGCTCTCTGCTTGGAGATCCAGTCCGACACGTCTCCGACGTGAAAATCGACGTTTGCAGCATACATGCCGTGGCGGAAGCCTTGGACAATCTTCTTTGCATGCTGCGAATACTTCGGCGATATGTCGAGCGTGTGTATGATGGCGCGCCGGCTCTGCTTCCACGACTCTAGATAGGAATTCTGCAGATCGGACAGCGATTCGCCGAGATATACTGCATCCTCTGGTTCGTCTTGACTGCCGGTGTGAGAGGGCGCTATCGGAATCGGAGGGTTTCCAGCATGAATGGCTCGCGACAGATGGAGGGTCAAGGCTCCGTGGCCTGTACCGGCTTCGAGTATCTCAAGCGGCGGTTCGGTGTTGAGCCCGGTAGGGGGCCGGTCTACGTGTATATCGAGCAGGGAGACGATGAGATTTGCATCGGACGGGTAAATCTAGGCGTATGAGTATCAGAGAAACACCATTGGGGTTTGTGGGGGTGAGGGGCACATACTGGTGTGACGAGACGGGGCGTAAGTCTGACATATTCGGCCAGTGTGGGATCATGGATGCGGTATGCGGCGCCCTTGTTGGACTGGACTATCTGTCGCGGCTGTCTGCCAATGATGTCGGCATGTTGAATGACGCCCCGGTGCGTGCCGGTGGTCTTGGAGGCGTGCAGTTTTACGAGGCGGCCATCGTGGGTATCCTTCTTCTCGCGCAAAAGCACCAGATCGCCTTCTGTGCAATTGTGAGCGGCGTCGGGGTGGAGGGACCAGAGGTCTTGCCTTTAAATGTGCGACGTAGGCCAGAGCTGCTGGTAAAGTGGCGAGCAGGCGATTGCAGAAGGGCGCGACGCAGAGGTGGGAGGGCGGAATGTCGCATGGCGTTGTACCAAGCAAGAAGATGCAGATGCGGAGGTGTCGCCTTCTCCGCAACACCCTCGCGCATCCCACACACACCGTCTTCCTACTTTCTTCACATGCGCTTACGCCTCTCTCTCTCTCTCTCTCTCTACACTTGCCACCCTACTGATCCGAACAAAAGCGCCATGTCATGGACATGAGTCCGACTTGCTGCCAAAATACCCTATCTTAAACTCCACTCTGGCTTCATGAGCCTGCACTTGCACCCTCGACGGCCTCCACCATGACGCGCCGAATAGTAGGTCCACCAACACCCCCGCCCCCCTGCAACTCACATACTTACACAATCAGGTTCGCACGGGCATCCAGCTCATTGCCCTTACCATTATCCTCTCCATTACTGTCTTCTTCCTCGACAACCGCTACCGAGTCCTCCCCCAGTCCGTCCACAGCCACCTACCACTCCACCATGATGGCCTTGTAATCACCGATATCACCGTGCAGACATGCACTAATATCAACCCGCTATCCAAGTGCATGCTTGATCAGAAGAAGTGGCACCGCATAGAAAAAGATCTCTACCTTGGCAAGGGCTGGTTTAACAAGGCATACGTGCACGTCAAGCGCAAGAGAGAAGAGGAGCTCGAGACTGAAGACAAGGTCATTGTCGACGTTCGCACAGGCAAACTCGACCCGTCTATCGGAGACAAAACCCAAGCGTCTGAGAAGTGGGAGTCGAGGCCGGCAGGCGTGTGGATCAAAAGATCGCTTAAGCGCCATGCGAGCGATTCCAAACAGGCCGTAACAGCCGTCGACATATTGTTTGGCTCCGATGCCGTAGAGCCTCGGCCTGGCTGGGCTCTGGTCAAGAATGGTGCACTGCATCTGGAAACTAGCGGGAGCAGTACCGATCCGCGCCTTACCATACGGCGAGGTCGAGCCGTCAAGCTCGAGAAGCCAGTGCCCAAGATCCGAAAAGATGGCAAGTTCAAGATTATGCAGATATCCGACCTGCACCTTAGTACTGGTCTCGGTAAATGCAGGGACGAAGAGCCCAAGGGTGCCAATGGCGGACATTGCGATGCGGATCCTAGGACCCTCGAGTTTGTCGAGAGGGTGCTCGACGATGAAAAACCCGACATGGTTGTTTTATCGGGTGATCAGATCAACGGAGATACTGCCCCGGACGTCCAAAGCGTAAGGCAAGCTCTCTGTACTCACCATGTGCAACACTGACACTTGCTGTAGGCCATGTTCAAGATTGTAGATCCCCTTGCCGAGCGCAAGATACCGTATGCCGCCATCTTTGGTAACCACGACGACGAAGGCACACTGTCGCGCCAAGCACAAATGGATCTCTACGACTCTTTGCCCTATTCCCTGAGCGAAGCCGGTCCCACGGAGATTGACGGCGTCGGCAACTACTTTGTCGAGATCCAAGCCCACAGCAGCAGGCACTCTGCTCTGACGCTCTGGTTCCTCGACACGCACTCATATTCGCCCGACGAAGCGCACTACCGAGGCTACGACTGGATCAAGCCCAACCAGATTGACTGGTTCAAGACAACGGCCGAGAGCCTGAAAGAAGCGCATCGCCACTACACGCACAAGCACCTCGATATGGCCTTTATCCACATCCCGCTCCCCGAATACGGCGCGCGCGACAATGACCGTGTAGGCAACTGGACGGAGCCCATTACCGCACCCGCCTTTAACACGCACTTCAAAGACGCCCTAGTCGAGTTCAACATCAAGTCCGTCTCGTGCGGCCACGACCACGTCAACGACTACTGCTCGCTGTCCAAGGACCCAGAGTCCGGCGAGCCAGAAATCTGGATGTGCTATGCCGGCGGCAGTGGCTTCGGCGGCTACGCCGGCTACAACCACTACCACCGCCGCCTCCGCGTCTTTGAAATCGACACCAATCAGGCGCGCATTGTCACGTGGAAGCGCCTGGAATACGGCGATTTGGACAAGAGGCTGGATCAGCAGATTATTGTTGATTCCGGGAGGGTCATGCCGATTCAGGTGGGGAATCAGGAGTGAGTGAAGGGAAAGAGAGATAAAGAAAACATGGGTGTTTAGAGATGGATAAACTCAGCATAGCCTTTTCTTGTTGGCCATTTGGTAGGCCAGGGGTGTTTTGAGGTGTTGGGTGTTGGATGTTGGGGATGTTGAGTTGGGGGAAGATGTGAGTAAGATGGACAATTTTTCTTGTTCTTCTCTAGTCTTCTTATTCTTCTTTTCAGAAATGAAAATATAATATCATTGTTATTTATTGTTGTTGTTGTTGTTGTTGTTGTTGTTGTTGTTGTTGTTTTTTCACCTCTGGTTCGCTTGTCACGATCAGCTCTCGAATCAAAGTCTTAAAGAAAAAGCCTGTAGGCCACCGGCCCCGCCAGTCCATCGAAAAATCGTAGATCAAAATCAAAGACTTTTGTCATTGTTATACTTGGTTTTTAATATTGAAATGGGTTTGTTTTCAAGAAACAAACAAAGGTCGCTTGTGTGATTGTGGAAAAAAGAAAGCCATGATATGACTATTGGAAAGATGGGGGACCATCTGTTGATAAGGCCAATTGTTTAGTTGCTACTATTCAAAGGGTCTTACACACGTTGGATTGGCAAGGGAGGAGAAAAAGATACATTCAGTTAACATCTTGATTGATCGTTATCTTCAAAAGTTCCTCAACAGCTTTATTCCAGATCACTGGACATTCTTTCAAGGGGACATGATTGCATCTAAGAATTCTAACCCTGCATAGTCATGGCATGCAGAAGACAAGAATTAAAAAAGGGGGTGCGAAACGTAGCTACATTGTACCAAGGGAATCCCATTTCCCATGCACTAAGAATTATACAATAGAACCCACTCTCTTTCTTGACGTTTAACCCATTCCAAATTTTCAGAGCTTTTTTTCCACTCGAAAAGAAACATTATCCACCACTCTATGAGACCTGAACGAACTGACCAATGGCAGGGACGCCATCGACAACAACGTAGACAACATAAGGACCAGCAGGGGCAATGGCCTTGTTGGGAGGCATGGTGACGGTGATGCTCTGAGCAGTAGCACCGGCCTTGAAGCCAGTGTTATCAAGGAAGGCCATGCGGTGACCCATGTGGAGAGAGTGGGTAACGAATCCACCGTAGTAGAGCGAGACCTTGACCTCCTTGGCGTTGGCGGGAGCGGTGAACTTGATGTTGAAAGTGGATCCAACCTTGAGCGACTTGCTGGAGAGCTGGACGTTGGAAGGACGGGTGGGGTTGCCCTGGAGGTAAGGGGGAGTGTAGATCTCGTTGCGGAACTCGGTGACGAAGGGGTTCTTGGCATCAGGGGTGAGGATGGGCTGCTCAACGGGGTTGGAGCCAGAGATGAGCAGAGTACCGTCAAGGAGGAGAAGGGCAACACTGTGGTAAAGACGAGCAATGGTAGACTTGGGGCCAGTGGTGAAGCGCTTGCCCTTGGGCTGGTTGGGGTCGTAGATGAGGACCTCGAGAGCAGGGTCGCGAGCAACACCGAAACCTTGAGCACCCTCCTGAGCACCGTTGACCCAGATGACGGTACCGTCGGGAAGAAGAGTACCTTCAACCATACCACGGCCTTCGGGCATAGAGTCCATCTCCCACGAGGGGTTGGCATCAAGAGGCTTGATACGGCCGCAGGACGCGTCACCAGGAGCAGTAATGTCTTGGTAAGGGCCACCACCGCAGATGACAATGTCGGGGTTCCAGTTGTTGGCGCTGGACAGAGGAAGCATGACAGAGCCACCAGTGTTGGGGTAGGTACGGTAGGTACCGGGGAGATCAGGCAGAGTGCGGACGACCGAGCCGGTCTCGACCTTGAAGATCTCGGCAGACTTGGCGACGGCGACGAAAACGTTGCCATCCTTCATCAAGTGCATGAAGGGGTACATGTAGTAGGGCTGGTTCTTGCTGAGAATTTCCATGTTCATGCTCTTGCCGCGGGGAGTTCCGTCAGCGTTCAGGATCTCGTAAGTAGGGTTGTTGTTCTCGGGCTTGCTGGGGTCAAGACCGTTCTTGGAGCCAGATGCAACAAAGATGGAGTCATCAGGCATAATCTGGACCGAAGCATACCAGCGAGGAGTGTCGAGCTGAGTGCCAGGCTCGACCCAAGCCTGTCCGTTCTTGGAAGCGTCAGAGGATGAGCGCTCGAGGAATCGGATGCCCCTGAAGCCATCGCCAACAGTAGGGTCAATGAAGTCAAGAGGAGCGTTTCCACCAAGAGAGACGAAGCGGCCGTCAGCAAGGAAGATACCGCCCGAGCAGAAGGCGTTGGTCTTGTAAGAGAGGGGAACGAGGTTGCCGGTGGCGGGGTCCCACTCGGAAGAGTAGGCGTACTGGCCGTTGGGGAGCTTGAGCTCGGTGTAGTTCTCGACCTTGTCAAGGAAGACAACACGACCGTTGGGCATGAGACCAGCGTGCATAGCAGGAACACCGGATCGGCCCTTGAGGGCGATGGATCCAGGCTTGGCAGCAGCAGGCGCAGGGCTGGCACCGGGGGCAGGGACAGTAGGAGCCTGGTTGCAAGGACCGCTCTGGCAACCCTCACCGCAGTGAGCAGTGGTGTTACCGCAGTAGCCGTACATGCTGCAGCAGCTGCCTTGAGCCCAGTCTCCGCAGACGGTGTTGCCGAACTTGGCACCACAGCTTCCGTCAGTGGTGGGGACACCAGTGGGGTTGCTGGGGGAGGTTGGCTTTCCGAGAACAGGCTCACCAGAGGTGCTGGTGGATGGAGGGCGGGTGTTGGAGACGGAGGTAGGAGTGTTAACCGGAGCATCACCGTCCTTGCAGCCGTTCTGGCAACCGTTGGCCTTGAGGCAGTGGCCATCAGTGGTACCGCAGTATCCGTACGAGGAGCAGCAGCCGCCGTAGGCGCCCTTGGGATCGCAAGTTGCGCCGCCAAAGTCCTTTCCGCAACGGCCGTCATCCCTGACGCCGGAGTTGGCAGGGGACGTAGCAGCAGGAGTGGCGACGGGGTTGTTGTCGCAGCCAGACTGGCAGCCGGTGGAGCAATGGGCCGAGGTGTTTCCACACCAGCCGTATTGCGAGCAGCAGGTGCCGGTGTAGACTGTGCTGTTGGGGTCGCAGAGCAGGTTGCCGTTTTGGGCACCGCACTTTCCGTCCTGAGAGTACTTTGCGTTCTGTCGCTTGACAGGAGCGTAAAGCATGCCAGATCGAGACTGGACCTTGGAGTACTTGCTGGGGTCATCAGGGACACACCTGCGGGGGACGTTAGATGATTGGGGACTATGGATCAAGTACATGATTCGACTCACTTTTCCTCGGAGCAGTGCTGGCCCGTCAAACATCCTTGGTCGCAGGTAGGGTTGACCCAGTTGAAGTTGATGTTGGCTGAGGCCAGGCCAACGAGAAGGCCGAGGCCGAAGACGGAAGTCTTCATGGTGGTGGTGCTTTAACCTGAAAGCCGATGTATAAGCAAAGGGAGCGCACAATAGTCAAGTGTCCATGCAAAATCTGTTGACCAGCGAACAGTGCAACGAGTGTGGAGGCAAGGGTGCAGAGTGAGGGGCAGTGTGGCCATGGCACGGATATATAGGGATTGTGGAGGGATCAGGAGACATGTGATGGCTTGGTGGTTGTGTCTTTGGCGGGGAAACCAAGGGGCCGGGTGATACGAGGGACAGAGACGCCGTCGTGGAGGCTACAGGAGACGGCGGGTAGGCGGTAGTGCTTGGCTCTGGGAAATAAACAAAACTTACCGGTTGATGCGTGAAGAATTAAGAATTATCTAGCAGGCAGGGGACTAGGCGAGCAGAGTCGAGGCGCTGGAAACGAGTGACAGCGGCCAAGACGTCTGGAACGAGTGTAGTGGGTGAGTGAACGACGGAGCTGAAGACAGCGGCTTGAGAGGAGCCTACAGCGAGCGAGGTGGGAAATTTTGCAGGCGGGCAGGCGCGGGCTCAAGTACCTGTGGTCGAAACAGGCTATACGAGAACGTTCAGCCTCGCTAGTCATGGCTCGGCCGCGACGGACCCGGACGGGCAAAAGACAGACAGACAGCCATTTGGGCGCCGTGGCCAATGATGGCATTGCTGAATGGCGGCCCTCAGGGGGAGCGAGTGCCCATGCCGGCCTGGGGCGGTTGGATCATCGCGGGGGGGGGGCTTGTGGATTTTCTATTTCTGGGCGCAGGGATTGGTTGGCGCTGGCCTCTGCCATTGTGCCGGCGCGCCGGCGGGCGGCCCAGGACGGAAGGCGTAAGCTGCACGGTTGGAAGCGAGTGTGTGTTTGTTGTTTGTGTTGAGTGAGTGAGTGAGTGAGTGTATAACGTCTGTCGACGCATGTTGTACAAACACTGATGTTTTGCCTGTCGACGCTCGAGGCTGGCAGCCACGGCGTGCCCGCTGCAACGGCGATGCGCTGTCACCAAGCCACCGGCACCGTTCAAGCCTTTCGCTTCCCAGCTAAGCTTCAAGCGCATGTGCGTGGGCAGGATTGCAGTGAAGAGATTGCAGACTGCGGCCTGCGGGCGGCCCAATCACGCCAGCCGCCGTGGTGTAGCCCTCTCCACAGCGGCATCCTGTCCCGGCCTAGCGCTCCCAGCCTGCCAGGCACGCCCCTCTTTACCCCTGACTTGAGCGGCAGGCGCAACCCAGCCCTCGCTGCCCTGCGAGCACCCAGCGTCTCACCGCACCCCTCGCCCGAGATTGCGCCTCTGTGTAAGCTTCCAAGACTCCAAGACTCCAAAACGAACCGCTTGGCCATGTATGTAAAGCATGTAAACTGCGTGCACACGTACTCGGTGCTCCATTGGCACCCTCACTTCTTCGTTGTCGCCTCCGCACATGACAGTGCTCGTGTCCAGCGGGAACCATGACCGCGGCCGCAGCTAATGGCCCAGGCGAACCAGCCTCTGCCGCAAGCTACCAACGTTGGTCGTCAGCGGCGTCAGCACTACTGTATGTACAATGCAAGCTTTGTTTCCCTCGCGCTTCCAAACACACTTACTTACAAGATGAAACTTCGTAATTGGGAAATTGGGAAATTGCTCCCAACACACCGGCGGCCACTCTGCCCAAGTCAAGCCAAATCAACACGGCACCTGCCAAGTCTGGCTGCCCCACTGCCTCTGCCCTGCCGCGCCTTCCTTATTGCCGTCCATGCACAACACAACATGGAAATTTGGCCGGCTGCTGTCCTGGCACCGCCACCGCCTCCGCCTTTTCCAGCCCTATTCTCCTGTGACGTTTGCATGCTGCCCTGCATGGCCGGCGCATGCCTCGTTTGGCCGCTTGCTTCTTGCGCCGCCCATTGTCTGATACTGGCCTGATACACCTTCTTATCGCTCGCTCCCTCTCGCCCTCTCGCCCGTCCTGCGCTTTCAATGGAACGCTACCCTTTGCCCTCCTGTTGCCCCGTGCTACCTCGTCCATGGCCTCGGCCCGCTAGGCCACTGGCTCATGGCTAACTTTAGACTTTCGCGCCGTCTGACGTATTTTTCGGTTGGCTCTGCCCCGCTTTGGCGACCGTTGCAGCACATCATCAGCTGCGTTGCGCCACCCGAGAGCCAAATTCAACTCTATGCCTCCATGTGCCAGCACATAGGCGTGTCGTCCACTCTGATACTGTCGTGAAAAACCCCAGGTCGGCAGCGTCGTATCGATCATCTCTAGTTGCAGCTGTTGATCGCAGATACGAGAAATCAATTCCATGCATGCCAATCCTTCCACAAAACCATGGGACGCTAGCCGCTTCTAGCAATATGTCTTTCGCTTAGCCTGCAGATCCCTGCATGCCTCTATTGACCGCGTGATGTTCGGCTTCCAGCATGCAAGATGGAGTAGATCGTGCTTCTTTTTCACTGGTTGCCCGGCAAGCTCAATGCCGACTACCGCATCCTGGCTATGCAGGCGTGGCCACGTACATGGACACAATATATACACCTCACTATTAACACACGCTGCGACGTCGACCTCCAATACCATACCCGCCACAAGCCGCCCGCCGTCTATGGTTGTGTGTTGTTGGGTTTGGGTGGCACTGACTATGTATCCACACCGCCCTGGCAATATTCCTTGCCTACTGACCCGCCCCCGATTTATTACGTACTAGTCTTCTCATCGCTACCGACGTATCCGCTGCAGCCACTTCTCTTACAAAGACACATGGACTACGGTTTGTTTGCTGGAGCCGAGCAAGGCTCTTGTCTAATCGCATTTTCCTAATCCGATTGTAACCGTGATTTGCCCAGGTTTCAGTTCATTCCGGACCATGCTCTATGAATGAAAAGGAGAACCAAGATTCTCTCGTCGCCGATACGCACGTGAGATTGATCAGCAAGTAGCATTGCACATAGCGAGCGTCCTTCTCGTGTTTCTTTATATTACGCCAAGGAGCAACAACAATGTGACATCATCTGCATTGACACGTGCAGTAACTCTATCTACGAAAAAAAGAAAGAAAAAAGACCAGGAGCACAATTGTGTTCTGTAAAGTAACTTTTTGTTCTCTCCTCTTACCGGATCCAAATAATTCGGCATCTAACTTCTTTACCTAGGTCTGACTTTTGACCTAGCCCTGGCAGCAGCAAGGTGTAGAGAAGCCCCGTCTTCAAATACTCATGTTACAGGCACGTGCTCTCCATCCTCTAAACAGCGGACTACTCGTGCTACAATATGTAAATTTCCAGAACCCACTTTCCTATAAATGACTTTCCTGCACACGTAGCTGTCGTAGTCACAGCAAGTCAAACATGAGCGAGCATACGAAACAACATGTTTGTAGCTGCACAGATGCTATGCACAAGTACACACGGTTAGTCTTGGCAGTCTAGCCAACCTCGTCGTGTTCGAGAAGGTCACGTGTGGAACACAAATACCACTACCCATACACATGTCTTTACAACCAAGAAGCACCAAGCACTCAAAGAACACATCACCAGCTCCAATCCCAGAACCTCGCTTTGCCTCGCTGTTGCCTTTTAAACATTACTACAGAACTATTGACCCATGACATATATATATGTTACCTGATCTATTACTTGCGCCAGCACTCCCCTTGCCCACCACACCGCGAAAAGGGAGGTGTATATGTGTACATCCATGAAAATAAGCAACTGACCCGCCTTGTATATATGCATGTATATACAGAAACCGCCTTTGAACATAGGAAAGTAAACGACAAATGGAGTGAGTTCTGGATGGAAAAATGGTAAAAAGTCTGGAGAAAGAGAGAGAAAGAAGAAAACCCCCCTTCCACAGGATGTAAAAGGGAAGAAAAGAAAAGAATAGAAGGAGAAGGAAAAGAGAAAAAAAAAGAGAGAGACAATCTCAATCAACACCACAACCACAACTCAGCGCCCTGAAGAATCCACTCGGCTTCCTCACCTTCTCCGTACCCGCTGTGCCGCCGGCGGCGGCGGCGGCGGCGGCGGCACCACCACCATTGCTACTCCCACCGACAACAGCCACCCCCTCCCCCCTCGCCTGCTCGCCCCTCTCCTCCTTATTCCTCCTCGCCTCATCCACACCACTCTCCTCATTCTGCTCGATACTCTGTTTGCCCCGATCCCTCGCCCTACCCTTGCGCCTAACCATCCACGACGCAATACCCGCCCTGTCTGCCTCAACCTCTGGCTCGTCGTCGTCTTCCTCTTCCGTGTCCCAGTCGTCCCACACGCTCGTGGCGTTCTGCAGCGGGTACCCGAAGCGGTGCAGGCTCCCCGGCGGCGTCGTGGCGGTCGACACGGTTTTATAGAGCGTGCTGAATTCCGAGGGCGTTCCGCTGTCGTTGCGCACGTGGTGGCGGTGGTGGTGCTGCAGGTACGAGGGCTTGGGTACCATGGTTACGTTTGCGAGGCTGGAGCGGCGCGTTGAGCAGATGGATTGCGCGGTGTTGTAAAGGGGAGATGTGGGGGTCATGGGTGGGGAGTTGACGACGGGTGCGCGGGGGGTAGTGTTGTTGTTGTAAGATTGCGGTGTGATTTCCAGTTGGAGTTTGGGTTGGCAGGGCTCACTGGGCGATTTCTTGCGTCGGCCTTGTAGCAAGGGCTGCGAGGTACGTGTCGAGGCGTCGGTTAGATGTGAGGGTAGCGGGCAGAAGGATGGTCGCTTGGGTGACGAGTAACTTGGTGTGATGACTTCTTCTCTTGGGGCAATTGGCGAAGCGCTGGCAATGATATCGGTGGGAACGGGGTTCCCGTCCGCAGGACTGAGCGGGGGTGTCGTCTCTCCTGCTTCCAGGGGAACTACGACCTTTTTGATGCAGCGTTCGCAGATGGCAGTGGCATATGTAATGGGGAACTGGCATGTCTTGCAGATAGACACGGTGCTTGAAGGCGTAGCAGTGTGTCTTCGTCTGAACTTGGAATCCAAACTTGATCGTGGCGGTGATACATCTTTCCGCTCGCTCATTAGATTTGTCAATTCATCTCTTTCTTTCGCCTTCTCTATCGCCTTTCTCTCATACCCATCCCATAACTCGGCTGTCTTGGACGGCGAACAAGGCGACAGAGGGCCTTTTTGTGGCGCTGCTGCCATTGAAGGCCAGGATTTATGTGGCGCCGCCTTTCTCGGTGGCGAGGTATCCATTTTCCCCCTGGACGTGATAAAACACAGAAGGGAGATAAAACAGGGGGAAAAAAAGTCGATGAGACGATGAGGGTAGTAGGCTGAAGCCTATCCACGGAGGGAGACCTTTGATATGAGAGTTGGTACTTCACACGAGACAAAAGTTGCACATGTCCAACGTGCGAGAGCCAAGAAGTCAGACACCTTGTTTATCAAATAGAAATGGTCCCACCAAAACCAGCCGCCCATGCCAGCCAATGGCGGGGGTAGGGGCGACTTTGGAATCCTCGAGGGATGAGTGGTAGGAACGTGTCACCGTGTCCCACTGCCCCGAGTCAGATAGTGCTGTGCTCTATTGATCTTGGTTCAATGGATACGTAACGCGTGTGAGGTATTGGAGGGTCTCTGGTCGCTCAAGGTAAAATGCGATGTGCCATGTCCAATATGCGCCCCATAGTAGAACGCAAGGCGACGTCTGTGACCCAATGTAGCAGGGATCCGGGGCAAAGAAAAAGTAAAAACCAGCGTGCACTGTCCTGTCAACATGCCTCTTGCGCGCTGGCATCTGTCGAGCAACACCAGTGGGCTCCGACTCCATATCCACTCGAGTAGCATGATTTGCAGCGTCGGTCAATGGTCGTGGTGATCCTCTCCCTCGACGCCGTGGGAAGAGTGGCAGTAAACTTACTACATCCAGCTAGCTGCGGAAGCCGTTGTTGTCCAAAACCCACCTGTTCTGCTGTGAGACCAGATCTGAGGCACTGGATTGGACCTCAGAGTTGTGGTACAGCGTTGTGAGGGTGTAACCGTTCATCAGTCTCGACTCTCGAGGGGCGTCCTTCAGGTCCCAGGGGTTAAAGTCCACTACTGCAGGAGCTGCAGTTTGCAGAGGTTGTCGGAGGTACGAAACACATGCAAGCTTCATGGCCATCAGTGGTCTGACCCTGAAATTGACATAACGTAGGCCGAGAAATCATGGTTGATACGAATAGTGGCATCTCCATAGCGTGGTCGATTGTCACGACGACTAGACAGTTCATTCACCGTTCGAGTACCCTGTAGAGTAGGTGCAATGTTCAGCGTTGCGCCCAGCGCTGTACACGGTATCATCCGCAATGAGATGTTTAGATCTGTACTTACCGTAGCACATCCCAGCACTGGCCAAGGGCACGAACGTCGTCTGAGCCGGGCGGCTGTTGAACAACAGTAACGTAGATTCTTGATCGAAATTCTGTTCTTGTAGATCTGCCGATTAATAAGCTAGTTAGAACGAGGACGAGGGTCAGTGTTTGGAACGTAGCGGTTCTATGGCAGCCCCGTCCGTGGATCCAGTAACGGAGAGCAAAACGAAAACAGTATGTTGCCACAATGGGGTGATGAATCTGGAGTATGAGACGGCCAGGAACGCGATCGATGGGTATTCGACTTGGCGCATGAGACTTGGCGACGTGTACTGCGCATCACTTACTGAGCATGACTGCTTCATACCCGTTCTCTGCTCGTGATGACATAGATTCCCCTTTTCGTCGCCTTCAACAAATCGAGCTTCACATCTCTTACAGTAAGAAAAAAAAAAGGACATGTTTCTGGTTACCATATTCAGGGGCACGGGTACCCTGATGGCAATGCCGTCGAACGCACCACCAGAAGGCTTGCGCAACTTCTAGTGTTAGTTGTGGTGACAAAATCTCTAATAGCTAGAACGTGGTGAGGTCCATGCAGCCGTCCACAACAACCGGCGACCAGGTTCTGAGACTACGTTCGCGTGATCTCGCCCTACCCCTTTAGTGT
The DNA here is from genome assembly GCA_020744315.1 of Curvularia eragrostidis. Taxonomy (NCBI): domain Eukaryota; kingdom Fungi; phylum Ascomycota; class Dothideomycetes; order Pleosporales; family Pleosporaceae; genus Curvularia; species Curvularia eragrostidis. The sequence continues at coordinate 202,247 of JAIRCK010000051.1, read as the reverse complement.
TCGGCGTTGGCTGCAACTTTCCTTTTTGGGCGCTGACCGTGGGATCATGTATCACATATTGAGACCCATTATCCTAGACTAGCCGTCGATCCAAAAAGAGCACGGCATAGTGACCGGCCCCGCACACCCCGATAATTCATGCATCCTCTAAGCCTCGCGATAATTGTGCACTACGACCTAGCCAACCAGGCGCGCCGAAACAAAAACGCTGAGCCCATCCAGGTGCAGCCGGTCTTGGTGTTAAAGAGAAGGGGGGGTTGCATACGAGGAGCTCCGATGCGTTGAGATGATAAGCCAAAGTACATACATAGACCTGCGTCTAACCGCAGCGAAGCACTAATATGCTTTGCCGGCCTCGAAGCCATTTCCCATGTCGCCAAAAGTCGACACGACGAAGAGCGATAGCCACACGAATTTCTGGTTCTGGTCTTGGAATACCAATTTCTTATACCCGAACTGAATCTCGGCAACGCTTTTCGCAAACATGCGCTTCACCTGTCTAAGAGATTTAGACCAGACAGACGGTACAGTGGTGTTGCACAAGAGTAGGTTTTTCTTTTTTCTTTTTTTCTTTTTTGACTGTTGCAATCCTTGCACCACTTTTTTGATGTATGAGAAGTTGACAATGCATTTCGTAGCCAGCAGCGATGAATCGTCAGCCAGCATAGTTTTGTACCCGCAACCATCGCCAACCGACCCCAACGATCCTCTTCGTTGGCCATTATGGAAAAAACATGTCGCATTCGCGTCTGTGTGTGTCTTTACGTTTATGACCAATTTCGGTATTGGCGGCATAGCGCCAGCCTTCTACGTTATATCTGTAGAGTTTGACAAGACCATGGAGGAAACCTCGCACTTGCTCCTCTATCCCATTCTGGTCCTCGGTGCCTTCAATTTTTTCTGGGTCCCAATGGCCAATTACTTTGGTAAACGGCCAGTTTTTGTCGTAGCAAGCGGATTGCTTTGTGCCAGTTTTGTGTGGGGTGCAGTAGCAACCTCATACGGGAGCTTGCTTGGTAGTAACATTGTGGCTGCGTTTGCGGGGTCTTCGACAGAGGCTTTGGGTGCAGCCATGGTGAATGTAAGTTCTTTAATCTTTTGCCCGTCAGCATATACTCCTTTTTGAGACTCTGGCTCATGCATCTCCTAGGACTTATACTTCTTGCACGAGCGAGGTGGCAAGATGGGGATATACATGTAGGGTTCCTTCCGTCCTTGCTTAATACCGAAAAATATCCTGACTTGCGCCAGGAATGCTATAGCAGGCGGGAATACCGTTGGTCCCCTGATCTCTGGCTTCGTTACCAGCGTGTCTTGGCGATGGCAAAAATGGATCGCGGTAATATTTACCGCCTTGAATTTTCTCACAATTCTGTTCTTCGTTCCAGAAACCAGGTACAAGCGTGAAGTTAGTCAAGCTAGTGTGACGGGCTGCACTTCAAACGAGAGGATTGTCGTGGGGGATGAGAAGTCGCCCCAAGGATCGTCTATCGGGTTGCCATTGAATCAGTTGCCGAAAAACACATGGAAACAAGAGCTCAGTCTGTGGTCTGGATCTTCTGAAACTAACTTGGCCAAGATGTTTGTGCGGTGAGTAGTAGCTAAGGATAAAAGTTCGTTTTACTGACGTTCAGTAGACCATTTCCAATGGTCGTATATCCAGCAGCCATCTATGCGTTTCTCTGCTACTCGATTTCACTTGTTCTTACAGTCGCAGTTAACATCCTTAATCCATTTGTTCTTCAGGCACCACCATATAACTGGAGCCCACAGATAAATGGCCTCATCAATATTCCCGGAATCTTGGGTAACATGTTTGGATCCTGGGCTGGAGGTGAGAAAAACATAAATTTAGTTATCTTGGAGTTTGCTAATGGCATCAGGTGACCTCGTAGATATGTGGTGCAGATGGCGGACCAAGAAGTACCTTGGCATTTATGAGCCTGAAAGCAGACTATACCCGGTAGTCATTCCACTGTTGCTTACTACAGCAGGCTGTATCTTGTTTGGGTATGGCGTGCAGAACGCGTTACCATGGATTTCACTCTTTTTCGGTTACGGGTTGGTTTCAGTCTCACTGACTGCCCTCCCTACAATTACGTTGGCATATGCCAGTGACTGTGCATACCCAATCAACTCGGATGTCCTATTGCTCATAAACGGACTGAAGAATATTGTAGCCTTTGGCTTCCTCTACGGCGTGGTACCCTGGGTCGATGCCACTGGCTATGTGAATGCCTTCGGCGCAATGGCAGGTATATTCGCAGCGGTGGTGACGATTGGGGCAGTGCTCCTGATCCGGTACGGCGCAAGTGTACGCCACACAGTGGCACAGTGGAAGGTGATCCTGGAGTAAATGGCATGGTTATGAACCTATAATGTGCACACGAAATACCCAATGAACACATAATGCAGAGACGTAGCCTATTTGGATGCAATCCAAGTAAACAAAATAGATACTTGCGAGGGGATTCGTACGGATTATGGGATTGTGCGGCATGTCATTGCTAAGAAGCTGCAGCTCTTGCTTGGGCTTGCTCTATAAGCTTGCTGTGCATGGATGCGATCTCGGGAATGATCAGAGATTCAATCTCCACAGATGGCTCACCCTGTGGTATACCCCGTTCCGCGGCAATTGGTCCACCAGCCTCAGCATCCTTGCTTGCCAAATGATCAGCAGATCCAACAAGAGATGGCTTGCCTGACAAACTCTTTGTCCTACGGTTCGTGGGTACTCTTATCCACTTCTCACCTTCAAGTGCCGATACAAAGACGACTTCCCACTTTCGAGTAAGCAGCAAGTTTCCAATGACAAGATGGTGCGAGTATTTGTTCAACGCGTACTTGGCCTTAGTGACTAGTAGCGAAGGGTCCGTCTCGAGTTTGAAGCTCACTATCATTGCATCTGGTGCCCAGCCATCTACAAGTTGCTTGAGGAATTTGGGGACTGGTTCGAGATCGATAATGAGACTTTTGCCTTGGGTGCGTGCTGCTGGCGGTTTTGCCTGGCTTCCAGGCGCGCCATCGGCACTTGAATGGAACTCCTCGTTCGATTGTATTTTGTGTTCAACCATGCGGTCCTGGGGCACAAAGAAATCGGACACGGCAGCAGCCAAATAAAACATGGCTTTTGGGCCGAGCGGGCGCATGAGCTGTGCAACCTCGCGAAGATTCCACAGATACTCGGTGATGGTCACGTAGGAGAGAATTAGCAGCTTGTTGCCGCGCTTGACCTCAGTGTACTGGTGCAAAACACGTAGCATCTGATCCTGATGTTGTTCATCCACCACGACCTTGCCATTCTCCTCCTTCATATAGTCCAGGAAGGAGCGCGTATTATGCGAGTAGTGTCTTGAATAGGGTAAGAGCGAGAATTGTCGGTGCAGGAAGATGACGGCATATCCGTTTTGGAGAAAATACTCAGCGCTGGTAGCTCCGCGCGTACCAGCAGAGAAGTTATCGATGTAGCGCACAGTTTGCTGTTCCAATGGCACCGTGGTGCCACCTGAAGTGACGAGCACCACACGCCGGTCATCGTCGACATGGCGTTTGATAAATTCTCTCGCAAGCGTTATGTTGGTCTTGAGGTCTTTTGGCGGCGGCTCGTTGGCGAAATAGTGGTTCTCGGCCTGCTGTGCGCTCGAATCTGTCATGTTGGCGGTTGACGCCGTTATCGTGCTTCGAGTCGACTGATACAATGGCTGGCGGGGTAGCTCTGTGGTTGCCTAGGTTGGAGGGGCATGCTGAGTCAGGAACAGTCTTTCGTCATTGCAATCATCTCATTACTCCACCCCATGATTTGAGCCATCGATACATGTCGCATTTATGAGGACATGGCTCCCATGCGATAGCCAGTGCAGCGATAATCAGCAGCAATACGAGCGCTTTGTATGGTTTGTGTCTACAGGGCAGAACCAGAGTAGATGCCGCCAACGAGGTAATTGCAGTCTAGCCAGCGTTCAAATATACAATTGAATACTCTCGCATTGTGGTATGACGTCTGACGACCTTTACATTCTTGGGTGTGCAGTCCCCTCTGCGTGCTTTGCCGAGTCTACAAACTACAGTTGACTACAGCGAGGTATGAAGGAACAGTTGTTTTCAGCTGGAGCTACAACACCAGAACCTTAGGTTATTGCTCTTCATAATATTGTGAAGCATGAGCGCTATATAGTCACAACTAGCAATGGTTGTTGCCTGCAATCCATTGTAACCAGCTCCGCTTTTTAGGCCCCCATGTTCTGGTTCGTGCTGCGTCGAGTATCTCCATCCTTGTACCTACCGACATTGGAAGCATGACTGGGGATTGCAGTGACAAGACCAACTCTTCGGGTTGGAGGGCCCGCCTAGATCCCCCATCGGGTGCTTTTTCGAAACTTTGCATTCATTGCCAGTCCTTGTTTGACAACTGGGGTTCATGGCTGCTAAACCCAGAACGCCTCGTCCCTCACCATCGGTATCTTTCGGAACTCATATCGGCAGCATCGACCCACTGTTCACTTTGTTATCAATTCTACAGAAATGAACCACGCAGGCATTACAAGGACGATACAACCACCCCTTGATTACATGTCGACCAATATGTGTTGGGTGTCAACGTAGACCGTATGCAGCATCACTATCCTGAGACGTCCAGAACCGAGGATTGTTTCCTACTCAGCCTTCATTTTACAAAACAGGGTCGATCAGAAGAAGTCGGCCTTGCTTCCGCCGGTCTTATACCAGCATCCACGGCAAATGGACGCTACTTTGTGACCTTGTATCCCACCCGTGTAACCTTATATCCTACGTACAGACAATGTACGTACAAGCGCTTTGTTATTGCGTAATTGCTCCTTATCTTCCTCCAAAGCTACTGAACCCTCCATCGATGAGTTGGGAGCACAAAGCACAAGACCTTCGCTGAAAATGGCCAAAAGATGGCTACATGAATGCACTTCACATCATGATACGTGCAAGATTCGTGCGCCAGAATACATGCCCACACGGCTGATTTCTACTGCCGTGGGCCAATGCCGACTTCACCACCGAGATAAATTCGACACAGGAGTCGAATATGCAACACTAAGTCATTGCTGGGGTACAACCAAATATCTTAAGCTTAGCCAGAGTAACCTACAGCAGCTACAAACTCAGATACCATACGAAGCTCTCTCTCGCACTGTTCAGGATGCGCTCGCGGTAGCGCGTGATTTAGGCTTTGCGTACATTTGGGTTGACACTCTATGTATCGTCCAAGACGATCCGGAGGACTGGAGACGAGAAGCAGTGACTTTGGCAAGCGTATATGGAAGCTCTGGCCTCAACATTTCAGCTGCTGGTGCAAGAGATGGGCGAGACGGGTGCTTATTTCCTCGGCCTACCAATTGGAATTGCCAAATGGAGCTATACGGCAAGCACGGTATGATCCCTTATTCTGCTGTGCCTTATCATTTTAATTGGAAATGCCTATCCAATATGCCGCTCATGAAGCGAGGCTGGGTTCTTCAGGAGCGACTACTGTCCACACGCACCCTTCACTTCACCACTACCGAGCTCTTTTGGGTGTGTAACCATACCACTGTGTGTGAAAGCTTTCCAGAGAAGTTAACTATGCGTATCATGTCGTTTCCCGATTTTTTACACAAAAAGCCCCTAACCAATTCGATGTGGCCGTGGATTGTCAAAGCATACAGCGCTTGTGAATTGACGTATGCCACTGATAAGCTTGTTGCCATCTCTGGCCTTGCCAGAGAGATACAACAACATACGCATGATTATTATGCGGCATGAATGTGGAGACGGAACATTGAAGCCCAGTTATGCTGGTACACGTTGCATCCAAAATCACGTCGGAAACAGGAGACATATGTTGCCCCGAGCTGGTCGTGGGCTTCTTCAGAGTCCCCAATTGAAGTCGATTACAGGCGTCTTTCTGATCTGATCGAGCAAATATCTGTACTGGATGTCACAGTCGGGCACATTGGAACTGATCCTTTCGGGGCGATCGAAAACGCAACAATTCGGATCCGCTGTGGTGGTCTTCACAGCATGCGATGGGATACATTTCTCAATGAGCTGATCCCCTCTGTCCCTGAAAACTCGACTTTCAGTTATGTGTTTAAGGACCATTTACCATATGATGATGATGAGCGGCTTCAAGACGTACTGGTACTACCAATCTTCGAGTCCAAAGATAGAGGAGAAAGCGTAGGCATTGTGCTACAGCTTGCAGGTCAGGGGAAAGGCGTTTATCGAAGGCTTGGAAGATTTGACATACGTATGCAACGTAATCAGATCGATATGTTCGGGGACATTGTGGATGACGGAAGCATTGACTTTAGCGGGACTTATACTGAGGTACTCAGGAATGAGTCTGGTATGGTTCTAGGTTATGTGATCGATATAGTCTAGCGATGGAACCAGGTGTGCCACAGAAAACGATATCGTCATTTCCAACTATCGAACACACCAGCGTCAGTGGCAAGCATCTGCCTGACCGGCAGGAAAGTTACGGCGGTGAGCATTGTTAAACCATTGCTCTATCAATGCGCATTATTTGGCAACGTGACTTGCCAAGTAGACCCGAGTACGTCAGGAGCAGCTATGGAATTTTCCGAGGTAAGCACCATGCCGTTTCCCTTGGCTGGTTCAACTTGCGTCGATCCGGCTCTACCTACCATACAAGTTTAAAAAAAAAACTTTTTCTTTAAATTGGCAGATCAGCACTCTTTTCCAAGCATCTTCATACGGGCATGGGACGAACGATCACGGCTTACACATCTAGCGTAGTCTTTGCCACTCTTGCTAATTCTCAATTTGTAAAGTTTGATATCTTTCATGGGTTTACAGTATCCTAGACCCAAATTTAATCGCTCCGGATACGCCGGTTGGTTTCCATCTATCGCTTCCCAAAGTTCCGTTAGATGGGTAGACTAAACGCCGGAAAATACTGCATGAGCTCTATCACATGGACCATTTCAACCGACTCAATGACGTATTTGCCCGTATCCAGCTTATGGGATACTGGCATTTCGTGCAAGGCAAATGAACTCACTATGCTGGACTCTACTCCGAACTATCCCGACCTTGAAGCAGATACTGAATGCTGCCTGTGTCAATACACTGTCGCCACTAGCTATCTTGGCACGCTCTATACAATGGAATACTACAGATGGAAGAATCTAGGTACTGCTACATTTTTTTCGTTGATATTCACATGTTAGTGTACTCTACAATGAAGTTCAGGACGGATGCTCTGAAAAACGCGTTGTAGCAAAAAGTGGAGATTTGCTTGCCAATACAAAGCTCTTACAAATGTATAACACGCTTGCTGTACTCCGAACAACAGGTCGCGGGAAAAACTGTTGACTTTTCCTTGACCTTGTCACAGGTGACGCAATAACCCCCTTGACTACCCAGAAAATAACAAGGGCTATCGCTAATCGTCAAGGGCTGTAGATAGATAATGTAGCGACTGGGACCTGGGGTAGCTGCGAGCAGGAGATGTGAACTATAACGAAGAAGGTGATGCCTTCCCGTATGATGTGAGCCCAGACGGGCTCGGAGATATTGTTACGTCATAACCGAACTTCGGTGTTGTTTGAGACGTTGAGAATACCGGGAAGTGGGGCGGAGTTTGAGATGCGTATATCCTTACAGCTCACTGCAGACAAGGCGGCTGGTGGCGAACTGCGGGTGTTTAAGGAGCGGCGCAGCGATTATGAGTAACCAACCATGAACCCTTACTCACGATAACCATTGTACTGGAGGCGCTAAGAGAGACTTAACCCGTAGCGACGTTATGTCATCGGGTAAGACGGTCCGAGATGTGGCCGGTTCAGCTACAGATTCATGTTATGTTTATTTATTGCAGACCCACCACGAACCATACCGAATGTGTTCCAAAATATTCAGCGGTCAACGTACAACTGAGTCATAGCCGAGCGCCAACAGGATTATCTTAGTCAATCTAGCACGAACGTAAGCGGGCTTGCAAGCGTGTGGTTCGTTCGCCTGTAAAGTACAAACACTGGGTGATGCTTCATGCTTTTCCGGACGTCAATGTAGTTCCGACATTCGATGCTCTCCATGCAATAGATCTAGAGAAAAACACCAAATGAATTGGCCAACTCTTGTTAGCTGGCTTGAACGGGTCATGGCAAGGCAGGAATAATAAATTCACTTAGGTTTGGTTGTTATCAGATATAAGAGATTGTGCAGCTATTGAGACTAGGTTATGAGTGTGCTAGAGTTAGCAGAAATATGTCAAAAAAAGTGCATGCGCCCTCTATGTCCAAATGTTGGAGAAGTTGGATGATTATTAGTGTGCAATTCGTTTGGAGCTCTAGTACCAACAGAAGTAGGGCTGCGTGCCAGATGATCTAATGCATATATGAAAGAAACCAGCTAAATGAATGCAGCCAAGATCATGACAAGGATAAAAGGCAGTACGAAGGAAATACATGAATAAGAATACTCGTGTGCATACATCCTTATATATCACGCCACTCTTCGTTCTCAGTTAAGATGAGAGCTAAGGACTTCTCGTAACGAGAAGCTGAAACCGGACGCATGGCACCTTTAGTAGGTTTTACACTCAAGCGGTCAGGTACCAGGAAACTATGACTCGTTGCTGTTTTGTTATCTCACTGTCACAAAGCAGTCCTTGCATAGGTTCTGACTGCCCATGCTCTCATATTGTAAACGGATGTGGTTAATTTCTCATTCGAAAATCGAATCTTCTTTACTGGTTTTTGACACACGATGAGGAAGAGAAGAACAAGATGTTATATTTCAAGGACAACAGAGTCAAGTAAGTGAGATTAGTGGGGCGCGAAAGAGCGAGGCGCGCTATCACGTGGGGTATGCGACTAGCTTCATTACATAATCAAAGAACGCGTTCGCCCAGTGAGAGCAACAACTTTCTACAACAACGCCCCTGCTGCTGCCTCTTCAGCGACCAGCTCTCACAACCCCTCGCCTTCAGAAGTATTGGAGTTTGCAGTACAGTCGCTAATATGTAAGGAGGCATTTGGCACAATAAATTTGATGAAGAGACTGACACAGCACAGGGAGGCATTCAACGACATCTATCTCAACCTCTCACGAAAACCTGGCGCGACTCGATTCTCCGACTCGGGATTTGGCTGGAAGCCGGCGAACGGCGAAACCTACACTTGCGATCAGTCACAGATCATACAGGCACAGTGGAGTCGAGCGGCCCGTGGCTATGAAGTCAAGATCCTCTCGCGTAACGACGGCATAATACAGCTCGATGGGTTCAAGCAGGAGGACTTTGACCGTGTGGCGAAAGTCTTCAAGACTTGGTATGGCATCAGTTTAGACAACCGAGAGCATGCTCTCCGTGGCTGGAACTGGGGAAAGGCCGACTTTGGCAAGGCGGAGCTCACTTTTAACGTCGCCAACCGTCCCGCATTCGAAGTGCCGTACACTGAAGTGTCCAACACCAACTTGGCAGGCAAGAACGAAGTTGCAGTCGATTTCTCACTCCCGGCCGACAGTGATTCCGGCGCAAATGGCCAGCTTGGAGGGGCCAAGTTCAGAGGCAAGAAATCTGCTGGCGCTCGGGACCAGCTCGTTGAAATGCGCTTCTACATACCTGGGTTGGCGTCAAAGAAGGAGAAGACTGAAGATGGAGAGGATGCCTCTGGAGCGGAGGACGGCGAAGAGACAAACGCGGCTAATCTGTTCTATGAGACTCTGATGGAGAAGGCTGAGATCGGTGAAGTTGCGGGCGACACATTTGCTACATTCTTGGATATTCTGCATCTCACTCCTAGGTATGGTGCTTGGGTTTGCAATTTGCTTCTGAGCGCTAACATCGATGCAGGGGTCGTTTCGATATCGACATGTACGAGAGCTCTTTCCGGTTGCGTGGCAAAACATACGACTACAAGATCCAGTTTGACTCGGTCAAAAAATTCATGGTTCTGCCAAAGCCTGACGATATGCACACGTTGATCACCATTGGCCTGGACCCTCCCTTGCGACAGGGTCAGACACGGTACCCGTTCCTTGTGATGCAGTTCAAGCGCGATGAGGAAGTCAACCTTGATTTGAACATGAAGGGAGACTTACTCGAGGACAAGTACAAAGACAAGCTTCAGTCACACTACGAGGCTCCCATTGCTACCGTTGTGGCCGACATCTTCCGCGGTCTCAGCGGCAAGCGCATTACTAAACCGTCTCGTGACTTTATCAGTCACCATGAGCAGTCGGGTGTCAAGTGCTCCATCAAGGCCAACGAGGGTCACCTCTTCTGTCTCGACAAAGCATTCATGTTTATCCCCAAGCCGGCCACGTATATTAGCATGGACAACATCCAATCCGTGACCATGTCGCGCGTTGGAGGGGCCATGGCCGCAAGCCGTACATTTGATATCACCTTTACGATGAAGAATGGCATGGCGGAACATCAATTCTCGAACATCAACCGGTACGTAGTCGTTTTGTGCACGTCGTGATTCAGCGAGACTAACAGATCAAAGTGAGGAGCAACAACCACTGGAGAACTTCTTCCGTGCCAAAGGCATCAAGACGAAGAACGAGATGGCAGATGACGTAAGTAGCATGGCCCTAGGTCTCGTGAACTTTGCTAATAAGGGAATGCACAGTCGGGGGCTATTCTTGCGGCAGCTCTTCAGGACGAAGATCTCGCGTCGAGTGACGATGGAGCGCCGGCAAACCGCGGTAGTGCCGACGAGGATGACGAAAGTGTCGACGAGGATTTCCAAGCAGACTCGGAATCCGAAGTGGGCGAAGAGTACGACTCTGACCATCAGAGCAGCGGCTCCGACAGTGACGCTGAGATGGACGATGCGGAGAGCGAGGGTGACGCCGCGGAAGCGGTGCCAGAACGACCGAAGAAGAAGCAGAAGGTGTCGCAATAATGAAAGATCCCAGCCAGTGCGCGCGGGCACGGGTGGACGGGCGGCGGGGGGGCGGTGAAGGGGGCTACGGTGTTTTGACGCGTGCATTCTCATCGAAGATGCCGCATTTCAGTGATGAAAGAACATGGTCGGGTTACCGCTCTTAACGCTCACAGCGGATCTGAAGGGCTTGCGGAGGAGATGGAGGCCGCTCCGACCATTGTCATAGGCGGTGGGTGGGCTTGGCGGGAGCGCAGGAAGAGTCGTTCCGGACGCACGTAGGACAGGGTAGGATGCATCTAATGCGCTGGTAGTCCCAGAAGACGGGCCGACCAGCAATCCTTAGCCGAGAGCGCAAAGACCAAAAAGTTTAGCTAGAGTGGCAAGTTGGCGCCCCCCCATTACAACTAGGCCTCGCCCCGTGCACGTCTCAAGCGCCTAGCAGTGATGTGCGCACTGCACTTCGGCCATGACTCGGCTGACTGCGGCGCTTGACGCGACCTGGCGTGTGCGTGCAGGCCCATCACAGTCCCTGTACGCTGAACCTGGGCTGTCCTACACCAGCCGAATTGAGCTATGCGAAAGCGATTCAGATGATGCACTAGGCCAGAGGCAACCCCTTGGTGGGATTTGCCAACCTTGCTCATGGTGACGGTGGATCCGCAACTGGCGTGAACACCCATGCTAGACCCCGCATCAAACCATCGAGTTTCAAACGCTCTATCTCCCTCCATCATACTGATATAGATATAGGACGGCGCTCTTCGATCCATGTGGATGCTCCCTCATACCCACATTCCTCGCCAAGAGGCTGTGTACTTTAGAGCCTTCATAGACCTAGACCCACACACCTGAACTACACATTACTAAGAGGATGCGTTCACGAACCGGGTGGTGAGTCGAGCCCTGCAGCCATGTTGTCGCCTCCTGACGTTGATACAGCCTCACTTGCCGTCAGCGGAAGCTGAAGTGCGATGAGAAGAAGCCTGTGTGTGGACAATGCACAAAGGCTTCGAGGGAATGCATACCCAGCTCGGGCATCGTCTTCCGTCACCAGCACAATGCCTCCATGAATGGCGATGACTCGGGAGACGAGAACTCGCTCAAGGGCTTCTATGCATACAAGAACACATTTGACGACGATGCCATCTGGATAGACATCCCCAAGAATGGTGAGCCCCATCTGTACACTGTCTCCAACACGCCCACTAACACCATGTCAAGTTACATTCATCAATACCACAAACCCTTATCTTGACCCTGGCACACCTGACTTTGACAACATCTCAACAGCTTCCATGGAATCGCCTGGTCCGTTTGAGGCTCGTTCAATAGCATCATGGCGTACACACAGCACTTTTCCATCAGTCACCAGCACACCATCAAGTTTGGGACCCGAACTAGCTCCTACCAGCGTCCCGTTCTGCTACACCCCCGAACTTGAGGCCCTACCGCCCCTAATGCAGTCACCACCAACCTCGACAGTTGGGACGCCCATGTCGCCGCCTATCTCATTATGTAACCGGCGCATACATCCTGTCATGGATTTTAACGCTGCCACTGCTGCGACTACTGCATCGCCACCCATTGACCCCCGCCTCAACTCGCCATACGACTCTGCAGACCATGTGCATCGATCTCTTTCAGTATCAAGCTCCAGACGATCAGTACCTCGCTCAGATGGTGGCATGTCACCGCAAGATGACCAAGAGATTGCCTTCCTCCTACGATACTTCTCAGAAGGCCCTGGAAACTGGATGGACCTCTTCGATCTCAGCACATATTTCGCTTCTTACGTCCCTGTGAAAGCGCGGGACAATCCACTGCTCAAGTACGCTGCCGTCGCCTGCGCTGCCAAGGCTCTTGCGCTCGTTCAGGTACGGAAACCCACCATGGGAAGCAGCGTAACACACCATGCCTGGATGACCCAGTATCCCGACGCACAACTAGTAGACTGGAAACACAAGGCTGCTGTGTATTACGATACTGCCGTATCACTATTGCTACATGCCCTGAAGATGGATGTTGTCTCCTCTCCTGACGAATCAGAGTGCGAGCAGAGATACCCTGCCTCCGCCTTTAGCGGGCCAGTCCCCAAGCGACGACGGACTTCCAGCAACACCTCCCTTGCATCGAACACAGACGAACTCCTTGCAGCCTCTGCCATTCTTTGCGTATACGAATTTCTCGACACGTCCGTTTCGGAATGGGGAAAGCACCTAGATGGTGCCAAGTCCCTTTTGGTACTCTCTCAGGAGCACTCAATGCCGTTGCAACTTCTAACGCCAACATCGACCCCGCCTTCCTCCGGCTTTAACATCATTTCCAAGGCTCGTAGAGCAACCTTTTGGAACATAGCTAGGCAAGACGTGCAAGCAGCTTGTGAGTATATACATAACAGATCTTGAGAGAGAGAGAGAGTTGCTAATTTTCTCAAGTGATCAATAAGACCCACACAAGACTCGATACAGAAGACTTAGCTCTATGGAGGGAAGCTGGCCTTCTGATTGACGAGCAAGGCTTCATGATGCAGGGCAACACTGCAGCATGCGGCTACCTTGAAGATGGCGAAGCGATGATGAGGGAGGATTTCATGTGCAACGGTCTTGTTTGGCTCATGGCTAAATTGGTGAACTTCATGGCCGCTGGGGACGAGATCTCCACCCACTCTGGAATGAGCTGGGCTGGCGTTCGACAACGAACCCTGCTCGAATACTGGTACAGTCTACGAAACCAGTTCCAGGCCTGGCACGACAATCTGCCGCTGGCCTTCCAGCCCTCGGCCAGGGTTCCACGTTCACATACGCCCAGTCAATCTCCGTTAAACGAGAACCCCACCGTCTTCACCGAAGTATGGTATACGATCCCTATGTGCGCTTCGACCATGCAGACGTACCACATGTCGCAGATCCTCTTGTTCATGAACAAGCCGCACGAGTCGACGCAGAGCCACAGCACCTTGGTAGCCCGCATGAATTCGTACCAATCCGTGCTGGCGACTTGCCAAAAGCACAGCCGCGAAATTGTTGGCATTTCGCTTGCTCGGTCGGATGAGGCAGTTCGGATACATTCCGTGCAGCCCTTGTTCATTGCTGGTCAATGCTTGAGCGATCCACAGGAGCGCCAAGTCGTCTTACACCTGATGAAGGACATTGAGTCTGACATCGGCTGGTCCACGGAGTACCGCGTGCGGCAATTAATCGAGCAATGGCAAGGAGAAGAACCGGAGGGTCTAGTACCATGAACCAAATCTCCACTATGAGGCACTCAGCCCCTCGAGACACACAGACCCTTCCTTAAACCCCTCCCTCCTGCTGCTTCCATGGGAGCCGATCTTTCTCACCAAAGCCGCCGTCCCACCGTGTCAGAATTGGGTGGGACAATTACTACGCTACCAAGAAGGCTTGGACCGGCTTTGAATCGTGCCGGTTCAGGACCCGGTTGAGGGCCCGCTATTAGCGTGCGGCCCAGACATAGTCAGTGCTGCGGGAGCTATCGGAAGACTAATAGATCAAACACAAACTTGTCATCTTGTGTTAACCTGATGGACTACAATTGGACAACCAGAGGACAGAAAGTTGGAAATGAATCGCCGACGATCGAGCGGTAGGCTGCAATGTTACGTCGCGGATCGATAAGATATCCGGGCGCTGTGCGCGGCTAACCAGGATCAGAGTTGGGCCAAAAGAGATGCAGACAGAGAGAGAGAAAGAGGAGATACTATAACAGCTAGGGAATATAGAGAGATATGCGACATATGGACCCACTAGGTTGTTTGAACATTACAGCAAAAGAGCGGTAGAAATTAGAATCCAACGCACATGATACCCTTTCCTCACCCCCACGACCATGAGCATTGGTGACTATTTCATGCTTCTACCCTGCACGCGCGTGACACGTCTGTTCTCCCACACCCCACCCCTCCAGCCAACCCCTCCCTCGCTTGTTTCGCGAACCCCCAATTTACCGTATCGGCGCAAAAAAAAGGTCGCGATATGTGGTATCGGACACATGATAACGCTGTCAAGCTTTTTTTCTCGAACATGGTGCAAAACTCTATAGGCTACCTGCAGCCGTGCGGCATCATCCCGCCGCAAGCGTGAACCAGAAGAACTTATCTAATTACCCACTTGGACTGGGAAGCCCCCGCCCCTCCACCCCCCCCCCCTTCCCCCTTTCTAAGTGAGCGAAAAACCCCACTTAGCGAGCGAGTTTGGGAAAAAAAGTCCCCGATGTGGAGAGAAGGCTTCGAAGAAGCAACGCCAAGTGCAGTAGAGAAGCAACCAGAAGGAAAAAGTAAAAAAGTCGACCCAAATGCAGGGAGAAAGAAATGGGCATAGCGTGGATGTCTCGGTGTGCATGTGTGTGTGCGCAGTCATCGGGTAAGAAAGGCCATGCATGCACACACAGACAAGCTCACACACCTGGCGCACTCACGCACTCTCTCACGCGCGCCGCACTTACATACGCGCACACCGGTCGACGTTTGGATAACAAGGTAGAGCGACTGGGGGGTTAGAGAGAGCCCCGCTTTTTTGCTAATTCGCCGCCAATGCGGATCCGGTTCACGACTGACCACTCACTTGGCGACACCTCTTTTTTGCATTTGCCCTGCATACCGGCATCGCAATGACTACTGGTGAATGCACGAGTTGGCCGCGGAGGGGGGAAAGCGACTGCATGCACGACGCAGGAGGGAGGATGATAGCCGTTAGAAGTGAGAGGCTGTGTTTTATTTATTTTTTTGACATGGGCAGACATTGTTCCAGGTTCCCCGGAACTTTTTTTTCTGATTCATTTGTATTCTAGAGCTTGTGTCGGCGGTCATGGTGCAGAACGCAGGTGAGCGTGCGCGCGTCTGTGTGTGCGCGTCTGTATCTCTGTGAGTGGTCGGTAGAAACAGAAGGTCATTGCTTCTGCGGTAGAGAATGGCTGAGTTTTGTTTGTAGGCGTGTGTGTATGGTGTGTGAGTGTATGGCAGTGCAGAGCGTGGCTTTTTTTTTCTTCGCACGAAAATGCCGCAGCCAAACACAGCTGCCCAGCTTGGTGCGTAGGAGGCTAACATGGCTACAGCTGTTATTCGTCGCGGTCGGTTTTCCATTACATTATCGGCGAATACAAAAACGTGGTTTAAGGTTTGACCTAAGAGGCGGGAACAGACGAGGTGTGGTGCCTCGTAACGAGTCGTAGAATTTTCGTCAGGGGATCCTGGAAAGATGATGAAGGGTGGGTGGGGAGACGGATAGATGGAACATGGCGGTGCCATACTTTGCTCTCCCGCTGGTGCGCAATGACGGCCTGAGCAATGCAAGTAATAACAACCACGAAATGGGAATTCCGGCCATGGCGAGACAAGGATACCAGGCTGTGAGTGTTGCAATGCAGCTTCGAGGCTCGGCGGGTCCGCATGCACACGTCTGCTATCTAGTTGCTAGGCAACTTGTCAACACCACCACAGCGCAGCACCTAGACGCTAGAGGGATGGAGCTGGATTTTGACCGGTTGGTGGCAGCTTCCAAGGCTTCTGGCGGCTGGTACGCCTTGCATGTGCATATGCGAGCGAGCAGAGGACACGAGTGGTTATGCACGATGGCGTAACTGTGCGGCCAGGCATAGGTGAGCCATGATAGGCTGCACGGTGTTCTCGAAGGTTGCCAGCCGCAGTCTAGTGAGGCTTAACGGCGTCTAGCGTCGACTACTGCAGGCTGTCATGCATCCCGCTAGTGAGCGGGTGAGACGATAGTGTAGGGGGCCGTCGGATTGCCTGTTCGAGGTGGAAGATTGCGGCAGCGAGCGGCTCCGCCATTTACCCATGAAATGGGTAACTCCATACGGCCCCTGCTCGTCGTCATGAGCGCGTCGTGGAAGCTGATATCACGTCTTGTTCAGACATTCGTTGATTCGTTACAGGTTCTTCTTCGGTGGTAAGTCACTTGGGTGAAACCACTGCGACCAAGTCCCTGCTGCTGAGTTGGCTGTCGTCAAACATACATCGTGTGCGACAGACAGAGGGCCGTCCCTCTTGAAGCTCCCTGGCCCAGCCTCCAGGGTCAAGAGGCCCATTCGCTCGAGCTTCGTCCATGTGACTAGGCCGGGTGCAGGCAAACACGACAACATGGCTTGACGCACAGCAACGTGCAGCATGCCTCGTGGCTGGCCTTGAGCTAGGTTTACGTGACAGATTCTGACCGTGTTAGCCGCTCGCTCTCTCCATGTCACAAGAGGTGCTTGCGGCCGGCGATTGGCGCCGATCGGCAACCAACACTAGCTGCCACGACTCATGCGCCACTCTCCAGCTCAACATTGGCTGTGCTAGCACAATACGTGCAGGTTGAGTTGGGTGCCTTGGCGGCAGCCATCTAATGCGTCCTTGTGTCGTACAAGTGACGACGTGTAGATGAGGTGGCAGCGACATCAAAGCGGAGTGCCACCGTTCAACTGTCCGTCATACATCTTCTTACGTGCGTTGCGGCCTCACCGCCGTTCCATCTGCATAGTAATTCTTTCGATGTCGCCAAGCAGGGTAGCCGATTTCTGGTGATGCTTGCCGCAACCCCCCCACTCCGCACGGGTGTTTGGAAATTAGGGCCGCGCGCTATCCGCCGACCTGACTGAACTCTAATCTCTCTCTTGCTCTTGCTCTCTCGCCCGTTACGCGTCGCCTGTAACCTGTTTATCACTCTCTTTACGCCGTTGCCGCCGACGCGTTGTAGGGAGAGCGGTTGCAAACATGCGTGTCGTATTTCTCTCGTGTGTCACTAGGTTGACGCGGATCTGCAACCTGATGGCGAGCATGAGCTTGAATCCCGGTAACGTGGATAGATCGATCCGACCGCTGGATGAGTAGAACCGAACGGCGTGTGGGCCAAACCGTCCTCTTGTTCCCGTTTTGCCCTTCTCCAGATACTTACTCGCCGGCGCGATGCGGCATTTTGCATCACCAGACGCTGTTGTTGTTGTAAATGTGGTTGGATGACAGGAAGGAGCCATTCGGTGCATTGAGGAGATGGGCAACAGGGAGGCGCACGTGACGCCAGCCTGCCATCCAACGAAATCCCATGCTGACACTGCATCCCCTAGAAGTTGCGCCATGCATGAGATCGGGCTTCGTTTCAAGAGGCAGTAGACACATTCGCAACCCGAGACCGTATTTCCCTCGTTACGAGAAACCCATGTGCATTACTCAGTCGTCACAGCTAACACCCGAGCCAGCTTCGCCAAGAGCCGCCGTCCGCTGCTCTAGACTTCTGGAGCGGTTATACGCCTTGGTAAGGTCCATGATCTACAGACGGTTGGCTTTGCTAAAGACACTTGGTCTAGATCTTGGCCAATGCTGGCAAGAGTGATGAGACCGACTCCACCACAACAATTGCGTCTCTGGGGAAAAGATATCCATGTCGGAAGCTAAAGGCGATCCCTTATCACTTCCGGTCAGTCTAGGGGAGAATACCACCATTTCGGTAATGGCCTGTCGGCAGACGACTCAGTCGCCTTCACTCTTCCTTGAGTTGCGTCCCACTCATATCGACTGCCACCGACGTCAGTTGGATGCGAACGATAGCCCACACGTGGTATGCAAAACAAAGCCAACAGGAAACGGACATGAGCGCATCTGTAGCGTATTCGATTCGCTGTTCCACGCAGCAGGTCTGCAGCGGCACTCATGGCGCTAGACTGTACCAAAAGAAAGCGCGCTTGATCCCACATGGCAGCCCCCTCTTGTTCGGTGAACCAAAATATGTACAACATGCGCAAGGATTCAAGATATTGTCCTCTGCTCATCTCTCCATTGCCCATACCCACCTCGGCCACACACATGAAGCACTCATGCCAGACCAAGCTTTGATGATCGCCTAGTGCCCAACCCGGCCGCTTCTCCACGGCTACCGGCAGTCTGGTATCCCCACCCACATCACGGCAAAAAGCAACAAAACAATGGAGAGGTAAAGAGGGGAGCGGAGTGCCTAACGAATATACAGCCCTATCCGCAGGAACAATCCTTCCGATGCAATTAATTCTCCGATCTGTTAGGACGGATATACTCCCTTCCGTCTGTGCAGTAATCGGTCAAGATGAGATTGACGACCTTCTTTTTCCGTCGACGCATTGATCGGTAAGGATCATGTATGTGCCATACCAGTACGGACCACGTGCAATAACATGTGAGGTGGCTGTTGTTGTGCGACCTATCTTTTCTTTTTTCGGATCACAACAGTATCCAAGACGTAACTTTGAATGTGTGCCGTCTTACCTGCTTACCAGCATATTTCCGCGTTTTCATCCTAATTTCCCGTTGAACATGCTACTTACACCACGGTCGTTGATGCTATTTACCCTTTACGCACGTATGAGCAGGCTAAAAGGG
The DNA here is from genome assembly GCA_020744315.1 of Curvularia eragrostidis. NCBI lineage: Eukaryota > Fungi > Ascomycota > Dothideomycetes > Pleosporales > Pleosporaceae > Curvularia > Curvularia eragrostidis. Next base: position 183,011 of record JAIRCK010000051.1, on the reverse strand, counting down.
GTTGGATAAACAATAATATGAGTGAAGAGGGCAAGGTCCATGCCTGTACGTATTGTCATCGGCGACGGGTGATAGAAGGGACAAGGGGAATCGGCGAGATATCAACGTCGTATTCTGCCAACGGCGATCGCCTCGCCCAGACACGAGACGTTTCGGGGCCTTTTCCATTTCCCCAGGCACCGACAACCCTAGTCTTGATACCCAAAACCCGCGAATGCGCATGTTCACGAGACCATTTTCGCATCTATCTCGAGCGCTCTGCATATCCGCCGAAGCAACGGCCGATAAAAAAAACAAGGAAAAAAGAGCACTCGTGATACCGTCACTTTGACTATCCCAGTTCTTCTGATCTCCGGCCTGCGAAATCACCGTCGTAAAGCATATGAAAAAGCAACAGTGAAACAAAGAAACAAAGGTATTTCTTTTAAAGTAGATCCAGGTTCACCTCACGCTAGTTGGACCGGTACACACGAAGAGTAGCCGCCTAAGCTACTAGTGCCATGTCGTTGCGATGACTTCTAACTCACCACGCTATAAAGTGACTACACACATACCCTTCAATCCCAATGGCAGTATCGACAAGGCTGCTATAAGCGACAAATGTCTTGAAAAGGAAACTTAGACACAACAAGTACACAGACCTCTTTCTCCCTCTCTGGCCTTCTCACTCTCCCTTGTGCCAGGTCCAAGCGCGATGCTGGGAACAAGGGAAAGCAACCCACCCCTATGGATTGCGAAAGCGAGGGGAAAAAAAGAGAGAAAAGGTGCCCACGGCAACGCTTCCGACAGGGCGGGATGTACCGTTCGTCTCCAGGCCCCAGGCCCAAAGCCCCCTCCCTCCCTCCCTCCCTCCTCCCCCAGCCTACAAGCACCCGTTGTCGCTGTCGACATCGTGCGATATGTGCGTCTGTGTTGCCGGACCCACCTTCATGGGACCGTAACAAATCAGCTCACCAGCTCATTGATCCGCTTGCGCATTCCAATTGAAAACAGCCGTAATTTTCCCTTGAAAGAGGTAAGTTGGGCTGGGCATGGACTGGGGAGGGGGTGGACGTGGTGTGGCAGTTAGGGCCATGACGAGGGTCATAATCCCTACCTGACAACCTGTTTGCGTCGCCATACCCCTGGGTCGGGTCTTCTTTGGCACCGGGCTACGTACGTACCGTCTTACATACATCCCGACCACATGCACGAGACTGACTCGAGGAGCAGACCACCATGGTATCTGTCTCCCTCTTTGTCTCTCACACTCACTCTATCTTCATTGTTACGTACTCAACACCCCCCATCCCCCCCCATCCCCCCAGCCCCGTCGATCCCTGCTCCTCTCCTGTATCACCGAGCGAGCCCGGCTTCGGTCCTGCACGTCTTGCGTGGGATGGAACGGCCGCGGGCGAATAGACCAAGGGTCCTGCGGCTGAGCAACGGTTTCCGGCGGTCCATGTGCACACAAGACAGGGAGATTGGACCATGGGTCTCAGTATGTAGTAGGATATGATTATTCCTCCCATCGGGTGCCGCCGCGCAGGTCGGATGCTGACCTGGTCGTCGTATTACCACCGATTACGGGACCTGGTTTCCTTATTCGCAAAAACTTCCTCTTCTGAAGGGGTTATTTTCCCCGTCAACGACTTTGGCGAGGTGCTGCGCGTCGTGTTGCTGACGGGTCGGATCAGCGGGCCTGGTGGTGACATATCGAGATGGACTTGCGATGAACGGCTTAATTCATCTCTATCTGTGCCCTGGGATACTGGTCTGCCCTCACAGCTGCTACATTTTGACCATCTCGCGCAGTGCTCGAATACGCGTCCTCCCAGTGTATACACGAGGGTTGAATCGCCGACCCATTCTTCGGCTGGTTCTGGGCAACCGCAGATGATGACCCAGTCTCCATGATCTGGGTATCACGCTGGATCGACTCGTTTTGATCTGCTGCTGTCCCACTATCATGCGCGTCCAAGTGGAGCCTACGATGGTATGATTCTGGTTCTCGTATTTCGTCATTGCGCATAGTTTCAATACTTGCTTTTTCGATAGTAGTTGCGATGCTTGCTTTTCCCACACGTTCATGACCCACCCCGATCTCTTTTGGGGTATCCAAGCCCTTATCCGTAGTCAATCTTGCTTCCTCTAATGCCGAAGTCGACGAGGGCGGGTCTGGTCCAGCAGAAGGCTCCTCGATTCCTGCGGGCGTACCACCGACTAACGGCACCTCCACTTTGCGCACGATTTTGCTATTTCGGTTTCCAAGCCTCCGTGTGTTCTTGATCTGCGCTGAACTCATGCTAGATGTTTCCTTAGCCCGTCTTGCCAATCTGGCTGCGCGAGCATCCGATGGGACTTCTGTATTCTGTTCCAATGCACGATCGCCCTTCGCCTCCTGCGATTCTATAACACCAAGCTGTCGCTGTGCTGGCGTGGGTCCTGGACTCTTACTCTTCTTTGCCAACTCTTCCTCACTCAATTCCACCCATTTTGCGCCAACCTTCTTCATCTGTGTGAACCTGAGGAACGTTTGGCCAGACCCACTCGTGTCCATATACTCGGACCCTTCGGGTGGCGCATTGCGACCTCTGACGTACAATTCGCTAGATCGATGGTACTCATCACTACTCCGGTAGGTCTCGTGGAATTTAACTGTATCTGAAAACTTGAGTTGCTTCCGTCCCGGCATGGAATTGGTGCTACGCGATCGCTTCAGCGATGGGCGGAAGGAAAGCAACGCGCCACCCTGCTGCTGCGGCCTTGGATTGGATAGCTCTTCGGTGATTCCGGAATATTGAGTTGTTGGCGAGTGCGATCTTCGACGCGTAATGTTCGGATGGGACTCTTCGTTCCCATGGAACAAATTCTGCACCTCTGGGGTTGCGGTAACGCGTTCTTCGGCTCGTGAAATCGGGGGTGCCTCGACTGTCATCAGCCAGTTATCGAATTCCATGCGGGCTTTCTTGTGTTTGTCTCGTGCAAAACTCCTTGTGATTGAATCGCGCTTGTTTTCGAAGGTTGCCCATTCGGCATCTGCAGCTTGCACCGCGTCATAGAGCGTGCTAAACCGCTGACATGTGCTGCACCCGGACTCCACTGGTAACGGTACGGGAGTGAGCCCAATGGGTGTGACCGCTGCAAGGACTACGGTGCATGATTTACACTTGATGAGATGGCCACCACTAGCCATGTGTACGCTATTTGGATCGGAGACGCGACGATGTTGCCAGGACAGGAAATTTGGATGAGGTGTTGATTAATGGCGGTCGCAGGACTCCAAAAGAGAAGGATGGCGTGTGAAGATATGAATCATGGGATTGTCAAAATACACGCGTGGATACCGATTTGAGGGTGCGAAAATAATGAAAGCGTTTTGATTGAGATAAACAAGCAATACAAACCCTTCGCGACCACCAAAACAACGTGCTGCTCTTTCCGTAACGACAACGAGCACTATGTTGCGCAACACCGTGAACGAGGAGAAAGGTCGTCGAGGCGATCCTAGCAAAGATTGCTGTTTCTAAGAGGTGATGTCAGAGATGATGGAGACTAGAGGCGAGCTGGTGGTTGCCTTCCTAACGTTGCTGATCCCTGCTCGGCTATCGCTGATTCTTGGGTCAACAGATAGCGACAGCTGCGATACCATGTTGATCATCCCGTATTGCTTTTCGTATAATAGCAATCGAGGAAGACAATGTTAGTAAACAAGTCTTGATGCAATGTTCTTGTGAGGCAGCAAACAAAGCATCGGTTTATCGTAGTGTTGGTGGCTACCCAGCTAGCATATGAAAGGAAGTAGTCGCCACCAAGATTATAACGTGATGCTTAGCTGCTGGAGTCACTGACTTAAATCAAACCCTACAAGAGACCCCTATCATAATATTGTTCATGAGAATGAGCATAATACATACCACAGTGATGAATCCCCCATAGCATGCTCCAGTACTCCAGCATCAAGATGCCAATGTACACATATCCCGGATCATCAACAATCAAAGAACCCCGTATCCACATCCATCATCTTTTGTAACTCTTCATTCGTCATGCTCGCAACCTCGAGCGCGAAATGATAGTTATGCCAACCGACCTGTCTCTTATACTTCTCCACATAGCCACCCGTCATATCTCTCCACGTCCCCTTTCCTACCCTTTGCAGCCGTTCATCACCACGATGAAGCACCTTCATCGCCCCATCGAGATAAGATTCAACAAAAGAGATCTTCTTAATACTCCCAAACGAGTCCTCCAAAATCCTGACCACCATGGGAATATCGTCAGAAGGAATAACTTGGACATCGATGATCAGCTCTGCGAGATGCAACTCGTTGACTAGAGCACGAAGTTGGCAGCGCCAAAAATGCGGGAGACCGCCCATTTCCCTTTGCACAGGCGGCTGCAGCAAGTCAAAGATTGGGTCTGGTGCAAGCCAGCGCACGCAATGCAGGAGCGCGCCCCGTCCAAAATGGAACGCTAGACGCCGGACGTGGGAACGATTGACCGGCCCTAATTGCCAAAGGAAGTTTGTGGTTCCTGTGAGGCCAAAGTGGAAGGCTGTACGGTGGAGGATGTACGGTTGCAGTGTTTCCGTGATGGTGGGAGAAACGCGAAGTAGCGTTGAGAGACTGATGGGTGATTTGGGCCGTTTTGAGGGCAATCGGTAGCTCGTGTCGGGTAAAAGCTCGTAGTCTCGGGTCAGTCCCGCAGCAATCATTAAGATCATCTCTTGGATCTCTTGAGGTAGGCGGGTGAATGGATGAAACAAGGGTTGGATGTCGACAGTGTCTTCTGGAGCGGGTTGAGGGCTGAGGGCCTGCGAGCGCATGCCAAAGGCGTTTTGAGTATTAGGAGCCATTCTTTTGGCTGCAAGACGCGAGAAGTAGAGATTGTTAAAGTACTCGCGTGCGGAGAGCCAACCGGAGCCGCAACGGACGACGAGTTTGTAGCAGCTGCTTGATAGAATAGATCTGGCCTGCGAAACTGGTTGTGTCATATGGTCTTTGATGAATAGAGACGTACCATATTCCAGCTCTTTCGCTGCCTCTCTGCGTTCTAGAACACCCCAACTATCGTTTCTTGCTGAACATTCCGCATTAAACGTCTCGGTTTTGCTCTTCCTACTCATTTGCGGACCAAAAAGTCTAATAACAATCTTCTTCCTACAATCGGTGAAGCTCAAGTCTGTAAGCACGCATTGCACGCTCTTACCCAAGAGCAAATCCTCTCTCCTATGCGGATCGGGAGGCAACAAACTGATCTTTCCCTGGAAATGCGTGCTCGAATCGTGGTTTATGGACCACTGTTTCAGGTGCTGTACGAATATCTTTCGCTGCTGTACCTGCGCCCAGTGTTGATTGACTGGGTTTCGAGGCAACTTGATGGAAGGTGAGGGTACGACCCTGGTTGGAGACCCGGGAGGAACGGGCGGTAAGGCCACCGGTATTATAGCCTGATTCTTGTCGGTAGTGGCGTGAAACATGCTGAAGGGTGGCTGAAATGATGTTGAGCGACTTGCAGTTAACGGACAGATGAAGTAGGTTTCAATCCAACGAGATATTTTTGTTCACGATCGTTAAAAAGAAATGATCCAGTGTTGGGACTTCCAGTGAAGATTTTGGGTACCGCGCTCATTAGCGTTTGTTTTTTTTACCGCTGACAGGCGGAAGTGAAGGGCAGCGTTTGTAGAGCGCTATTCTCTAGTCAATTCTATACCACATAAGATTTGATGGGAGCGTTTGCCTAAATTGAAACAGATAACCAAACGAAGCAAGCAAACCGAGTTCCGAGGATGTAGCAGGGTGTAAGGTATACAAGGACCACACGTGACGCTACATAGAGTTGTCCATGACGTAGGACCCACCCGAGAGGATAACGAGCTCAGCTGTCAAACGATGCTCTAATTGCACGTCAAACTGGTTTGAGAGGACACCTAGTCGTTTGCCGGCCAAACTGGACGGAATTTGAATGAATTGCATCATGCATCATGACGAGTCGTAAAATGCGGAGAAGCAAGTACATCATTCCTACCGCTAGCGTGGAAATAGATAGCACGCGCCACCTCGAATGGATTACCTCGGACCACACACACGATGCCAACTCTGCTTGTATTCATAAGCGAAATCTTATTATGCATGACTGCCAATAAGGACTCGGTGGCAAAGCGCATTGTACGGAATGACAGTATATATAATGCTTTTGTGCAGCCATTTTCTGGGTTTGTGGATCTGGGTCGGCAATCCGTAGTCTCTGGATACAGATTACGATCGGTCTGGAGCTCGGCATTCTGGGGAAAGGCGCGCTTATCTAGCGTCTACTGGCCGACCAGAAAGCGATTTCACTCATCGAGTACTTGTGATTACTTGCTGGGGTTACAGAGATAGGTCTTAGAAGGGACTGTAAGAAGAAGTTCCATTTCGAGCGTGGCGATCATGCCGGGTATCGTATCCGAGAGTGCAAAAACAACAACAACAACAACAACAACAACAACAAACTCCTACCAAGCTAGTTTCGCTATATGCAAGCAATTAGGCTCTACCCTCTAGCCAGCCTGCAGCCCGCTCTAGCAGCCCATTGAAGCCTTTGACACTAGCCAAAAGCCCGCCACCACGCGGGCCGACATTTCTGGCTATATTCTCTAGCAGCATGCTTAGTGGTATGTCTGGACCCTCGTCTTCTCTTCCTTGTTTGCGCGCCTTCTCGCGCCCGCTCTTGATTGCGGCCTCTATAGCAAACATGTTGTCGCTGAGTTTGTTCTGAGAGTCCACCTCGGCTTTCTCGGCGTGGTACTGTGTCTGAACGTCGTCCTGTTCCATGGCGATTTCCTGCCGGCTGTTCTGGAGACCGAGCATCTCCTTGCGCAAATCAGCGTTGGCGCGTCTTAACAACTTCATCTTCTGGAAATTAGCGCTCAGAACATCGTTAGCATCTTGTAAATCCATCAACTTCTCGTTCAAGCTCTCCTTGAAGGTGAGTGAGATGTTGATTTGGCTTCGCAGCTCCTTTCGGCTGTCGGAGTCTTGTAAGTTTTGCAGCTTCTCGGCCATACGCTTAACACGATGGTCGATACTATCTTCTAGAATCGAGCGCGTAATGTCCGCTGCAGTTATACCCCGAACTGTAGAGCCCTTGATGCGCATTACGGAGATGGTGTGGGTTGGCCCTTGGAGTTTTTGACGTTTACGGGGTGGTTTTTCCGTTGACGGCTTGACGCGTTGTGTTTGATTAGGAGAAGATCGATGAGCGACAGGTCGAGGGGATGGTTCTGCCTCCTCTTCTGGGTCTTCCTCTTCTGGGGCTTCCTCCTCTGGGGCATCCTCTTCTTCCTCGGCGGATGCTTCATGTACACTAGAAATTTCCACATCGTCTCCCTGTCTTGCAGACTGCACTGGCCGCGTAGGCGCTTTGCCATGAGCAGGTGAAAGGTCGTCATCCGCTTCTTCTGCGGCTTCTTCCGTGGGCTCTTTGCTCTTCTTTTGCACGGGCTTGCGAGTGATAGGCGTCTTTCTCGGTGTTCTCTTTCGGACTTCAACTTCTTTCTGAGGTCTCGCACGTTTCACAGACTCCGTTGGAGGGACTGCTGGAGCCTCATTTTCAACTTGATCCTCATCGACTTGTCGTGGTCTACCTCGCCCACGCTTGGCCGGCTGCGGCGCAGTATTTTCCTCTGTAGAGTCTCCATTTACTACGGGCGCTTTGACTGGCTCTGGTGCTGTGGGTGATATCTGACTTGATGCTCTTGGCGATATCCGGTTCGGTGTTGGCTGTACCTGCGGGGATAACTCATCAACAGCCATTTCTGTCTCCTCTTGCGGCGTCTGCTGTGGCTGCGTTTCACTCGCAACAACGCGCGGTGTAGCTATAGGTATTTGGGGTGAGAGTTCGTCTTCACTCTCATCTTCGACTGCCGATGCGGCTGGTGTCTTGAGGTTGGCATCGATTCGAGAAGCGGACAAAGCCTGTGCTGTTCCGTTCGGAGGCAGGCTAGGGGTCGCAGGAATAGGGTCAGTCGACTTGGATCGTCTTGATATGGAGTGCCGTGTCCTAGCTGATGAGCCTCCATTTGTGGTCGTGGTTGGTGTTTTCTGCGTCGCACTACCTGCGGAGGTCCGCTGCTGCGTCGCTGCTTGAGGTGGTGTCCTTTTCATCACAGTGGATCTGGCAAATACTGTCTCGCGCATACTACTGGTGCCCTCATCCAACACAGAGAGCTCATCTGGCCCGTTGTCCTGTTCTTCGCGTATGGGTGAGACGGTTCCCACCACTCTCTTAGCCTTTTCGACCGAGCGAGCAACCTCCTCTCTGCTTGGAGTCAGCTCATCCTCTCCTCCCTCGACTGCTTCCGGCTGCGTATTTGGCGAACCCCGCTTTCGCTTGCCTAGCTGCGGGGTCACTGTGTTCTCTTTTGGTGTGCCCGTACGCTTCGACGCGCTGCTGCGCTGAAGCGACGCGCTTCTGTGTCGCTGTGCCGATCCATTTGCGCCCCGTGGTGTGCTTTGGACTGGAGTTCGGCGGGAGGATGGCGGAGGGGGAAGTGAAGATTGTTTGGCGGCGGGCGCGCCGAGGGCGCCAAAATTGAAACCAAAAGACGTCTGTACTGCGGAAGGGCTGCGAATGTCAGCTTTGGAATACGCGGGCTGCGTGCCAAAGAGGCCTTGCTTACCCAGCACCGCGCACGCGCTGTTGTCGATGTTCGCGGCGATCTGTGGAGTTGTTAGCATGAATCTCGAGAAAGAAATATGGCGCAGTTTGTGCCTACCGACTGGCGCCATAACGATGGGGTTGGTAGCAATTCGGGGTGCGAGCCTGTCGTGGGCGCGTCGTTGTATTGGACCCGTTGGAGAGTTGAGGGTTGACGCGCTGGTCATGCACGGACTGGACCGCCCTCATCATCCCCGCAATAATTCCACTCGCTGCCCACGCCTTGCAAACACGACCAACAGCATTGCAATCCAACATGGGCTGGCTATGGGGCAGTAGCAACAGCCCAAACGGGCAAGATCAGCTTGATCCATCTCTCCGTGAATTCCTCAACAAAGAAGCACCCACGGGCCCAAAGCCTGCATTACCGTCTGCCCCCAAAGAAAAGCCCGCCGGAGCACAAACGCCCACATCCACATCCGCCTCGTCGCAACCGCAAGAACAGACCGAGACCCAGAAGCCTCGGGTTCCCCCACAATCCCAGTTTCAAGACGGCCGCTACGCCCATCTCTGGAAAAACTACACACCCCAAGATGTCCTCGAGAACCGCGGAAAGTCTGAGCAAGACCGACTGCGAGACTTGGTCGATTCTTATAACGACCGCAAAGCCTCCATCGGCCGAATCGCAATGGAAAACTGCGCACTAGAGTATATGGAGCAATTCGAGTGCTTCCGGAATCCCAAGACGTGGTGGTCTCAGGGCACAATGTGCAACGCTGAGTCGCGCAAGTTCAACCGCTGCTATGACATGCAGTCCAAGTTCCTAAAGGCATTGGGTTACATGACCATGGATGCGCGCTCCCCCGAGGAAGACGAACGAATACAGATGCATGCGGATAAGCTGTACCAGCGCATGCTCCAGCAAGAGGCCGAGATAGAAAAGGCAAAAGAGGAAGGCCGGCCGATCCCCAAATTTGAAAGCGTCTTGTCTAAACGCAACGTTTCGCAGGCCATGAGTGGTACGTCCCAAAACACGGAGACGGTTCAGGTAGCCGAGATTGCGAATTTGAGTAATCCAGATGAAAGCGATATCTGGGCCCAGATCAAACCAGAGGCACGGAAAGAATATGAGAAAAAGCTCGAGAACCTGTCGCCGGAGGAGCGCGAAATTGAGAGAATGGCCGTCGTGGGCGAGTTGAAGGCTCAGAATGGTGTTGCGAAGCAGCTGGAACAGACTTTCATCGAGGAACGAGTGGCTCGAATGAAGAGGAGAGAAGCCGGCCAAGCGACATTTGGCGACATGATTAAGACCATGTGGGGATGGGGTTGATCCTGCAACAAATGTACACTAAGATTGTGTTTCAATAGCATGTAACATCACCAAGATACCGGGAATTACACGTCTTATGTCGTGAAAAAGATGCGGATTGCTACTTGGCACCACGCCTGTAAAACCCACCATGTTCAGTTCATCATTTATCAATATCGCAGAGTGCCAACCGCTTACATCTTCAGAACGTCAGAGTCAGCAGTTCCATATACAGAGCACGTGAGGTGTGTTGAGATGGATCAATGCTTTTCAAGCTTGCTTATACCGACGCAGCAGATACTACTAATTCGCTTGCCCGAACTGACCATCGAACCCCGAGCATTGCGCGTAACTGGTTTTCTGGGCGTCGATGAAGTGCGTACGCCAGGTGTGACAACCCCTCAGGGTGGTCCTTCGGAAAAAGCTCCTATAGGCAAGTCGGACTTAACAATCGCTCATACCACCTCTCGGTGTATTACATACTACATAAGTCGGATAAAAACTGTCCCTACAACAACAGCCGTTTTTATCCGGCTAATTCAGTACACCGAGAGGCCGCATTCCATTCCGTGTTTCCAGAACGCTGCACACAAAGGGCCCACAAGCACTGTTCACCGTCCTCTTAACGCACACTTCAAGAATTCACGAATTGCAAAGTACTGCTTTGTTAAGGCGCAGAACACTCTAAATCTCTCCTATTCTTTGCGAAGCAAGAAATGTTAGTGCCGCTTCTTTTCCAATAACGATCTGGTCCAGCCCACCGCACAAGTTTGAGGTCTGAGGATCTGGGTTGGAGTTGTTGCTTCACTAGCGTTGAAAGTTCAGACGATAACTACGAGACTTCTACAATCTTCCCTCTATCGCCGCTTCGTTTTGCTGTTTAGGATTGTGTCCGCGTTGGACGCGCGATCTTCAGTCCTGCCCAGACACTCTATTCTTTTACAGGAGGCAGTGCTTGCAGCCTAAAATTCAAGATCAGGAGCTTTTTTTTTTCAGAATCTCGAGCTCCAGGCTATCCTTTAGCAACCTCCATGGAAGAGCCATCTTTCGAGAGGCAGCCTCTTCTTCTCAGCTCAGCTGAGCGGAATTGTCTGCCCCATGAAAGCAACAAGGAGCGACCTTGGCAGACGCCGCGGAGTATCACGCTTCTTGTATTTCTCGTTATTGCACTGATTTCATTTGCGGATCAGCTTGCACAATATCCGCAGACCCGAATTTTTGAGTCGGTGATTTGTCACACATATTACGAGAAAACAGATAAGAGCAAGATAAATCTAGGGAGAGATGTTGTTGGTCCTGGCGCCATTGGTGGCGTCGACGAGAAATTGTGCAAGATCGATGCGGTCCAAAACGAGCTGGCTCTGCTTGGTGGATATTTGCAGATGTTTGACAGTATTCCGAACTTGTTTCTTGCGGTGCCTTTCGGCTGGTGCGCAGACAGATTCGGCCGTCGACCATTGATGTTACTGAACCTGGTTCAACTGGTTTTGACCTCTGCCTCCATTCAATTCGTTACCTGGTTCTGGCAGTCTATCGGTATACGAATGGTGTGGATATCTGCTTTCTTCTCAATTCTAGGCGGCGGGCCCCCAGTTGCCTCTAGTCTATTCTTCGTGGCCCTATCAGATGTAACACTTGAGCCGGATCGAGCTGCAATATTCCTCCGCGCGGGAGCGATCAATGTTTTGGCTAACATTGTTATGCCGCCTCTTGCTGCATGGTTGATGACTATTAACCCTTGGATTCCATCCATTGGAAGTACAGGCCTCCTGGCTTTAGGAGTATTGGCATATCTTACAGTTCCGGAAACGTTAGGATATCGCCTTAATGATTCGCCAACACCCTCAAACCGTTCGTGCCTTACTGCTGAGGACTCTATTAGCTCACCGAGTCCAATCAACACAGATCGCTCAGACCCTGTTGGCCTCATGGCCAAAGTTGCCCTTATTATCAGGAAAGCTACAATGTTTTTGGTCGATGATTGGCGTATCCCGGCTCTTATTGTTCCGTTCTGTGGGCATATGTTAATTGCCGCTGCCGGTCCGCTTATCTTGCAGTATCTTAGCAAGCGATATATGCTCACCTTTGCGCAAGGCACTTTGCTCATTGCAGTCCGTAACGGTACGAACGTTCTATCACTACTTGTCATCGTTCCTGAGCTATCAAGACTATTGATGGAAAAACATGGTTTGAGTGACCAGAGAAAGGACCTGTACTTGGTGAGAGTATCCCAGGTTTTGGTTGCTATTGGCTGGACACTCTTTGCTGAATCACCAAACTGGGTTTTTTCTCTCGTCAGTCTGATAATCACTTCGCTCGGTCAAGGCTCGATGCTTCTGCTACGCAGCTTTTTGGCGTCTTTAGTACCTGCACACCACATCGCAACCACCTATAGTATTATCAGCATGTGGGATGCATTCGGCACGATGGTTGGAGCACCTTTCCTTGCTAGCCTCTTCAGGCTTGGATCAAAATTTGGCCATGATTGGGTTGGACTACCATTCTATGTTATCGGGATGTCCTCAGCTTTGTTCGCCTGTCTTCTCTTCGTCATCAAGATACGGAGAAGCGAGGAGGAAAGCAATCTCAGGAGAAATTAAAGCATGTTGGTTCTCCTTGAAGTCAGAGAGCGTCAAGGTGGTGAACAAAAGTCTGAATCATCGTCATGTAAAGTAGCGCACGAAAACACAAGTAATTCGTCAATGAAGTTATACAGAAACCCTATGTTCGTTCTGCAAGTTATCCAGCATGGTGCAAACTTCTTTCAAAACGTGAACACTGTGATAATGAGCCGCTCAATACCAATATTTTAACGACCCAGCGTAGACGTTTGCAAATTAATGAAGGACCCGAGATGATAGTTCGGAGGATGAGGCTGACATGTAGACGAAGATAATTTTTGTCGGGTCACTGCCAACAGAACGGTGGGCCATTGAGTGGCTGGATAGAGCGATTAACCAGTTTAGCAACCGAGCGTCAAAGTCAACAGACTTTGCTGTTGCTTACTCATTCAGTCTAGAGCGAACCATAGATTCCAGGTTGTACTGATCATTCATAGACAATCGCAGTCTGTGGAAGGCATTTCCCCTTTCTCCAATATCTCATACGACGTCCTCTCAGCTACAAGCCTGGATCTCTGTCAAAAATGGTATCAATGACTACCAATACAATTACCAAATTTGCAATACTATATCAACTGCGCGCCTGCCCAATCACCACCGGATGACCTAGGCATCTGGGTCGACTTATGGAGACCCTGCTCTGTAAATCTCTCTCACTTTCTCTCTCCTCCCTCACTTCACAATACAGCTACGCTGCCGTGAGAGGCTATTGATCCAACACAAGCTCACTCAAAAACATTGCTAGCAGCTTCGTAGCGCACGTTATATTTGTCCCGTGGGACTTACTCTCACAAGTGTCTCTTGGGACGCTATGCACCTCTGATACCAAGGCACCGAAGAAAAAGTAACATGTCTGACAATAGATAACAGATACTCAAGCGAAAGTGGTGGATCGCGGTTTGCACAGAGACGGAATTGTGTTTGGTAGCAGTACTGCTTTTTAGGCGCCACTCCCTTTAATCTATAGATTCCAAGGCACCGATCACTACGCAAGGGCCTTATGCACACCAGACGCGCCGTGACGACTGCTCAACAAGCAGAGCAACCACCGCACGGATGTACTGCACAACGCATTATATGGACTGGGAAAATCAAGCAGTGCGCCGCCACAGCAAGCCCTGGGCTTCACCCGTCCGCCTGTACCACGGAAGGGTTTTCAGGGACGTTAAACTTGTACATATATACGTACACTGTTAGGTGCGAGGCTCATGCTCTGGTTCGCGCACACGTGGTGAGAAAGTATCTATTATCGTCAATACTTTCAGACAGCAATTCAAAATGAATGTTCTTCAACAATGAGTCTTTTCTAAACAATCGACTTCCTTCTCATGTCGCACAAATCGGTGCCTCTCGCTCTTACCGCATCGTCTCCACTATCAACGACCAGCAGTCATGGTGGGATACTTTCAGCGCTGGTCCTATCTCCCGCCACCTTCACCTACCCCATCGCACGCCAGTTCTACAGCTTCTTCAATCAGCGAGACAAATACCATTGCCACTACTGCATCCGACATATCCTCATTCAATTCTCGAGCATTCCTCTCCGTCATCAGATCCAGTATCGTCCTCCCCCTTTGCAACCAGAAGACATCCGACACCGCGACGACACTGGTGCCGCCTTCCAAACCAAAAGACAATAACAATGGCTTGTTTGGGCTGGCGTTCAGTGTGGAGACAACCACTACCACCCCTTTTGCTATCGCCGCCAATACAAAAAACAACAATAATGACGTCCCTGCGTGGAAAGAACCTTACACGAGCACTATAACTGAATATGAAACTATGCCGCTTATACGGAGGCAAGAAGCGCTCCGCAGAGTCACCAAGCTGAGGATGTGGTTGCGTCATTCAGAGGAGAGTTTGAGGTGGTAGGGGATATTCGAACGGGGTCGGTCGCACGGAGCGGATAAGAAAGGGAGAAAAAAAGAAAGAGAAGGAAGGAGGGGCTTGGCGCAAGTGTGGGAAAGCGGAGAGAAGCAAATATTTGATGAATTTCTGAGTGGCATGCAAGCGTTTATTGAAGGACTGGCGCATTATTGTTTCACTCCTTGTTTTTGGGGAGCGATAAGCCGGTTCAATTCCAGGCTGGGCGTTATGGGTTAAATATTCAAGACTGTAGAAGTGCTACTGATACAATTCTTTTATAGACTATTGTATAAATTATTGCAATTATTAACCGACTTCTTTCTTTTACCCAAAGCAGAAGAGTTATGGAAATGTGAACTTCTAAATACGATAATCTGTAGGTCATTCCTAGCCTCTCAGTGTTGCACTGCTTTCACAATTCATGTATTTCTTGATAGCGATGGTGATCGTTAATTTCCACATAGGATAATAGATATCATTAATACCTTTCTTATATCTAGCATAATAATCGCGTTCAGGCTAAAGGGGTATACAAACGTCCGCCCAAAAAAAATTACCAGGTAAGTTCGTCATCATTATCTCGTGTCTCTACTTCCCTTTCATATTCTACTGCTCCTTTCTCGTCCTCCAAGTCCTGAATGATGTTGACAACCGGCTCCACACTATCCTTCAACGCTGTCAACCGGCTCTTCTCCTTGACGCGAGTATAAAAAACTGGGCAATCTCTACTATCGCACCGAATCTCTTCATTCCACGCTAGGTTCGAGCATCGTCTACACACAGCATCTACCTCAGTCACTCTCGTCTCGCTGTTCCAAATACGGTACTTGAGTGTGAGAAGCGAATGTGCTGGGCGTCTGATACACTTTGCACAGAGCGGTAGCATAGCGTAGGCACCGTCAGAAAGCTCTGTGGATGCAGTAGGAATACTAAGTTTCGAACGGCATACAAGACAGTTCGAAGATTTCATGTAGCTCTCTAGTGTCTTCCTGAGAGAATTGTTACTGCCGCCCACGAGGGCGGTGCCGTTGTTATCATATCTTGGTGTGACAGGAATGGAGATATTGCGCATACGTTGTATCTTGGGCATCTCGTCATACCACTGTCGAACATTGGCGCCGACAAGATTGAAGATTCGTTCAAGTGGAGGAATCAAATTCTTGGAAATATAGTACTCAGCGTCAAGTTCGAGATGGTCGTTTTGTAGTAGGGTCTCTGGGCTGACACAGCGGTCACTGAGTCGGGCTCCTGGTGCACCAGTGATGACAACGTAAGGGACACGTTCGCCATATTGTGGTTCCGCGCGTGGATCGGCAAGCATACGTTTCGTAGCGATGAGAGCACCGGGTGGTGGAGGCCCTTTGTTAGAATACGTGCCCAGTTTGACTTCCTTGGCAAAGAGAAAATCCTGGATGCTGACACGACCTTCCATAATTTTGGCGCACTGTTCTTGGAAGTAGCGCTTTACTTGGCTGAGGTCTGCGGTTCGGAAAAGAAGTTTGAGCGCCTTTTCTTCAATTTTCTGCTCTGCAGGTGTCCCATCCCGGCGTACGGTTTCGATACCTTTTGCGTCAAACTCGGGCTCTTTCTGACCTCTATGCTCGTATTTGAAGCCCACGTAACGTTTCTTGGCAAGTAGCACGCAAGGGTGATACACCTTCTCAAACTTCAGCTTGATGGGTCGTGGATTTGCAGCAGTGATAGCCGCAGCAATCTCTTCCCCGATTGTGAATGCTTGATCCTTCGTGCGTCCTTTCAGATGGACGAACAATGAGTCCGTGTCTCCATAGACAACTTCGGCACCCCATTTTTCTGTCGCATGGATGATTGCAATCGCCTTCTCAAGGGTTTCGCGCCCAGATTGAACAATGCTATCGGCGATTTCAGAACATGGCATACGCCCTGAAAATGAAGCGGATGTGTAACCATAAGTGACATTGGCCAGCAATTTCAATGCTAGTTGTCTATTGTTCAGCAGCTTTTGAAGCGTGCTGTCGTCCTTGTCTTGCTTCATCCCACTCTTGACCATGACCCGAGTCTCCAAGATCTCACCAAGCATTTTCGCAAGCAGTGATTTCCGCATCTCTGGCTTGACGTACATGATGCCGTTTGGTGCAATGTTGATATAATCTTTGACTAGCTCTAGTAGTTGAGGTTCGCGCTTGAAGTCCATAAAGCCCATCTTGTTGCGGCCGCGCCAGCTGACGATGCGTCCAAGACAGGTCGAATAACAATAGTTGTAAGCTATCATGACGCTCGGGTAGAGTGATTGGAAGTCTAGCACCAGTACCGGGCTCGAATAGAAGGCGCTCTGAGGTTCCATAACGAGAGGCAGGCACTCTAGGGCGTTTTGTTGACCGACCTGCTTCCTGCTTGGCGAGACAAGGATGAAGTTCTCTGGCTTTGCGATACGAAACATGGTAGACTCAACTTTGAATTGCGAGCCTCGAGAGATGACTGCAAAGAAATCGATACCAAGCAAGCGCGCTTGTTCGCTAGTACGCGGTACTATATCGTTGGCATCCAAAAGGTCGAGGTTCAGCTGCACACGAGTGAGAAAATAGTTGAGAACTTTGGCAAGATCTCGAGGCTTTCCGTTTGTGTACCACATGGTCAGATCTGAGTGTTGGTAGTGCGGAATACGCTTGTGGAGCAAATGGAATACCACATTTTCCATGGTGTACTGTAACAAGTTCAGCTCACCACGCATAGCTCTCCAGATGTTGATCATGTGTCGGCCAGTAACCCGGATAGTGGACGTGTGTGTGAAGCCCCAACGATCTGCATCTTTCCCAGATCTCCCATTCGACTGCGACTTCATCCTGCTTAGTTCATCGCAAAGATTGTACTCGTACTTCATTCTAGCACGCTCTATCAGGTAGCCCCAGGAACTGTTGTGCACCTCATATCCCGTGAGTATGTCTGGGTCGAATTGGCGGACAATATCAACTAAACGATTGATAAGGTCCAGCTCGTCTTCTTCGTATTCGACCTCCACTGGAACCTGTTTGGCAATGCGTACAGCTATGCCGTCCTCATCAGAGAAACATAGTATACCTGTATGTGGCCGATCGACGACTGCATTCTCTTCGCCTTGCACGCTCCAGAAGATGCATTGTATTTCATCCTCGGCAGGATCTGGCATCAGCGATGCTCTGGAGTTTACGTGGACTTCTAGACTCATGATGCTCATGTATTGTGATTGGTGCTTGACACTGGTGTGTTTTTGTTTTTGCGAATACTTGAAGCCATGAGGGTTCTTCTGTGTTGGGCCATCAATTTGCGAGAGATGGCTTACGGATTCGAGTTTGCGCAGCGTAGGCTCGGGCAAATGCTTTGTTTTCGTCTCGACCTTCCGTATCTTAGACTGCCTCGCTTCTTGAAGTGTCCATTGTTTTACTTGTTCAAAAGAGGGTGGAGGCCTTGAGAGTTCCCAATGCCGCAAACTGCAACGTTTAGATCTTGCTCGATATGTTGTAGCTTGTTCTCTCTTGTCTACCACAACTGGCGGATACTCCCCGATGTTGGCAAGAGACATGCCAGCTGGATCAAATGGAGGAAGGTACGGCAAAGTGGTGCTCTGTAATTTGAACTCCCTGCCTGCATATTCACGAGGACGATCTGGAACGTCTTTCTCATCGCTGTAATAAGCATCCTGATAGATGACAGGCGGTAATCCAGCATGCATCATAGTACTGTCAACAATCTCCATAGTTGGAGGTAGACGTCCGTAATAGACCGTGGGGCGATAATGTTGACAAGACTCACTTAGTTTTTTTACCAGAGCCGTGACTTGTGAACGAGCCATTGGTGTGCTACTCGCAGGTGTTACTCGAGGTGTCTTTTGATGTGTCCAAGGGGTAACAGGAGAACGCTGTGAAGTCTTAACTGTGAGATGCTTAGGTCCAGGTGTCTTTGGGCCCTCTTGCGAGTTGGAGTAACCTGACTGGTTGAGGCGATGTAAGGTCTCGGGAGCATTAGGGTTTTTCACTACTGGAAAAGAGAGAGTAGTAGGCCCCCCTAGACCTTGAGCTTTAATGCTTGTTTGCGAGACTTGACCGGCTGGAGGGGCTTCTTCCCAAGAGCCTCTCTGGAATTCGCTCGCCTTTCGATCTTTGCCTTGACCCAAAGCATTACGAAACGATACACGACGGGCGGTGCCATGTGTTTCTGGTGAAACCCGTTGGCGTTTGTTATAGTCTTCATTAGTCGGCTCATTGCGGCGCTTGCGCACAGTGCTAGGACTGCTAACATTTGGTAGTTCGTCCTCATCACTTGGATCCACCAGATCGATACCTTCGTCGATAAGCGCATCGTTGCCTGCTGCTTCATTGGTGTCCTGCAAAAGAGATACAGTAAGGGGGTCCATTGAATATTCCTCATCATCGGAATGATTATCCACGTCTACATGATTCTGGCTCTCATCGTTGTCAAGAACGGGATCATGCTGATACTGCAGCGGTGGATCTAGGTCGTCTGATAGCGGTTCGGTCCCACCCAAAGCATGAACAGCATCTTCCTCGAAAGTTTCATGTTGGTATTCCAAGTTATGGTCTGGTAGTCTTTGTGTAGACAGGACTTCAGGATAGAGATCTTCGATACTCTCTACAGCGGTCTTGATATGATTCTGGCCTTCGGTAGGTTTGATGAAAGTGTCAAAGCTCACTTCAACCCTTTCCCGTTTTTCTTCTTCGATCAAACTCTCAACGATTTCCCTGTATTCGTCCTCATGTATCCATCTGCCTTTCTTGGTATCACGCGTAGCTGCAGACATTGACACAAGTACTTCAGTAGGAAATGGACTACTTGAGGGACTAGTAAGGCCCATGCGAAGTTTCCGTCGACGCGTTTCATCCCTCCAAAGACCAGCCATAGATGGTACGAACTTATCATCGGGATTGTGAAGCATTTGGCTTGACCGTTCCAAAAAGTCGTGATGGATAGGGCGGTGTTGTAATTGGTGCCGATTGAGAATATCTTGGACACAAATGTCTACCTCAAGGGTGCAGTGACTTTGACGTGGATACTGATCTTCATCTGCCATGAACTCATCCGGGATGGAGGCATCGTGCCATTGATGAAGGGTAGTGTCCACCTCATCGCTATCAGGAACTGGTCCACGAAACTGTACTTTGGCGCAATCGATGTAGTCACATCCGAATAAGTTGTAATCGCACATCCACTGTAATAGGTACTGGAGATGGCTTTCATATGGCTGGAATACCCGGTTCAAAATGGCGCCTTGATGAAGGAGATCGGCAAAGCGCGTCATGTGCATAGGGTTGAGTAGGTAGACTTTGAGAAAGACCTTGTACCCAACATGATATCCGAAAAAAGGAACACCCTTGACCAGTGAGATGTGGCCAACGTAAATAGATTTCGCATCGTCAGTATTTCGTCGGTAGGCAGTGGCAAGGGCATGGTCAATCGAGGTGCGCAGCTCTAGGATGTACGAATTCACTGCGCATTGTTAGCCTATCTCAACAATGTCAGCAGCAAACTACACCTACCAACGTCGGTTTCCAGACTCTCATTGTACTCCAAGTACAGATAGGGTAGGGCGCCATGGATGTGAGCGCACACTTTCTGGCCCGTCTCAGTTGCACCAAACGCTCTGATGACAGGTACTTCAGGCGCGCCTAATCTACTCAAAGGCCCAGGGTTGCGTCGGAGAAGAGGGTCGAGATCGGTGGGCGCAGCCTGGTAGTTATCGATGCAGTTCAGACGAAAGCGAAACGTCTCCATGGCGGCATAGCCGACGTGCTGGTATTTCTGAGAGAGTGATATTGCATTATGTTCGAGCTCACCCAAGACCGGGCGTTAACATGGCGCGCGCTATGAGTAGTTGGTGGCGTGGAAGAGCCGACGCGGCCCACAGCAACGCGACTCGCGTGATCCCGTGACACGCGTGATCGTCGCTGCAGCCCTACAGCGCTAGCTCTCCGCTTTCGCCGCTCCGGCGACCGAAAGCCTCAACCACCATCGACCTCTGAAACCACTCAACACCTCTTAGGGAGCTCGCAGCACCAAATATGCCACCCTCGCAACCCAAGAAGCCGGACGTGTCCGCCGCTGCGAAAGAGCGCAACGAGTACATTCCCTCCTTCATCTCCAAGAAGCCCTTTTACGCTGTCGACGAAAATGGTGAAGACAACACCGACTACCTCGAGCACCAGCGTCTCCAGAAGCAGGAACAGGACTCGAAATGGTATGATCGTGGCAAGAAGGCGGGTCCGGCTGCAACGAAGTTCCGTAAAGGCGCATGCGAGAACTGCGGAGCCATGACCCACAAGAGGAAGGACTGTCTGAGTCGACCGCGCAAGGCAGGCGCAAAGTACACAGGCAAGAACATTGAGGCAGACGAGGTCATTCAGGATGTACAGTTGGGATTTGACGCGAAGCGTGACCGCTGGAATGGCTATGATGCGTCAAATTTTGTCGAGGTCATTGAAGAGTACAACGCCATGGAGGAGATTCGCAAAAAGGCAAAGGAAGCTGAGAAAGGCGACAAGTCAGACAATGAGGATGAGGGCGATAAATATGATGCCGAAACCGACATGGGAAGGAAACAGGCCACATCTACGCGCAATCTGCGGTTACGAGAGGACACTGCAAAGTACCTGCTCAATCTAGATCTCGACTCGGCGAAATACGATCCCAAGACGCGTTCCATGGTCGACAGCGGTGCGACATCAGATAATGCAGCCCAATTGGTGGCTGAAGAGGGTTTCATGAAGGCATCTGGAGATGCAGCCGAGTTTGAGAAGGCGCAGCGGTACGCCTGGGAGACACAGGAACGTGGAGACAAGAACAAGCTCCACTTGCAAGCTAATCCTACATCGGGCGAGATCATGAGAAAGAAACAACTCAAAGAGGCTGAGGAGGCAGCAGCAGCTAAAAAGAAGGCTCTGGCCGAGAAGTACGGAACGCAAGAGAAGTTCACCGACGAAACACTGCGCAAGGTCGCCGTCACAGAAAATGAGCGATATGTCGAATACGACGAGCGAGGGGGCATCAAGGGCGCACCAAAGGTCAAGGCAAAATCAAAGTACCCAGAGGACGTCCTGCTCAACAACCACACATGTGTTTGGGGCAGCTGGTGGTCCAACTTCCAATGGGGCTTTGCATGCTGTCACTCAACAGTCAAAAACTCATATTGCACGGGCGAGGCAGGCAAGGAGGCTTTTGAGCTTGCGGATCGGATGCGAACTGGTGCTGACCTGGAGGAAGTTCCAAAGGAGATCGCATGGAAGGAAGCCGAGGCCCATGAGGAGCACGTACCGAACGCTCCAGACAAGGCTCAGAAAGCAAAAGCTGATGCGGCTAGCCGAAAACGCGCGCTCGACGAAATGACTGGGCAGGTGAATGAAGAGGAGATGGAGGAATATCGACGAAAGCGTACCATGGCGGCAGACCCAATGGCAGCATACCTCTCCAAGGGAGGCAAAAGTGAGGCGGTTTGAGTTGTCAGAGGCCACCACGTTGTCATAGGGCATTGATTCTGTTTCGGTAGCATTGCATGGCGTTTATACCCTGGGGGTCACATCTGAGCATATCAAGTAGAATGACATAGCAGTTCCTGATGACGATTGCGCTGGCCATGCGTGATCGGTATGGCGAAAGGCCCGTCCAGACCATAGATCCTTGTTCGCGCGAGGAGTTCACCCGCCCTCCATTACACAGTGCCAGCTCAGACATCAGGCCGATTGCGCATGAAGCCGCGTGTGCGTTGTTAGCCCATGTCGAAGGCAGCAGTTTATGTATGCCAGGGATGCACACAGCCTGCGCGGAGAATAGTTCGCGGGCAAAGGCGATGACGAAGCGCCAAGGAGCACGAGCCACCTCCTAGGGTCGAGCGTAGTTGGGTACGAGAGCTCCTTGAATGGCCGACGGCACAGCCAAACTAGATAGTCAGGCTCCAACGCCTCTTTGGCTCTGATCATACTTTTTCGCGCATTCTATCGTTCCAAGGCTAATTCTTCTATTTGCTCGGCTGTTTGCGATCATCACCACGTAGCTCAACGAAGAGCTCATAGCGACCAAGATGGCGCTCTACGGAAGCTCGCGCAATGTCGACATGGGCAAGTACGTACTGTGGCGATGAGGACCATTGGGAAGACCCTGAAGATACCTCATACTAACAAGCATGTCTAGGCAGGAGTCAGATCTGGCCGTTAACATTCGCAAAGCGACGAGCATCGACGAAGTTTCGCCCAAACGTATGACCTTCAGCCTTCGTGCCATACCAGTGATACTTATACGTTTGTGCAGGAAAACACGTACGAGCATGCATTGTCTACACTTGGGACCACAAGAGCTCGGCCTCCTTCTGGCAGGGCATGAAAGTGTATGTCAAACCTACAGCTGTTTGCCTTGCGCCATCATTTTACCGGGCTCTTCCGCAGCGCTAACAGTAAGGACAGGCAGCCAATTCTCGCGGACGAGGTACAGACATTCAAGGCGCTCATTACCGTACACAAAGTCCTTCAAGAAGGCCACCCCATTGTTCTTAAGGAGGCGCAATCAAACACTAGCTGGCTCGAGAGCTTGTCACGAGGCTCTACCGTTGGTGAGGGCATGCGAGGTTATGCGCCACTCATTTCCGAGTACATTTACTACCTGCTAGCCAAGCTTGCATTCCACCGACAACACCCAGAATTTAATGGTGCGAAGGTCGACTGCGATCTCGAGAATAGCCGGCTAACCAAGCACAGGAACTTTCGAATACGAAGAGTATATCAGCTTGAAGTCCATCAATGACCCGAATGAAGGTTACGAGACCATCTCCGACCTTATGACCCTTCAAGATCAAATCGACGCCTTCCAGAAACTCATATTCTCCCACTTCCGAAGCGGTACGAACAACGAATGCAGGATCGCTGCGCTAGTGCCACTGGTTCAGGAGAGCTATGGTATTTATAAGTTCATTACCAGCATGCTCCGCGCGATGCACACCAGTAAGTCTTTTGAAGTTTAACTAGCCCGCGATCGCAGCTGAACAATATAGCTCTCGGTGACGACGAAGCGCTCTCTCCGCTACGTGGCCGGTATGATGCGCAGCACTACCGCCTTGTCAAGTTTTACTACGAATGCTCCAACCTCCGTTACTTGACGAGCCTCATTACAGTACCGAAGCTTCCCCAAGAACCGCCAAACCTGCTATCCCAAGATGAGAATGCACCAGCACTGCCTGCAAGACCTAAGAATGAGAAGCCTCCAGAGCCCGAACCTCGTGTCCCTTCGGTTGACCCTGAACCTATCAACGAATTCTGGAAGGACAACCAGAGGAGACAGCAAGAGGAATACGAGGCAGAGCAGCAGAGGCTGCAACGGCAATGGGAGGAGGCCCAACAACAGCAGCAACAGATGCAGCTGCAGGCACAGCGCGAGTTCGAAGAGCAGCAAAGGCTTCAGGCTGAGCAAGCTCGTTTGGCGCAGGAGCAGCTTATGCGCGAGCAGTATCAGCAACAGACACAGGGTCGCCTTGCCGAGCTTGAACGAGAGAACCTGAATGCGCGTGCCCAGTACGAACGCGACCAGCTCATGCTGCAACAATACGACCAACGCATGAAGGCTCTTGAGGGAGAGATGAGCCAGATGAACCAAAACTTCCAGCAACAAATGAGTTCACGAGACGACCAAATACGGGCGCTTCAGGAACAGCTCAACACTTGGAGGTCAAAATACGAGTCACTGGCCAAGCTCTATTCGCAGCTGCGACATGAGCACCTTCAGTTGCTTCAGAAGTTCAAGTCAGTCCAACTCAAGGCGAACTCGGCTCAAGAAGCCATAGACGCAAGGGACAAACTGCAGCGAGAGCTAAAGACTAAGAATCTGGAGCTGGCCGACATGATCCGTGAGCGTGACCGCGCGCTCATGGAGAAGGACCGCCACACGGGAGGTCATCGCGAGGAGATCGAGAAACTCAAGCGCGAGCTCCGCGATGCATTGGATCGTGCTGACAATGCCGAGCGTGGCAAGGGCTCGGAATTGTCAGCAATGCTGTCAAGACATAACCGTGAGATCGCGGACTTGGAGGAGGCGTTACGAAGCAAGACACGCGCACTGGATGAAATCCAGATGAAGTATCGTGAGGGCGACTCTGATCTGGAACGTCAATTGCGTGAGAAGGAAGAAGAGCTTGAGATCTTCCGTGCCGGCATGGACCAGACGCTGCTGGAGTTGAACGAGCTGAAACTCAACTCTAGCACAAATGACAATGTCTTGGACGGTCACCTGGATACTCTCATCCAGGACAGCCTTCAGAAGATCAACGACATCATCGACTCTGTCCTGCAGAGTGGTGTACAGCGGGTTGACGATGCTCTGTATGAGTTGGATTCTCCCATGCAAGCGGGTAACCAGAACGCGACTGGTGCATACGTGCTCTCCCAAATTGAAAAGGCATCGACGTGCACAATGGAGTTTTCGACAGCATTTAATAACTTTATCGCTGATGGACCAAATGCCAAGCACGCCGAGGTCATTAACGCTGTCAACAACTACGGTGGTTCCATCGTCGATGTACTGGTGAACACCAAGGGATTGACACGCTTTGCTTCGGACGACAATAAGGCCGATCAGCTTATCAACGCGGCGCGAGCTTCTGCAACCTCAACCATCAGGTTCTTCCGCAACGTTCAGTCAGTGCGCTTGTACGATTTGGACGCTGAGCAGAAAATCAACGTTGTTATCAACAACAGCACAGAAGTAGTGCGCAACTTGCAGAGTCTGTCCAAGCTTGCAGATGCGTTTGCACCCAAGAGCAAGATCACTAATGCTTCAGGCGATCTTGGTGACTTGGTCGATAGCGAACTGACCAAGGCTGCCAACGCCATTGACGCAGCTACTGAGCGTCTAGCCAAGCTGATGAAGAAACCCAGGGACTCATACTCGACCTATGAGCTCAAGATTCACGATTCGATTCTTGAGGCAGCCATTGCAGTCACAAACGCCATTGCACAGCTCATCAAGGCGGCAACAGCCTCTCAGCAAGAAATTGTGCGCGAAGGCCGTGGCAGCATGTCCAAGACACAGTTTTACAAGAAGCACAACCGCTGGACTGAGGGACTCATCAGTGCTGCTAAGGCCGTTGCTAATTCCACAAACATGCTTATTGAAACTGCTGACGGTGTCATTTCTGGTCGCAATTCGCCCGAGCAACTTATTGTTGCGTCCAACGATGTCGCTGCTTCTACTGCCCAGTTGGTGGCTGCCAGTCGTGTCAAGGCTAGCTTCATGAGCAAGACGCAAGACAGGCTGGAGAGCGCATCCAAGACGGTTACTGCCGCTTGCAGGTCACTTGTCAGGCAAGTACAGGAAATCATCGCCCAGAAGAACAGGGATGAGGGCGAGGTTGTGGACTACAGCAAGTTGGGTGACCATGAGTTCAAGGTCAGGCAGATGGAGCAGCAGGTATGTCGCAGTGAATATTCCCTACTCTCAAGGTTTTTACTAATACATTACTACAGGTCGAGATTCTTCAGCTCGAAAATGCACTGGCTCAGGCAAGGACGAGATTGGGTGAGATGCGCAAGCTTTCTTACTTGGAGGAATAGGCTAGTGGTTGTGACCTAGCGTTCGGACAGGGGGCTTGGGTTCGCACAACTGGTTATTGTTCGTTTATATATTTAGCAGTAGAAGATGTTGAAGGAGACTCAGATTGCGTTCCTCTCGACATCTGTGCTTCTAATAGGATGATCTGGTCGGATTGCAGCCTCATGGAATACTCTATTTGATTTAATTTGATTTTTTGAGGCTCTCACGTCCCTAACTAGGACGTGGTTGTTTTGCATATTTTTCCTCGTGGAGCGAACCTTGTATATGTCTAATGTATAATTTTCTCAATAGACCGAGACTTTGGGTATGGCAAGACTAACCATACTCTTGAAAATCTTCTTCTAGAGTGAGGGTGATGATTTGACCGTATATAAGCACGCCAGCGCATAGTTGGTGGTGGGGGTGCGGAGAAGTGGGGTTGTCGCTGCGATACGCGTCGTCACGTGAAAGGCTAGCGCGTTCTAGAGTAAACACAGCTGGAATGGTTGGACGCAGCCACTTCTGGTGGGACTCTGGCACCTAACAGATGCGAAAGTAAATCTTCCTCTAGCCTTCTCACACGATGCCCGCCGCCACGAATTCCGATTCCCGTTCTCCTTCTCCCGTACCTGCCCGACCCATCGCTGAGACGCCTGGACCACGCGCGCAAGGTCTAATCAATGTCTTCAACCAAGCCTCAAAAGCGACATTGGATAAGTGCTCGGCCAAGAATTTCGCTTCATGCTTTCCTACCGCTGCGCAATATAGCCCAGAAATCCTAGACAACCTCAGGGGGCAGATTGTGGATCAGCTCGATCGAACATGGAAGTCCAACTTTGAGGATATCATGGAAAGAAGGAATGTTGTGAAGCTGCTCAACTCACTGGATCAATGCATAGAGGATGCCAGGCTCAGAAAGAAGCGTGCTGAAGAGAGCGCAAACGGGGGACCTGTGGAAACGCCGGTGCCGTAAGTACAGCGCATGCACGGGTTTGGCTCTTTCCATGCTAAATATTGTGCGCAGGCCTCACACTCTTACGCCTGCCGAGATTCACATGGCTCATCTCATGCCGTTCCTTGAGAAACAAGCCACCGAAATGAATGCCAAGCTTATCGAAACGCAACAATCAAACGTAGAGCTCCTATCGACTGTCACTGCACAGCGCGCAGAGATCGAAGCGCTAGTGAGGGGCCTAGAGAATGTCATACAAGATTTGGAGGCGAGCGCCCAGACAATGGCTCAAGACGACGTGCAAGATTTGAGCAAGGAGACTAGGGACTTGGAAATGGCGATGCGAACTTGATCTCAGAACAAGGAGAGATATATCACATTGGAAGAACCACGGACTCTAACAAGCAATTTTGGGAATACCAGAAGTGGTCCTCTCGATCTGGCAGTAATTACCTAATCAAAGGCCTGAGGTTTGTTGTACCCTTCTCGCGCACAGGAGAGATTGAGAAGCGGGAGATCAGATATATTCGGAAGCAGCAAACGCGCTGTCTCTCTCAAGTGTCCTTGAAAGGAACTTGCGTCTGGAGCAACACGCAACTCTGCCCCTGAAAGCTCCTGAATAAAACCAGCCAAAAGTATTTGTGGATGGGATGGTCGTTTTAGGAAATCCGTACGATTGGGTTTAGCACACATCATCAGAGTTTGGAATATCGAATTGACTGGTACTTACCAGTAAACCTGGCCATCAAAGGAACAGGACATACACCAATAGACGAAGAACGCAAGAGGAACGCAAGAGGGATGAGTAGGACAAATGGACGCGATAAGGGAAACACGTTTTCATCATCTTACCGTGACATTCGTCATAGTAACTGTACATATTGCCATATTGCCGTCACGACCTTCAAGTCAATCCAATAGAAATATTGCAGCAGAAGGGTTTTTCTTCACCCCTAGCTTCATACTTTGCCCTTAGCCACGGCCATTGCGGTCTTAAACGAAAGGCTCGGCCACCTGCTACTTGCCCAGCGAGTTGAGATCTTGAGTGTGAGCAAAGCCTTGCATATTGTAGTCACTCTCGGTTTTGAAACACATACCCTCAACGAAAAACTAGATGACCATGCGACATTTACTCGCGCATCTGACGAAGGGGATTTCGTCCTCATGGGCGACACATGGACGCGAGGAGAAAATGATTCAGCGTGGATTATTTTCGTTTCATCTTCTAGGGGTAGCCATAAGGGTAAGTTGCTATTTCTCTTCGTCAAATAGTGATCGCCGGCCGCTAGCGTTGACAGGAGTAAACCTGCCCATGCGCACTGGGTCTGTCGAATCTGATGCGTTTCCTGCTAGTGTATTAGGAGTGAAAAGAAGCCTTGTGCATATCAGTTGGAATTATAGGCAGTGATATAGTTTCAGTGAGGACTAGTTCAAATCGCTCTATCACTCTAACGAACACGCCCAGGCCAGCCTAGCAAATGCATTCAACAGTAAAATTTTTGAAATGTGGAATTTTCAGGCTTCTCAGAAAAACCTTGCTATCTTCTTGATAATCTTAGCTCAGATAGCACGACAACAGCGCCTTCAAGCTCAGCTCTTTTCTCGTTTCCAGCAGCTTGTTCAAAGCCGCTGAGCCTAGATATACAGGGCACTTTATGTTTTGTGCCTCCTCAACCGCTAGTTTCAGACTCTCGATATAACCTCCCAAGACACTTCCTGAGCCATCCTCCCTGCCCTCCAAAGCGTCAATCATTTTCTTGCCAGCGTTCTTAAACATGGTGCTGCCACCAGCGGCGTCGCAGACTAGCGTGTAGAACTGCGACAATGGGATACCGACATGTTTGGCTAGGGAGATTGCTTCGGCGGCAGCCACGAGATGAATGCCTATGAGGAGATTCACCACATGCTTGAGCTTTTCGGATTTTTCTGAAGGCGAAAGGTCAGAGTGGATAGAAGTGACTGGTTCAGAGGTCCAAAGGCGGACGAGGCCGGCATCGTCATTGGCACCCCAGCCGCGGTCCAAAGCTGAGAAGTAGACTTGTTCCGCGACAGAGCAGAGAGTTACTGGAAATGCCGCATTACGTGCCGAAGAAGTTATGATACCCTGGAGATTAAGTGAGCGCGATATCGAGAAGGAAAGAACAAAGACAGTGCAAATGAAGAGTAAGAGGGTAAAAAAAAACCTACCGTGTCCTTCAAGATAATCGTCACAGCACTTGCGCCAGGGAAGTAATCCTCCTTGAGCGTTCTCTGGCTGCGATTCTCAAACATCCAACTCCACGCCATAGAATCCTTTTTGCCTACAACCTCATCAAATAGCTCCTGACCATTTATTCCCAGACGCGCCGCGAATCCATACGCCTCGTTTAGCGACAGAATCTGAATCGCAGCCAAAACCTGATGCACCATTTTCATATTGCTGCCTGCACCTACGCCGCCGTCGACGATGAAGAGTTTGGACGGCGCGCTCATTTCCTCCAGCAGAAATTGGCCCTTCTCGAACGCAGCACTAGTTGCGCCTGCCATAATGGACAAGGTACCGTCTGCAGCTCTGATTGCGCCTCCAGAAACGGGTGCGTCAATGAAGGAGATATCCGAGCGGCCAATATCCGATAGCTGCTTCTCGACCGCCTGGGCATACGCGCTGGGTACTGTCGAGCACAGCAGCAATGTGGCTCCTTGGGGAAGTGCATTCACAATACCGTCCTTGTCGAAGAGCGCAGGCTGTGCTTGCATGGCCGAGGCCACCATGACAATGTAGAATGGCTTGTCCTTTGCGGATTCAGAGAGTGAGCTCGAGGGTATTCCACCTGCTTTCTGAAACTTTTCCAGAGAAGGAGGGTACACGTCGAAGCCGGTGACAGGGTAGCCTTGCTTGACCAAGTGCGTGGCCATACCCATGCCCATGGCTCCGAGGCCACAGAAGCCAATCTGTGGTTTGGAAGACATTGTGACTGTTGGAGGGGCAGACGTGATGTATGGGCTGGGAGGTGTCTGTTAGTTGTTTGAAACTTCCGTGGTAGGAGGGCGTGTGTGCGTGCCACGGACAAGAAAAGGCAGACGAGTTTGAAAGAGAAAAGACAATCTAACAATGCAGGTTATTAGCCGGCGTAGACAGTGTTTTTGAACAAAACATGACGCAAGGAAGTTACAACAGCCATGTGCTGGGTTGCCCCCACTTCGGCTTGCTTACAATAATATACCGAGCTCCCCCACTTCGGCCATTGGCACTTTGCTAACGCACCCCGCATCCGCGCAATCGACTGTATAAACCGTATCACGTGATGTATCATTAGCATGCGCTGTTCTAGAGGCTGCCAACACAACACTATGTATACCATAGCATATCTAGTTGTACCAACACACTAGGCACAATTATATTGATGTCGTGTAAACCGCTGATTTGACACTCCAAAGACGATAATTCATTGTATCATTAAACTTCACGAGAAATTAGATTTCTCAAAGGGTATTATATATCGTGCATATCTGCAAGTTAGACATACATAGCTTACAAGTTGTGTCCAACGACAATATACATTTTCTCTACTAACATAATACAGAAAAAACTGCGAATAGACACTAGAGTATTAACATACACTCGAAGCCCTTGAATACTCTTCAATTATTATTCGCAATTCAAGTCAATATCAACGTCACCCTCAACTATACCACCAACACACCTACCATACCTCTCCCCCTGTCTAAACCCCATTCGTTATCTTCCTCACAACTACTTCCTCTAGTCACACAACCACCCGCCCACATATCCCGAGCCCCCTTTCTTTCTTCTCCCTCCCAGACCCAACCGTGAATATTCAATTGTTTTACATCTGGTAACTAACTAGCAAGCTTGCGAGTCTATTTTTTGTAATTTTCCCATATTTGCCTCGGGATAAATTCCCGCCCGCGGGTTGGTGTGGGGGGCGGCGGTTGGGATGGCAAGGGGTCGGCGAATTGGCCGACGGCCGATAGCCGATGGCCGACGGCTGGGTTGCCGATGGCTCCTGGTGGTTTTTGGGGCCAAAAAAAAAGGGCCAAAGGCTCGGTATTTGGTTCGGTATGTGTAAAGGATACGTGATGAGTGATTTTGATTTACTTGTGTAATTTAAGCAGTATGTATGTGTGCTTGGGGAATGTGTGGCTTGACTGCAATAGAAGCGCGAGTATAACTTAGTTCTTACGGTAGTGAGTATTCGTACACCTTATATGTTTGACTTATATTAAGCAGATACAATAAAAAATTCATGTCAAGCCAGTCTCGTCATAAAATATGGGTAAATCATATATTCATTACAATATCAGGAGAAGCTACTATATAAACCCTCCATCGTAAAAATCATTCAAAAACCAAATCGTTCTATGTGCATGCACAAAAAGAACCCTCCAACTTCCAGCGAGAGCAAATTAGCCAGTAAGATTTCCCTCACATAGCCAGAGAAACGTGAGATTGGAAAGGCACGGCCATGTTCACAGTGTCATCCTCCTGTCCATCATGGGTATACATCGCCAGTCCTTGCAGAGACGGACTATTAGTTGATGGAGAGTGGAGCACTGCTCATACCGTCAGTAGCAAATTTAAGCAACCACGACTCTTTCCTCCTCTCGGCCACGGTGATGCTCGCTAGCAATGGTAGATGTGTTCTCTTCATCAAGCTCGTCACGGTCCTCGTAGCCATTACCTTGGTGCTCAGCGGCAGGGATCCACAAACCAGACTCCCGGTCAAGGGCCTGGTCTTGTCCAGAGAGATCGACGCCTTCACCGTGGCTACGGCTCTGGTTGCGGCGGCGTTGGGAAAGAGTGCGCGAGCGCTGGGAGAGCTTGGCAGAGACAGAAGCATTCTGGGAAACCCAGTTGGTAAGAGCATCCTCGCAGTCTTGGATAATACTGTAACGTTTTAGCAAAAGCTCCTCAAACGGAAATAGTAATGACGTACGCCTTGCTGGCCTCGTATCCGTCGTAAGCCTGGCGGGTCTCGCCAGGAGT
Source organism: Curvularia eragrostidis (assembly GCA_020744315.1). Taxonomy (NCBI): domain Eukaryota; kingdom Fungi; phylum Ascomycota; class Dothideomycetes; order Pleosporales; family Pleosporaceae; genus Curvularia; species Curvularia eragrostidis. Next base: position 151,119 of record JAIRCK010000051.1, on the reverse strand, counting down.
GACAGGGGTGTCGTCAACCAACTCAAGAAGATGCTTGCCGTAGCCGGCAATGATGGCAAGCTTCTCGCAATGTTCCCGCATGGCATCGAACTGGTAAGTGAAAGCAGCCTTGAGCTTCTCACGGGTGATGTTGGAAAGCTGGGCTTCGGCGACAAGGGACTCGGCCTCGGCGCGGACAAGCTCTTGCTCCAGGACAACAATCTTGGGAGAGTTGGGCTCCTTGTACTTCAATTGAGCAATCTGGTCGGTGATTTTCTGTTTGCCTGTATAACGGTAAGCTTCGTTCGCAACAGAGTGGGAGTATGCGTAACTTACGGTCACGGCTGGGCTGGACAGAGGCCTCAATGTTGCGGATGCTCTTAATGGTCACACGGTACTGGTCGTAGCGGTCGACGAACTGATCCTCAAGCTCACCGATTTCATAAATGAGGACACCGAGCTTGTCAGTGACATCAGAGACGTCATCGTCACAAGCCTCGCCCCAGATGGAGAGTTGTTGCTAAAGATGAATCAGCATCGTATTAAATTACACACATAGCGCTACCCAGACTTACTGCGACCTCCATGCGCTCCCTGGAGACCAGCTCCATGCTGCGCATGACGTTCTTCTCCATCTTGACGAGTTGTGAGAGCTTCTTCGCAAGATCGGGACCGAAGGCGCCAGCGGATTTGTGGCGGAAGGTGTGGCCTGCATGTGATCGCGATAATTAGCCATGATGCCGCTCTATCTTATAGACAGAAATGAAGGGAAGGCGATCCGGCGGGACGTGGTCTGTATGGCAGTTTGCTGTTGCCAGGTACATCCATAACCCGCCTGTACGTCTTGATGCGCTGCTGAGCGCAGTTCTCGTAGCGCGCATTGGGCGACAAATTATGACAAAAGCAAAGATAGCGATGGCGGAGAACCATATACTGGAAGACTTACCGATGTTGGACTTGCCAAAGAAGCGCCCACTCTTGGTCGAGGATGCGGGTGGTGGAGGGCTCTGAATCTGCGACGCCGTGGGCGCGCGGGATTGGCGCATGCTGTACGTTCTGTGCATCTTGTCGTCTGAAATTGGTTTCCGGGGTGGGTTGAAGGATTAGATGTTTAGCGAAAAGTCCAGGGAGTTTGCGATGTGATGTTGCTGTGGAGTGTGCAGATGGGTCGCGCTGAGGCCGCGGTTTTGTTGGACAAGTATGTATGACGTATTGCTCCCTGCGCCCCACTCGCAGCGGCGATCATAGCTCTCGGGCTCGTCCGCTACCCTCGCTCGCATCATCGCACATCCTCCGCATGGCAACATTGGCACCCACATCCCCTGGCTAGCATCAGATACCTACTTGCATAGCCGAGCTGCTGCATCGTATTGTTATCCACATCTCTCCAGCGCTGCCATCGTTCTGTGTTGTATGTGCATGCGCAAGAGTCGTCATGTACAGCCAAGTAACGTGTGCCCTGCTTCTGTGTGCTAGGCCGGACAGGATCCGGATGTCAAGGGCGCCAGTGGCCATAGTCTTCTTTGACGGGTGCTATGACGTTGTGTGCTTCTGTCCGGCACCGCATGGGCGCCACCGTTGCTACGCTACCAACAAACAACCAGCCTCTAACTGTACCCAGTGCAACGTAATCGGTTTAGCCAGGGGCCGCACACCAATCACAGAGACACACAAGTTGTTGTAGCAGGCCGCGTTGAATCATTTGTCATTCGATATATAGGAGTAGTTTCACACTAGGTGTACAGCCACATGGAGTGTAACTTGGAATAGGGTATCGGATTGTTCGTCACTCATCCTTCGGCAGTGCATTGACGGCGTCATCTCGGAGCATTTAAAAGGCACCGTCGTGCAACTGATTAGCGAAGACACTAAGAATGTTCCCAGCTTCGCCCAAGTCATTAGTTTGGCGCAGAGCCCAGAAAATCAACTCGCCATCTCGTGGAGACCGGCGATGATGTATGGCTAATGATGCAAGCCCTACTGCAGCTACTGTAGTAACACCAAACAAGGTGTTGAGGAACAATGGAGATGGTAGCTCTGACCGGACGCGCTTCGACACTACCATTGGCTCTGAGGTGACAATGGTGCGACCCTGCACCATGGTAGCAATGCCAGGAATATTCCCCAACACCTCCTTTGTACAAGACAGGGCGCTTGCTCCAAAACTTCGGCGTGTTGCTATCCAAGGCAATGCTGTGCTTGCTGCAGTGTTTACTTTGCCAGTTGAGACAGCCCAGACCTCAGTAGGGCTGACTTCCTCATCATGAAAGAGAACCCTGCGTAGTCTGTGTATGTACGCTGCAATACGCGGGTATTTGGCCCGGATGGTCTCCCTGAGCCATGCTTGTGGTACCGGGGGATAGACGAGAAGGGACAGGTACCCGAAAGCCAGGCAGTCTAAACTGGAAGGCAGCTCTCCACGAAACAGGTACTTATGCTTCCCCAGCAGGTCGGACAACGGATCCAAGAGTTGGGCTGAAAGAGCATCGAGCCGGAAACGAGCAGCATATACCTGACCACCCAAGAGACCACCGAGACCTCTACCTCGTCCAATGTTCAAAGACCTCGGCTGGTTCTCGGTAGGTATACCGGCTGCTTGTTTGGCAGCTTCATATTCTGAGGATGCAGTTCCTCGGCCTGGCGCGAAGCCTTCCTCAGCAGTTGTATCCACATCCAGGCTGCTCAGACCCATATGTGCTGTCCTTGTCCTGGCCAGATCTCGTCGCCGCGGCGGAACTGTATAATTTGCGTACCATGGCAGAATAGCAGTGTATGCAGACGAGGTAGTCTTGTTGTAGTTTTCGGCGGAAACGTACAGGGAGAGGTCGACCAGTGGTGTTGCGGTCGACTGGAGAAAGGTACAGAAACTGAATCGAGTGAGAAGGTTTCTTTGGTTCCAGTGTGTGGGTGGCTTACGCTGTCCGGTCCGTCTGCTGGCTGCTGGAGAGACCAGCATCTGGGTCATTGGTGACTGTGGGGTAGTTGCGAAGATATGCGACAATGTCTTCGAACCCGGATGCGGTTGCAACGCCGTCGTCGAAGAGAATCGGTAGGGTCTCTGCTATGCATAAGCTGATGTGCGCTGCTTCGTGCCAAAAAGATGCCAGTACCTGTCGTTCCGACCGTTGGGTTGTGCGCTGCGACTACCGACCATTGTCCCTTGGGGATGACGCGCTGGCAGTAGGCTACTGTGGCTATGCATTCAGGCTCTATCGAAGCGAGGCCAAACGCTGGACCCCACACGTGGAGTTCTAGCACCATTGCTTATGCTGCGTTGCGATGGGCGTCGTGTACTCGTCAAGGCTCTGAGCGGGCCCTTCCGCAACCAACTTCTGCACATGCCGATCGGAACTAGCGTCGGAACGCTCGCACGTGAACACGCATCATCATTGTCGAATGCCATAGTTTTGTTACATTCGCATTCTGTTCTGCATACATACACTGCCAACCCAAGAGGATCTGGGACCGTTATTCGCGCTTGCATCATGGCGCCACTCCGAAGATACCTTCGTATCACAAAACACTCGGTCCTCGAAGTGCGCATCTACCTAGATCGGCCGGCCGACGCAGAAGCATGGCTACTGAAGCGCGGTGATCCGGCGCTGCCACGCGTCATTCAAGCTATACAGCCACTGGTATTGCCAAAGCTACGAGAGGAGAACGAAAGAGGCAAGGGACGCGGTGGTGCCAAAGCAAAGAAGAAGGGGGTGAAGGATGTCGTAGTCCAAGGTAAGCTGCATGGCCGCCATGACCGAAGCTCACAAGACCCTCGACTAAGCCTGCCACCAGATGACTTTGAGGTTTCCATCTTCTTGACAGAACTTTCTTCCAGGCACTCTGTCCTTACGAAGCAGAAGATCTTCAAAGACAAGGCCCGCATTCAGAGTAATTCGGGGAAACTCACCAGCTGGCTAACGACCGGCACTAGTGAGCAACCGGTTGTAATCCATGAAGATGCAGCAGAACCAATTGCAATTCGTGAAGAAGAGGACGACGATCGTATTAATCTTTCCGATATTCCCGAAGCTAAGACGACGAACAAGCGCGACAGGTATTCAGCTCACGACCAGCTCCAGCGTGATGCCCACGATGCTAACGAGTGCAGTGACGCTAGTGAGAGCGAAAGCGAGCACTTTGAGCTGACTGTATCTGGGTCAAAGACGAAGCGGAGCACCAGGAACAAAGGACTAGACACAGACGATGAGGGGGCACAGGGGGATGAGCAGAAGAAGCTTGGCCTTAGGACGTCGTATGAGGGTTTCAGCATCTACGGTCGTATACTGTGTCTGGTGGTCAAGCGCCGTGGTGTGAGAAATGCAGTCTCAGCTAGCGGTGCAGCTGGTAGCCAGGCAATGCTGGAAAACTGGGTCTCGACGCAAGCTGTAGCGGACGCGCACGACGACGATGAGGAAGCGGCCGAGATGCACTAGGAGCTGGCGCGCGATAGTACGGATGTACGAGACCGAGATGCTGGTGTCGATACGAGACGTTTTTCCCGAGAGCAGAGAGTCTGACCCAAGGCAGCGAATGGCAGTGGCAGTGGCTTCATGTCAGGTTCGCGCTCCACGTGGGCGCACTGAGTTACCACTGCAGCGGACAAAGGCACAGATCATAGTGAAGCCCATGCGTGGTGGTGGAGGCGGCGCCAGGCAATGAACGTTTTCCCAGACTGGAGAAGAGGCGCCACAGCTGTTGCGCGAGCCACCTGAGCTATGCATGTGTGCAGCGCAGCCAGCATGTCGTGGATGGGTGGTGGCAGTGAAGTTTGATTGGGAGCAATGCATGCAAGACGCGACGCCAATGGAAATGAACACGAAGGGCGGTGGACAGGTGCATATGTACTATGTGCGTAGTACATGGCTGATTGAGGTAGTCTGGGTGCACTAGATGTCACTACCGAACAGCTATAGCCGTCGCGACTGATAGGAAGATGTACGGGGCTTGGCATGGGCCTGGCCGTTGCTGGTCTGGAACCCGCGCCTTTGACGCTGGCTTGCGACCTCTGGAGTCTGGAGTTTTTGACAGCACGACGCAGAAACCGGTATGCTAGCGTGTCGGGCTCGCCGGAGCCAGGCTGGGCGGCGGTCGAGATTTCAGTTTCAGGAGACGAGGATGCGCAAGCCACAAGGCGTGGCTGCGCGGAGAAGCGGAGCGCGTACCTGCAGCAGTGGTGGCGGGCTGGCCAGCCAGAGGCGCTGGTTGTGTGTGATTGCCATGGCCGGCCGGCCAAGCAGGCTGGGCGTGGGCAGACGAGCTGGAGCGAACGCGTGGCCGCTGGATAGAGTTCAGAGCCGGCTGGCAGTGCTATAGCAATGCATACTGCGCGTCGATCGGCCGGGGATATGACGAATGCCATGGGCACATCACACGCAGTGGCTTATTGGGGTTGCGTGATGGGCGTCAGAGACAAAGGTGACGGGCACACTGCGCGCATGCGATATACGCCACAGGTGGCCGCACAGGAGCACAGCGGACAGGCTGACTGTCAGTGACGCCGCGGACGCTCGGCGGCTCTTCGCCTCTCCGCGCTGTCCGAGTTATCGGGACTGGGCCTGGGACGGCGACGGTGGATGAGACAGTCGCAAACGTCTTCTCTGCTCGAACCACGGTCGCACTGCCGAGGCAACGCTCCTGCAGCCCACTTGTAACAGCGTCGTAGATTTTTCTCCACTGCCCTGAAACGGCAGCAATTGTGTGGTAGGCTTGGTCGTCAACTGCCGGCGACGGGCGGCCATGGTGTCATGATTGTCGCGTTGCTTTTTTTTTGCTTTGGCCGGTGGTGCGCTCGGGCCATGTATACATGACGGCGGCCCCTGTAGATCTGCTCGCTTGGTGGCCTGCACAGTAAGTATAGTATGGTATAGTACAATAAAATAGCTTTTTGCTGACTGTCAGGCTCAAACGCGTCCAGGGTGCAGTTCGTTCACATAATCAGCCACGGCCCTCAGTTTGGCTTAGACAGCACAGCGTAAGCCACACGGCATACACATATAGCACGCGCATGCAGGGGCGAGAATGAAGGGGGACGAGAGACATATTGCGAATGTAAATCAAACATGGGCTACCAGAGGTCACACAGGTAGCAACCCTGTCGGTCCACGTGGAATTTGCCATCACTCCACCAAAAAGAGACGAGGGCGGTGGTGAGCGACTCCGCGCCAGCCGAATGGTCGAGTGCGAGGCCGAGTGGCTGCATCCCGCCTTGCACACTGCACACACTGCATCCGGCCCAGCCGAACTGCCCTGGAGGCGCTGCAGACAAGCAGCAGCATTACGAGTCGCGCGGGCCCGATAAAGCACAAAGACAAAAATAAGCCTGACATGGCCTAACGGGGCCTAATGTGGCCTAGCATGGCCGTATGCGATGCGGCGCCCTGGCAGGCTGCTGGCTGCCCTACGAGAGCACCTTGAGCGTGACAAACATGATTACCCCGGCGTGTCGGCGAGCACGGCGGATTCAGAGGGCCAGCAACGGCCAAAGTCGTGCATCGTCTCACCGCCAGCAGCGTCGTGTCCCGCAGTGGAGCGGAAAATTCTAGGGGGCGGAGGGGCCTTGGAAATTGGATCGAAGCTTGGGAGAAGCACGGGAGAAGGTGGCCATGGGCGCTATGCTGCGGGTCAGAAGAGGACCGTGTCTGTGTGCGGGCGACAGGCGACAGGCGACGTCGCAAATTGAGCGGGCAGAAGCCTGATTGCTGCTGTGTCAGACTGCGTGCTTCTGACACGCACGGCCAAGGACAAGGCTGGCGCTGCCCATGACGGATCCAGCAAAAGAAAGACGGAGAAGGAAGAGGAAAAAAAAACTCTCCTCTCACGCCAGGCGGACGACGGCCGACAGCGGATCCTAGACGTGGGAAAATAGGAGAGCTACGTTTCAATTGCCATGACCGTTCGCACTAGCAGCCGACACAGCAGGGAAGAGGGCGGTGATGTCAGACGGTGGGCATTTCACCGCACGTCGATTAGGTGTGCTAGGCGTTTTCTGCCTGGCCCCATCCATGATGCGCTGTACGAGCGGGATTCCACACCGGCGACACTGCTGGGACGGGATTGGGCCCTCGCCAAAATCACACAGTCACAAGGCTGATGAAACGACAAAGCGGTAGCACAGAGGTTCGTGTTTCCTCGCACCCCTGCTCATTAAGAGGCCGGGTTAGGCAATGTTTCGGCCTGGGTTAGCGCATGCACACGCCAGGAGCCCACCCCTTTCCTGCTCATCAGCCCAACGCCTCTTTCACCGCTTGGCCCGTGCCCCCGCCTGCCTAGCATCATTGCACACATCGCCAGAGCACAGAGCTGACCGACATTTTAGGCGGCTGCAATCTGAGCACAAGCATAAATACTTCTGCGCCCCCACTGTCACGACGCTCGTTTCATCATCCAGCGCCGAATACACAAAGAGTTATATACCATCTCTACAGTACACTCTACTCGACTAGTCTACCAAAGCTACCACACTCTGCCACACGCTGCCACCAACGCTACTCGGCTCCGACCTCGATCTACCACACCACAACCACACCACACCAAACCAACACACTAGCAACCTCTACAATGGCCGCTACCCTCTGCAACGACATCATGGCTCCCCAGAACCTCCCACCATGCCCAGGCCCACCACCAACCCGCCCTCTGCCTGCGGTCCCTACCAAGACCAACTGAGCGCCATCCATCCATGGATCTCTTACACATGTCTCCGTCTTGGATGAGCAGCAATTCTGCCTCCTTGACCAGACATGGTGTACACTACCCGCTCCGATTCGACTCGGCACTCATGGCTGCCTGCTAGTCAGCACATGTGTGCAGCACCTGGCACGTCTCAACTATCTGGACGCACTCGGTGCATTGGATTTGGAAACAACCCCCTGTCACTCACCTGACACTTGACGCGATATCCGGTTAAACGCAACACTTACGCACCATCACTATCATCTCCACGTCGGATCGCAACGTCGACAACTGGTCTCACCCTCGAAGCCCACGCGTGGCGTTTGCCAGGAACCGCCTTGTACTCTATTGGGACTGGCGGTCTTGGCCTTTCCGCCTCGACTTGTTCACGCTCTCGCATCCAACACACTACGCTGGCTCGGGTGGACGGAAATGAATTTTCTCATAGACGCATGTTTTTTTATAGACTTACTTGGCACACGCACCACAATCGTTGTAATACTGAGCGACTTGTTTTTCATGCATTAGTTGGCGCTTGGGTAACTTGGCTGTGTGCTTAATGCATCACTCGCTCTTGGAGTTTGATATTATAGACGGCACTATAGTAGCCTGGACCAATACCCAAATACTTGATTTTGATAGCATTAATAACCTGATCTAAGATCACCTTACAAGCCATATCGTTGTCCACTATTGCCTGTTGTGCGACTTGCATGGTGATTTGAGAAATGGGTCGACCAGCAGCCACTGCAGCTGCATCGTAGATGACGGTTAGGCATACCCATACAGCAGCATGACTACACGTGGGCCGTCTGTGACGTCGTGGTTACACGTCGAGTAGCGAGCCAATACGCGACGCTCCTCGGGCTTAGCCCAACTGCTCCTCTGCATGTTCCTGTCCCGCACCCTACCGAAAGCTTCCGCGTGACCGGTATGGGTTCAACTCACTCGTGGCACCATATGCAGCAACCCACGAATCAAGTCTGCCCTGTCTCTCCGACGGGTGAGCGTACAGCGGCAGAGGCCAATGAGCGCCCAGGCGCCCGACGCAGCGCCTCAGCCATACGCTCATAGCCGTACAGCGCTCCTGCTAACTGCGCATCCTGACGCCGCTAATCCAGCGACGGTGGTGCTTCGTACATAACCGTATCGACGACTACGACGACTCTGGGCTACGCGCGTTGCACCGCTTCACCGCTTCTCTGCGCAGACGTGTGTAATTACTCCACCTGGTGCCAGCCGTGTATCTGCACGTCGGACAGAACTAAGTTGAATGAAGTGCCGAAGTGTTGCGGTAGCCGCCCTTTGTGTGTCCAAGGCTCGTCTCTCGTCATGGGCCAATTAGCCGTGCGCGTCCCGCGGTTGCAGCTCTCGCCTGCGCTAACCATATCGGGCGCCCTCGCACTACTCCTGCTTGTCTTTCGTCTGATGACAAGGCCCGTTCACCCTCACGCACCCACGCACGCACCCACGCACGTTATTTTAGCTTTGGCGGAGAACAGCACCCTGACAGCGTTTGATGCTCCTCAGAAAGCCACGCCCGACGCTGTGCAAGAAGCCTAGTCGTCCTGGACAACGAGGGCGACCACACGCCACCTCGACTGTTGCCCATTATCCGTCCGTCGGCCAGTCGAGAGAATCCTTCATGTCCACGTCTTGAAAGGGCGTCGTTCGTGCCCGTCCATGCGCCCTACCAATCTCGGCCCACATTATTTGCATTGCTCGAGCAGTCGGATGCCAGCGGTTAAGCGATTGGCTGGTACCCCTCGCCACAGCGCAGACGACGTTGTAGGCCTCCATGACACCAAATGCAGCAGCAATATGCGCGCCGTCAGACGTCAATCCATCCTCGAAGCAGGCAGCGCTGGCAGACGAGGCGTCTTGCCTACGCCATTGCCTCACGCATCCTCCCGTCCGCCTTCCATGTGTCTGCCATGTGCGGAAGCCTGCACTCGCCTTTGGGTGCAGCCGCCTTCACGCCAGTGTCCCGCATATATCCCATGCATATGCAATCCTTTACTCTGCACGCACAATGTACTTACATATTTCTTTGCTTTTCTTGATCCCTGGCAGATCACTCTGACTCACGCCCGTATTTCCACATCTCACCTTCTTGCATGCAGATCGTGGGTCCCCTGCTCGACCTGCCTTAGCCCTGGCTGATGATGCCTTCGTTGTCCCAGGCGCTAGACACTCGCATCGCATAGTGCGCTCACATAGCAACCCAATCTTCCTCCGTTCTACCTTTGCTCGGCCATTTTGTCATACTAGGCGCGCCGACTCTCTGACTCACTGACACGTCCATGACCAGCGGTGTACCCCCAACCTGCCATCGTCTCAGCATCGACGCCGTTACGATCTCGCCGTCGTCTAGTCGACCATGACCAGGTTGCCGGGATTCACCACGCTACTCCAAGAGAAAAAAAATGACAGCACACACACGTACACACACAGACACAAAAAAAATGAAAAACATCGTGTGGTCTTTGACAAGTCCCAACTGCCTATTATGGCTTGTATAGAGGAAGATCTTTTTATTTTTATTTTTATTTCTTTTCCTAAGGACTTTCTCTCCGCTGCGTTCTCACCGCTACGTCCATATTAAAGAATTTGTCACGGCACACGGTGCATTGCTGTACTGTAATGATTTTCGTCCATGTGACGTGTGTTGGTGTAATCCCCCAGGTTTAAGCTACTTGCACGGTACTTGGTAGTACAAAGGGAAAAAAAGGGTCAAAGCACGGTACCGATTCTGTCCTGTCCGTTGTCCATCTCGGCGACACCTATCGCAAGCCTTTCTCTTCAATCTCACAAGCTTCGCCGATGTGGCCATTGCCATTCTACCCTAGGAGTGCCATTCCGCAAATTCACCGCCTTTCAATCTCGGCATTGACATGGACAACGAAAAAAATGTACCTGGTCAAGCGCAAATTTTTTTTCGCGCCTCATTGCCTCAGGGCGCAATGGAGCTGACCGCACGCTCCAAACTGTACATGAAGCATAGTACGATCATCTTCGCATATCGGTTGCGCCATCTGTTTCGTACATACCCACGCATTCGTGGATCAATATCTCCCACACCCACACTCAATGCAGCCTGTGGGGACCCTGTCGATCAAACTGCACTCTCCTGAACATGCCGTTCATGCGCGTCGTCCAATACGGTAACGCGGCCTCCCTTCTCCGTCCTCTCTGCTATCTTCTCCCTTTTTTCCGCCACCGCCCGTCCTTTTTGAACCCTGAAACATGCTCGCAAGGGCCGGGCCCCATGATTGGCGTCATTCTGTTCGCTCAGCCTCATCCCATCCCCACTCTCTCTCCATTCTCCTCGGACATTACGTGCTGGGCTAAGCGATAACTCCACTCCCAGGCATGCCCAAAACGGAGAGAACGGCGTGCCTCAGCCTCATGCCTCGGTTGCTGACTGACTTTGGTTCGCGTTGATTAGGCATCCACCCCCCTCAAACGTCCCAACAAGGCGAACCTTGCGCGACGCGTCGTATTACCCTATCTGCAGCGAACCAGGACCTGGAGTAACCTAATTATGGCTGCCACATTCTGCGCCCCACGCTGTACTCCTATGTGTCTGCATTGGTCCTTGGGAGGGGGCTGTGTTGCAAGGTACATCCCGCGCTTCATCATATGCAAACGACTTATTTCTGGCATGCAACGCGGCATGCCACGTCTCCAATACACCATCAAACCTGCAAGCAGTAAACTAGTATAAAGTATACTTTGCATGAGGGCAGTGCATGTCCGCTACCGACAAATTTATCTCAAGGTCCAAAACTCCGTCGTCTGTATAGAGAGTAATCTCCGTCTGCGTTTCTCTTCCTCGAGATCCGAGTCGAGTGTAAGCCTGACATCCTGGTTGCTCACATAGTCTTTGCTCTCACCTACGCGTGTGAGACGGACAGAGACAAGAAAGAGTGTCGCCTCCGATGCCAAGACGGCTCGGACATCAATACAGCATGAGTAGCAGAGCTGATAACGTTGCGGCTGCTTACCGGTACTATGTACAGTACATACATAAGCGGCTGGCCGTTGAGGAGTTGGCAGTCATCAGATTGGACCGCTTGTATCTGACGTAAACCAAGTTACCTGGGTCAATGCACGGTTGATGTAACTCCCCCGCTTCATGGCGGCATTCAGCCGGCAGTACTAGCTACGATTGTAACGCATTCATGTCTATCTCTCCGTCTATTGCTTCTCACTAGTTCTTGCCTCAATCTACAGTCATATCTGTCAACCTCGTAAACTTTACACCGATCATAATGCCATTAGTCGACTGGCTCAACTCCCTCGCCGAGTTTGGTGAATGGGCTGCGGGACGTAAGCCTGTTGCGAAGAAGGCTGATGCACTTCGCTTTGGCATATTGGGGGCTGCGAAAATCGCGTAGGTCATGGTCCTCTTATCAGCGAATTGAGCTTCTTGCCTCCGCGCACTTGAACAGGGAAAAGGATTTAGAGCTAAGAACGATGTTGCGCAAACAGTCCGTCTGCATTGGTCATTCCAGCACGATCTCATGCCGATGTAATTGTTGTTGCGGTAGCAGCGAGAGACAGAAAGAAAGCAGAGGCTTACGCAAAGCGGTGGGACATTCCCATTGTGCATGATAGTTATGATGGTAAGTGGCGTGTCTTTATCATGACGATGCTTGTACATGCACGTGTATATACATTTTCCACACACCGAATTCAAAGTATCATATCACGCACTTCCGAACTCACCAACACTCGCAGCCCTAATTGCCGATCCTTCAATCGACTGCATATACAACCCTCTTCCCAATGGTCTACACTATGGCCCCACACTCGCAGCCCTCAAAGCAGGAAAGCACGTATTGCTTGAGAAGCCATCCGTATCCAATGCACAAGAAGCTCGCTCGCTGTTTCAGCACTCCATTCTTCAAAGCACCAATGCCCCCGTTCTCTTAGAAGCAAGTCACTACCGCTTCCATCCAGCGTGGCACCTCTTCCTCTCGCAATTTGACAAGGAGCAAATCGAATATGCGGACGCGCGTGCAGCCATACCAACTGGCCTCTTCTCAGGGACCGATATACGATTCGACTATAATCTCGCTGGGGGCTGCGCCATGGATCTAGGACACTACACGCTCTCGGCTCTGCGTAACGTATTCGGTGCAGAGCCCACTCAAGTCGTGTCTGCCACCCCACGACTAATCCCCCAGCCGTTCGACCAGCGCTGCGACCAGGCCATGGAGGCTACCTACACTTTTCCCAATGGCGGTACTGGGCACGTATATGCGGATCTAGGCGCGAAGGGCGGGTACCCGTTCCCGTGGCTTACCAGCAACTGGCCTAGCTTCCGCGACTCCGTGTCTAATGTACGTGTGCAGCTCCGGAGCTCGGAGCTTGGCGTAGATGATGACAGTGGTATGACTAAGGTGCAACGCAAGACGCTCATCATGTGGAATTTTATGGGTCCCCATGCGTGGCATAGGATTGATGTGGAGACGGTTACGCTGTGGAAGAAGCGTGGTACAGATGAGATTGTTAGAGAAACAAAGAGTGTGGACAAGCTGAAGGCGTATACATGGGCACAGGTAGACAAAGGGCAGAGCAAGGGTGCAGGGGAGGAATGGTGGCCGACGTATAGATATATGCTGGAAGAGTTTGTCAATAGGGTCAAGGGGAGGGAGGGCAGCGGAGCTTGGATTGAGAAGGAAGAGAGTATTGCGCAGATGATTGCTACGGATGCGACATATGAGAAGGCCGGGTTGCAGGTGAGGCCGTCGAAGGAGGGTGTGGAGTGAGATACGCTGCCAGCTATATAAGAAGAAGTAGAGGACAATCACTATTGGTGCGAGATTTTTAGCAAAGTGAATTCGCCATATCCAAAGTCTGTGGCGTCATATTCGGCATCTTTATCTCTTAGCCATGATTAGATGCGGACAAGAGTAATCGCATTTGCTCTGCCGCTGCACATGAGGCTACCGGATACTACTCTCGCTCTGAAAACCCGGTCTGTCAGCACCAAGACCTACGGAATCCACAGAGATAACGCAGTTACGCAATTCACAATCCGAAGACAGAAGGCGCCAGCCCAAGCTCTGCCAAGCCTTGCCCAAGCCAGCATAAGCTTTACTTTACACCTGCCTATCCCGGCCTCGATCCCTTGACGCCCCGCATATCCAGGCCGCCCACTGCTCCCCCGCCCCACTTACTACACTACTATCTCTCATTCTCACAGTCTTTTTCTTCGTATTCCTGCGTCGTTCTAACAAAAATCAAGGCACAATATTCCGAAGATCCGAAGCCGAGCAAGGTTAAAAAAAAAATAAGGCTTTATAAACTGCCGCTGCTCGTCTCTGATATAACGCTCTCATTCATATGTGTACGAACGCACATTACATACTATACCTGCAACTTTAGGAAACGAGAGGGAGAACAGAAGGAAGGAAGGATAAGAGAGGTGTGATATGAAACACGTTCCGGAAGTTTAAAAAAACACGCGCCCTTGTCGATTTTTTGGTTTAGAGTTTTTTTTCGAGAAGAGGGAGGAAGACAGGAGCTTGAACCATGAAGACACTATTGGTATCGTTGGTCGCGGGGCTTGCCGCGCTGGGGTCATCTGGTGCGACAACAACGACGACGACGAACCTGAGGGCGAAGAGACAGGGAACAGGGGCTGAGGCATACGAAGCGCATGTCATTGACCAGCCGGTATGTTTATCGGAGGATGGAGAACAAACTCAAGACTATGGGCATACTGGACAGTTCCTAGCCTTTCGGAGAGGTTTCGGGGGCTTGATTGCTGACTTGGAGTCGATTGCAGATTGATCACTTTCCCGATAGCCAGCGGTATGTTCCGCATACGAACGCGACGTTCAAGCAGAGATACTGCAAGTACACACCTGGAAGACAAGAAATCATGCAATGTGCTGACTTGGTGTGTCTTTTTTCCCGGTAGTTTTTGACTCCTCATACTACAAGCCTGGAGGTCCAGTCTTCCTGTATATTGGTGGAGAGACGAGCGGCGAGTCGCGCTTCTCAAACTTGCAGACCGGAAGTGAGTGCATCATCGATAGTGACACTTTGACTCGTTGTTTCAGCGGCTAAACGGTTCAAAATCTAGTCATACAGATCTTGATGCAAAAGTTTAACGGCCTCGGTGTCATTCTGGAGAATCGGTATTACGGGCAAAGTTACCCGTTCAACACTAGCACCACGGACGAATTAAGGTTCCTTACTACCGAGCAAAGTAAGCCAAAGTATAATCCTTTTACTGAGACACAATCTGATGTGCGCTATAGCTATCGCCGACAATGCTTACTTCAGGCAGCATGCAACTTTTCCTGGCATCAATGCCACCCTTAGCGGTCCTGATACACCATGGATCATGTACGGCGGCTCTCTGGCCGGCGCGCAAACTGCGTTTACCATGAAGGCTTACAACGACATTTTTGCGGGGGGTATCGGAAGCAGCGCTACTGTCCAGGCTCTGTTGGAGTATCCCTACTGGTACAACCCTATCATGAAATTCGGCCCTTCAGACTGCATCTCGCGCATCGTATCCATTGTCGATAAGATGGACGCGCTGATTGGAAGTGGCAATCAAACCGGCATCCAGCAGCTCAAGGACGTCTTTGGTCTAGGATCGCTTTCCAGTCTAGGTGACTTTGCTATGACAATAGCGTTTCCCATCGGCGGACCGATGAACTATCCCACCAACACCTGGCAAGAGCTCAACTGGTCCGACCGCTACGGCTCATCTGACTTTTGGGATTTTTGCTCAAACGTCACGAACCCCTCTCCGCCAGCGAACAACAGCGCCGTCGACACGGCGCTAGCTCCATATTCTGACGGCGAGCCCTGGACTGGCCTGGGAAACTACGCTGCCTATGTCAAGCGCGTTCTCCTGCCTCAATGCACCACGGGCCGCATCAACAGCACCGATCCAGGCTGCTTCAGCACCCAGAACGAAACCTACTACGCTGATCCGACAAATAGCGCCACGCGCTCCTACCTCTATTCCACCTGCGCCGAATCCGGCGGATACCAAACCGCTCCCTTGTGGGGTCCTTCACTCATTTCCCGCGTCCTCCAGATCGACTACACTCAGCAATGGTGTACCTGGGCCTTTCCTGCCGGCAACTACAACCGCATTCCTTCGACGCCAGCACTGCAGTACTACAACCGCTACGGTGGATGGGAAATCCAAGCCCCGAATCTCGCCCTCATTGACGGCAACACGGACGTCTGGCTCGATCTGTGCTACCATTCTAACCTCGTAGACAAGTTGCGCATCAGCAGCGACGAGTATCCCAGCTACCTCATTGCAGGCGCGGGCCACCATTGGGACAGCTATGGTATTCGCGATGTCGAGGCCGAGCCGGCGTATATCCGCGAGGCGCACTTGTGGGAGATGAGGACCGTAGGCAAGTTTTTGGAAAAATGGCAGGCGAAGAAGCGTTGATTGGGTTACTGGGGTTTTCGCTGTCTAGGAAAGAATGATGAATTATGACGATGTCTCTTTCCAAGAAATAATGAGCATGAATCTATATGATAAACGTCTCCAGCCTTTTTTGGCGTCCAAATTTACGTGAAAAAAAAAAGTGGAATTTGTAAAATCTTCCAAAATCGAAAACTCGTTGCATTGAGATTGAAAGGTCTTGTGTGTGATATACAAATACCAAATTGTTCTTCCTTGACCTGCATATCAGCTTGGTGTCCACACTTCACCTCCCATATTTGTTCAAGCAATCACTATAAGGACAGTCATGAGAGTGTACAGCCAGTGTCGTATTACCAAACTTCACATTGCCCAACCTGTTAGTTTCCATTTCATATGCAAACAGATTGCTGTTTACTATTTTCTTTGTTCTCACATCTAATATAGATATTGATCTCATCAGACATTGTAGATTCATCCCATCTCATCTTTAGTTCACTATTTCCAACACGACTATACGACTATATCGCGGGGGGGAGAGCCAAATAAAGTACCCTATACCATAGCATTAGCCCACCGTTGCTATGTATGTATATATAATGCCGAGCCAAGCCAAACCATAATTTGACTCTGGCATTAAACAAAAGTACCCAGCGCTACTCAGCGCCATAAGTCGACGCACTAAGAAACCATTCGCGACAACAAGCACCGCGCGCCCCAAGACGCGCGCGATAGAGAGAGAGGTTGAGGCGTCAACTCGGCAACGACATGATCTCAGAGACAGCCAGCTGCACTGCGGGAATACAAGAGATACAGATGGGTGCGCACGCGCACCTGCTGTACGATACGTGATGCAAAAGTTTGTGTGACGTGAACTTTACGGGGGGGTTTTCTTCCTCCAAACCGCTGATGATTTGGGACTCGCAGCTGCAGTACGGTATCAATGTTGGTGGAGGGGGGGCGGTTGGCAGGAAGGGCCAAGGCTAGTGAAAATGATGGCAAGTATCACAGGACCCGATGGCTTTTCTAGCAGGTACTTTGGGAAAAGGAGAGAAGGAAAAAAGAGGATAGAGAGAGAGAGAGAGAGAAATTGTTTTGAGCCCGGCTCTCGGACTGCGCTGAGTGTGTAGGGGTATATGTGGGATGCCTGGTTTGGGAGAAGGAGATGGGGATTTTATCGTCGAGATTGATGTGTGGCATAGCTTTAGTTGCGTAAGAGGTTACAAAAATTTTAACGCATAACAACGGCTGAGCAATTGCACGAGTTATCGGAGAAGATGCGGACAGCAATGCCTTGCCGTTTGGCCATATCGGTAGCAGATCAGACGGCTTTTCAGCATAGTCATGTAGCGTAGCTGTGCCGGGTCAAATAGTCATCAAGGGCACAGGGCAGAGGCAAAAGTTGGAAGACATCATAGCCGTTTCTCTACAATCATACGATCTTGATTCTTTGCGTGCCTAACGCGTCCATGTGGCGGAAGGGATCAAAATTCCATCGTTTCTCAAGTCCCGTTCCTGACGTAGACCAGCAGTCCAGATGTGATAACGCAAATAGGTGGCAGTTGCCTACAATTCGGTAGTATCCTGCTTGGCCTGTCCTCCTGAGAATTAGCGGAACCCTGCAGCCGTCAATAGCCCACACGCTGTCTCCTTCAGTAAAATTATGGCTCGTCACTGCTGGAAGCATGCCAGCTCGGAAAATATACTTGTCCTTTCCCTGTGTATCGAGTTCAGCGCAAAAGTGCTGTATGGCGGCGCGGTATGTATTCTCTAGAGGTTCCGTCTCCATTGCAATATTTCCTTCACCTGTGGGAGAGACGGAGCGAATATACAAGGGGTCGAACAACCAACTATACTGGGCAGGCCACGAGCTTGGATCAGCATCGGATCGGCTGGCCCAACCGCTCGTCAATGCCATCAAATCGCGACTGAATGTTTGAGCATCTTGCCATCGTGATGATTGGCCATACCCTTCTCTTGTAGTGCTGTCAATGGTTGCAAGACAATGTGCCTGGACAGCAATGGATGGTGTCGAAGAGGGATCGATAGGCCACCGCGAAGGTATGTGGACTACTTTCGCCCAATCCATCTTAGCAAGCTCTGCAGCACTAGATGAACTTCCAGACAACTTTTCGAGAGACCTCCATGGACCTATTTTCGACTCTTGAAATTGAGGACGCAGCGTCATGTCGCCCTGGTGCTCTACCCAGTCCGGTACCCAAGTCGGCAACCCCTTTTCGATGTGCCTAGCTCCAAGAGACAACGATGCATATGCCAAAAGTTCAAACTCTTCTCGGCAGACGATGATGGCTGCAGCCGTACGCGTCAAAACCTCTTCCACGCTTTGCGAGTAGTCGATAGTGATGAGGCTTTGCAGACGTTCACCGACTAGCCCTAACAAGCCGTAAACTTTGTCTCTTGGATCCGTAGAGTCGCAGTGGCGTGACAAGAGCAGCAATGTAAGAAGATCCCTTGTCGGGGCGCTGGCCATAGGATCCCAGGCTAGTGGACCAGGAACCTGCAGTCTTGAAATCTTAGCTCGTCCACGGATTCGGCTCATTAGGTTCGCGTCCATGGTACATGATCCATCTCCCGTGACCATCAACAGCTTCCGCGCCAGTGCCACCTCTTGAATCACCCATGCCCTCGATACCCATCTCTTTGCAAAAAGCTTAGTCAGAGCTGCTTGGCGTCTCTCACTGTCTAGCCATAAGTTTCTGGACGCGAATCCGAGGTCTTCTTCTCCTAGGTACACCAGGACTTGCGAGGCTCCGGCATATATGTCGGCCATGATGCCCACCTGTTGACTTCTTTCCTCCAGATTCTCATGGTCAATGGAAATGGCATCGACCCATAGAAATCTTTCCTGTGACTGCAGTCTCAGTCTGCGCAGCGCAGAAGCACAGTTCGAGGTCACCGGCAGATCTGCAGCTTGCTCGTCGCCTACATAAGCGCACGCAATGCGCTGAGACAGGCTGTCATCCCCATCTTCGGTTGCCCAGCTGTAGGAAAGGGCTTCATACTCAATGTCGGCGTCGAGACTTGAGTGGAGCAGGTCACATCGAATTGGGTCGTGAAGCTCGCCAGGGTACAGACACAGAATGCGAAAGTCCTCGCCATCCGCTTGGCTCAGCGAGCGATAGCGGAAACCGAGGCTGCTTCGTGACGATGAGGATGCTGTTGTCTTGGGTCGTTGCATGGTGGCGAGTTCTCCTGTTTGCGCGCGCTATGCTTAGATATGGTGGACGGAAAACTTTAGTCAAGGCATGGGCCCAGGCGATCTTTCCTGATTGGGTGTTCGAAATGCAGATTTGTAGTAATGGACGGCATGCATGGCGATAGGCTCGCCAGGGACAGGCCAGGCTATATCAATCAGATATGATGTATAACCGCGGTTCTAAAAATATCGGTAATTCGCAGTCCTGGAGGGGCGCACACGGTGCGACGATATGAAAAGGGGAACGGCGCGGTGGAAGGGACCTCTAAATGCGTTGACGACGCGTGGCTGTGGCTGCTCTGCTGTGGCTGGGCAGCTGACGCAAACCTTATGCACTATACCAGGCCGAAACACCCACGGCGCACCCCTATCTGTGAGGCTCTTGGCATCCACTGCGCCTTCAGAGTAGCCGTTATGACTGCATAGCTTGTTGTTGGCGATTCATGATACTACTCTACGACATCCAGTTTTTCTCGTGTTTGCCGATGGCCGCCCCGCTGCTGCGGGGCACTAGTATCTACACCTGTCCCACATATTATCAACGTCTTCAACTCCCATCAGCTCGTCGTGCCGATACTAATGCTTCAACAAAGGACATGTCTGCGCCCTTCGTTCTGGGGATGAGAACGGACCAACAGCTCACCATGTCAACAATTGCCCATATCTTGCCTAGCGGCCATGTCAGCAGCCCTTTCCGAGGTGGAACTCCGCACGCTTATGTTACCACTTAGCATATTTCCAAGGCTGTCAAAATTTCTATAAAATGAAGTCAGTAATTCACATATCATGAAACCAGTATTCAAACAGTCAGTTCTCTATCTTCCAACACACTCAGGAGCAAACACAGCATCTATATTTCAGACAAGCACCTTCAACTGAAAATGTCCGACCATTTCCTCTCCCTTGCCAGTCTCTCTGATCTGCCTCCCACCTACGACCCAGCGAAACCAATCTACATGCTGAACCTGTGGAAATTCCGCAAAGCAGCCTCCTACCTTCCCGAGCATTCGCACCTTGCCGGTGATGCATGCACAGGCCAAGAAGCCCTAGGACGATACCGCGCCGCTATTGCTCCTTTGCTTCCTCCAAACACTAGCATCTTCTTGAGCAGCACTGTATTGGCCAAGCTTGCTGCTCCAGAAGACGAGACCTGGGATTACGTTGCAATTTTGAAGTATGAGACGTTAGAGGGGTTTAAGAAGATGGTAGAGTGTAAGGAATATAGAGAAGGAGTGGAACCACACCGATTGGCGGGGCTCGAGGATTATAGGCTGATTGTGCTGGACAAGCTTGAGACATGAAGACGGAGGCTGTAGGACAAGGAGTATGGTCTTGGTAGGCAATCTTAGAGGAGGGGTAGCATACTGCCATTGAGATACTTAGCTGGATATTTACGTGAGAATAAATATCTGTTGTTCAGTATATCTGCCAGTCGCCATATCAAACACACTTTAGTTACCTTCAACAAGCCCTGCCCGTAGGAAAGGCCAACTTCAATACTTGATAGCTTATGCAGGTACTTTGAGCAGGGACTTCATGAGCTGTTGGTCATATAGCTTACATGTTGTAAGAATTGGCGATACTTGAAGACACTGTAAAGCCCACATTTGACTGAGATCAGTCTGATCTGTTCGCTCTGAACAGTTTGAGTCTGAGGCAACTATGACCTATAGGGAAAACAATGAAACAAAGCGTTTCAAATCACAGACAAGAGTCGCAGTTCGATTCTTTAAATGTACGTAGGTACCAAGATCTAGTCAGATGTGAACTTGACACGGATGGCTCTGACAATGTCCAGAAGCTTGAGCAAAAAAATGATCCTAAATTTCATAATGCAAGCCCATGGCATAAATACTGCATGCAGTAAGATGTTGATGACCTCGTCAGAGATTGCATAAGTCAATGCCCTCATTTCACAATGCGGATAAAAGGTTTGTCGCCTATCGTCTAGTCTGTATACATGCCTTAATTCCGGTTGGTTACGCACGGTCCTGCAAGATGGCACCTAGCTCCCGCAACCAAGGCCCCCACGGTAACATATTCCGCTGGACCCTCGCCGTTGTTCGCCAGCATTCCACGTCAGGAATGCGATGAGGACCTTTGCAGGGTCTCCATTTGACCCGGAAAATGCGCCGCCCACCAGAAGCCCACTACAGCTTCCCGATACCCTCAGTACACGATAATACAACGCTCGATTGCCGCATATACCATCCAGATACTCTCCTCAAGCCGGACAACCCCGAGGATATTGCAACATGGACGAGGAGGGGCATTGTCATGGCACATCCGTATGCGCCCATGGGTGGCAGCTACGATGATCGTGTTGTCAGTATCGTGGTAGACGAGTTCTTGAGCGCGGGTTTCATCGTGGGGACATTTAACTTCAGGTATGCCGTCGCAAAGTGTGTTCGGCCACGCAACCCTTGACTGATTTGCCCCAGAGGTGCTCATGGGTCCAAAGGGCGGACTAGTTGGTCTGGACGACCTGAGTTGGACGACTACACCTCTTTCGCAGCTTTTTTCATGCACTACATGTCGTACCTCCAACCCTCTTTACCGCACCATCTCGTTTTCGCTGCGGAACAGCCTCTGATGTCGCCAAGTTCCGGTGAGCCAGCGCAGATGCAGAGCGATGTTTGCCCTCTAGTCATATTAGGAGGCTACTCTTACGGCTCACTAATCCTCAGAAACTTACCACCCGTGCCAAGCATTTTGCAACCGTTTTCCGCCCCATTGGCCGGCTCTGCAGCCGATGAGATCGTAACGCACGCGCGTAAGCTAGCAGATCAGAGTAATATGGAATGGGTCACCCTAGCTCGAGATGAAACTCTGGCTAGGAGGAAGAATACAGCGAAGCACAATTCACAGCCCTCGATTACAATGGGTGGGGAAGACACTAACCCAAGTAAGAGAAAGAGTAGCAGAGAAATCAGAAGAAGCCTGGAGATTCGGACACGGCTGAGAAGCCTGAGTCACAGGAGGCGTGATAACAACGAGGTCACGACACCGACAAACGTGGAAAACATAGACTTCACCATGCCTGATACCCGGTATCTTATCATCTCCCCACTAACTGCGCCCCTATCTTCTCTGGCTGCTCCGGCTTTGATGCATAAGTTTTGGAGCAGGTCCAACGATGACCACCAGGAAATAGTTGGCAAGCACAAATCTCTCGCCATATATGGGGACCAAGACATTTTCACTTCTGCGAAGAAGCTCCGTGACTGGGCTGAGCAACTCAAAGCAAGCTCCACATCACGCTTCCAAAGTGTCGAGGTCGCGGGTGCGGGTCATTTCTGGGTGGAACGCGGTGTTGAAGAGCAGTTGAGGGTAGCTTTGAAAGAGTGGATCGCAGAGACGTGAAACATCATCAGTCGATCAACTGTGCTCGTCAAGAAAACTTTGCTGTTTTTATTCGAACACTGCACGTTCTCATCGCATCGGGCATTTTGCGTGCTCTTCTTTTGAGCACAACCACGCATACGTTTTAACCTTGCACTTCGATTTCCCACACTAATCCTTCGCTTGCCGAGTACACAACGCTATCAGCTGGGCCATATTTGCTTCCATGGCAGGGGGTTATACGCTTGGGTTTGCTATTGGATTCTGAACACAAATGAGCAACGTCTTCATACCCAAACACCAAGTCACAGTCATACGAGAAGAACAATCTATTCATTCACTCTTCTAATGCGAGTAATCTCCCACTGCAAACCGATCTACTAAATACATCACCTCTTCCCATACCAACCCTTTACAACTCTTCTCATACCTTCACTGTATACGTGACGTTATTTCCCGGCTGCCTAGGATAAAACTCAATCGTAAATGTGGTATCCTTGGCCGCAGCCCTGACGGCATCCAGCGCTGCCGCCTTGATAATCACGTTTCCAGCATCCCAGTCCCACTGGTTACCATACGTCATTCGTCCTTGCTGCAGTGGGCCCAGGTACTGCGTCCAGTCATCCACTAGGTACCCGCCATCAGATTTTTGCGCCTTGATAGCCGCCGGTCGGTTGATTCCAGCCCACGAAACGGGGATCAAGAGGTCCTGGCCTGCGGCTGGTAGAGGCCCAGATGTACTTGATAGCACGGGCGTGGCATACTGCAGCACGTTTACCTGGAGTGCCGCGCCGCGATTAAATGTCAGAGTGAGGTTGGTCAGGCTTCCCGTTGGGGACGTGGGGGTGAGGATTGTGTTCAGATAACTCGCCTTGAAGGTGATGTTCTGGCCTGAGACGCTGTAGTCTTTTCCTTGGGCAAGTTGTCGGCTGTCCTTGCTGATCTTGCTCAGTGTGTTTCCGTTGAAATTGAAGCCGAGCGTAACGTCCTTCACAGTCTCGTTCTTCTGATGGTAAATGTACGCTGAGCTTTGCTGGGTGGTGACAGAGCCGTCTGTTGTACTGTCGGGCAGCGCATTCGGAATACCCTTGAAAGCATTGCGGAAGATGTCGAGCGCCACTTCGTCGCGCCACACGTGTGTTGCGCGGTTGAGGAAGTCGGCGCCGTTGTCCCAGAGAATAGTCGACGTGTTGTACTTGGCTGCGGTGCGGGTGAAGAAGTCAAAGTAGCGCCAGCGCGCTGCTGTCTCTGTGGCGACGGGGGAAACAGCCCATTCGCCAATGACGAGAGGGATATCAGTGAAGTTTCCGCGTACGGCGGCAAGATCGGCCTCGAGAGCAGCCTTGTCCGCGTCTGAGCCCCATGTTGTTTTACCCCAGGCCTGGAAGACGTAGTCATCTGTTTTTACATGCGTCAGCTTGTGGATGCCTTTCATTCGAGAGGAAGAGAGAGAAACATATACATGTTGACAAACAAACATGGGTGGATAACTTACATGGAGAGTAGTAATGATACTGGATTCCCCATGGATTCTTAAACTTCGGGTCAGGCTTCTTAAACCACTGACTTGTCTTGGCCCCATCCTCGCCTGCACCCACAAGCGTGACAACTCTCTTCGCGTTATATCCTCCCGCATCGTTGATCGCCTGCAGAAAGATATCGTTCAAGCGATTGACTTCAGCACCATGCTCAGCCGTAGTACCTGGAATTTCGTTGATCGGTTCAAAAGCCACCATCTCACTCTTGCAAGCCAGCTTGGTACCGATTTGGAACCACAATTTGCTGAAACGCTGCTCAAGCGCAGTTATGTTGGTGCTGGCCGACGTGAGATCGCCCCATATCGTTGCGTCGTGATGCACGTTGACAAGGGCGTACAGGCCGCGCGAGGTCACCATGTCGATGACGTCGGAGACACGCTGGAGCCATACGGGATCGACTTTCCAGTCCGGTGCTGTCGAGTTGAAATGGTATGCCCACGTCACTGGTATGCGAATGCTTTTATAACCCGCCTTTTTGACGTCGTCAAAGGTGCTGCCAACGACGGGGGGGTTGTTCCAGTCACCCTCGGTTTGTATGGCATCGAGCGTGTTGCCGACGTTCCAGCCTGGATTGAGTTTGGCGAAGAAGGCTCCTGCAGAGAGGGCCGAGAACTTTGTGTTTGACGGACATGTAACGCCCGTACTGCCGTTTGTTGCTTCAGCCTTTTGTTAGCAAAAACTGCCATCGAGTCTTGTTTTGAGCAATCTTATTCCCACTTCTCAAACATGGTACGTACATTGGGCAACGGCAATGACGCCGTTGAGCAGCAGTGCTGTACCTGAATGCGTGAACCTCATGTTTCTGGTTGATTCCCTTGAGGGCTTTGGATCTCTTGCTCAGCGACACAGTACGTAGAACCCGGACAATACGTCCGAATATATATGCTCTCGCCCTTTCATTACTCTAATACGTGCATTCGCTTGCATCGGTGCGCAGATGCTCCACATACTTTCAAACTACGCTTGTATGCTGCAGATCCCGCTGCAAATAGTCAAATAGATGAAGTGGCTTCTCCACGATGTCGAACTAGCGCGACGCACCAGGCAGTACCTTTCATATCCCCCAAATTGCGTGCCCGCCTGCCTACCCGGGTTTTACGTTCGAGCTGCAACAAGCAAAGAAGCGTTCTAGAAAGAAAGGCCGAGGTAGTGAATGCGGTGATTGGCTCGTTGCAGGCGAAGTGATATGATGTTCGCCAGAGCTATATTGCTCACCCCGGATCGATTCTCGGATGCAGGTCCAAGCGGGCCTAATCTCCAGATTAGGGTCCGCGACGAATAAGTACTTTTTTCCACCAAAGACGAGCACTCGCGGTGAGGAAATCAGACATGATGTATTTCCCTCTCCTTTTCAAGAATGACACTTGTTAGCGTGAATGAGAATATGCACAAATATTTGTCGTTTTTTCTCTCCTCATTCCCTCTACAGTAATAATACAAAGGCTCGATAGTACGCAAAAACTCGGTGCTGCAGACATGTCATGTGGCCCACCTCAAAGAGTGTCGACCATGTTGCTCCAGATTACAACATTACCCTCTACAATGCTAGCGTATGTCGCTCCAGATAGCAACACAACCATGACACCGTGCTAAACATACTCATATGCAAGACTAATAATAACCTGACAGAAGGAGAAAATAAAAATGGACAGCTAACAAGACAGGAGGGAAGAAAGAATCAATTTTTGAAAAGATGTTGTCCTGCCAACCCAAGAAAACGCCAAAGAGATTAATGGACCGAATGTGAGACGTGTCGCCGTTGTACGCGTACCGCTTACAAAGACTCCGAAAATGACAAAAGTATGCCATCTCTCGTATGTAACTGTCCGGAAATCAGGAAATGGGTCGGGAACACCGGTATATTGTTCCAGCAGGAACAACTATACATCCCGAAAACGTTTGGCTTCGTTCATCTCGTTTCTGCATGCAGTCGATATGTGTTGCAGATCAACTCCGTCGGTGAAGAAGTGGGTCTCTTCATATGCGGATCCCATGGGGAAAGACCGATGCGCGGAACACGAAGTCTTTTACTGCGAATTACTCAGGACGTGGCCTCTTCGCACCGTGCGGGTTCTGCCAGCTGCCATCATTGCCACCCTGGTTGCCTTGGAAGAATCCTGGGTTAAATCCTGGGTTGCCGCCGAAGCCAGCTCCTATAAGATCAGAGTCAGCAAGTGTTCAGCAGAAGATGTAGAACGTGGGACCAGTCACTGGTACGAGTATAAAAGTTTCCCAACTTACCCATTCCCCCCATCATGCCCATGTTGCCACCACCCATACCCATCATGTTGCCCCCCATGCCCATCATGTTCCCGCCCATTGGCATGTTCATTCCACCCATCGGCGCTCCACCCATGGGGTTCATGCCCATGTTGCCTCCACGGCCACGGTTGCCCATGCCACCGCGCATGTTGCCACCCATCATGCCCCCGCGGTTGAAGTTGTTTCCAAAATTGTTCATGCCGCCCATGGGGTTGCCAAAGTTGTTCATTGGTGTTTGTGCGCCGTAGCCTCCCATGTTTCCGCCCATATTGCCACCAGCGGGGGAGAAGTTGCGGTTATTTTGGTAGCCCATACCGCCTCTGTTGAAGTTTCCTCGGTTGTTGTTGTATCCGCCCCTGTTGTTGAAACCGCCTTGGTTGTTGAAGTTGCCAGATGAAGCACGATCGTTTCTGCCCTTATCTCGCGCTGGTACATCCTTTGGCAGTGTTTTGAATGGATTGACGTGTGGAGGACTGAAGATGGCGGTCGGCTTCTTGGTGTGGGCTTGGTCTTTGAAAAGAGTCTCAATCTGGTGCTTGAGAGCAGTGGCTGCTTGCGGTGAGTTCAATAGGGTGAAAACCTGACTGCAAGAGATATCAGCAAGAAGTCACTCGGAGATATGCAGGCCACCAACCCTTTGCTCTTTCCGTTCACCTTGTGCTCGTTGAAGGTGACTTCGATAAGCTCGTCTTCGCAGCCGCTTTGGTTAGCCCATCCACGGATATCTTCTTCACTGATCCACCAGTTGACATCGTTGATCATCAAAGCGGATGTCGCTCCGGGGTCGGTTGGGCGGTCATCGTCCTCGCCCTGTTTACGCTTTGTGCCCTGTTGCTGAGGTGCCTGCTTGTGGACGTCGAGGCCGGACGCGCCGCCTGTAGATGCTATCTGCTGTGTGCTTTGGTCATGGTGGCCGTTTCCGTTGGTTGCATCACCCGAAACTTCGTGGCTGGCCGTTTGATCTGCCGTCTCGGTTGTCGCGTTCTCCGTTGCGTTATTCGAATTGGCTGCGTTGGCATCGGCTACAGTAGTGTCTTGCTGCGTGGCTGAGTCTTGGTATGAGTCGTCTCCGTAGATGTCGATGTCGAAGTTATCGTCCTCAGCCATGTTTGCTGTAAGATGTCAATTCAACTGCAGGAAGCGATGAGGTATTTTTTTTCCGGTATTTTGTTTGATTCGCTCTTAGGTACTTGATGTGCTAGTATCAATAGCCAAAGTACATGCAATTCTGTGATTGGCATACAAATCAGCATGGTGAGACAAGGGGATGGTGCGAAGGAAAGAATGGACTGCAGTCCACCGCAAAACGATGCCGATAGAAGAAAACAAACAGCGTAGAGTAAGGCCATACGTACAGTGCCGCAGTCGGCGTAGTGTGACAAGGTCTAGAAAGACCGCTCAGAGCAATAGGGGATAATCCGATCGCCCCTGGCAGATGCGGAGATGTGAAAGGTACAGGATAGGATGTGAGAGATGTGGACAATGTAGTGAAGTGAAGTGTGAAGTAGCGCAATGTCTCAGCCTGTCCTCCTGCGCCTGCTTTGCCCGCCTCCAGTACAGTGTGCTTGCAGCGCAGTTACTGTGTACAAAGCCCTTGAGAGAATTGGGGCAGCGCAAGACGGTGCGCTGCCAGTAACAAGAAGAAGAGATGGACAGAAATGAGGACGAGTGTCAGCTAGTTAGCAAACCAAGCGCGTTCGCTTTGGGATCTCGAGCGCTATGCGTGGCGGCGATGCGAACAGCCAGACTGCGGTCGCTGGTCTGGAGCGTCGAAGGGAGCAACCTGTTCGGCGGTAGGCGTAGTGTTGGGCAGCAAGAAACCGGGCGAAGATCGACGGATTCGAGCAGTGTCGGCGCGAGCGAGGATGGGCGTGAGGGACAAGGACGTGGATGCGATGCGAGAGCTCCAGCCGCTAGCGTTGGTGGTAGCGTGCTTGGCGGGCCGCCGACCCCTGTTCGCTTTCTCCGCAAGGCCAGATTGCCGTCCACCGTCTGGCAATTTGGCAGCTGCTATCCTAAAGTCGCGACGTCTCCCCATCCACGACACTTGAAATCCGACCACACACGACCCCTTTGAATCCATCTTACCACTGCACGCACGCATACCAGTCGCCATGGAGAACGTCAAGGAGTTTGCTGAGTACGCAATGCCCTCGGCGCACGCAATTGGGGGCCATGACGGCTAACAGTACCGCGCAGTATGCCCGCCGAGTTCCTCAAGGAGGGAACTCTCTTCATGAACCGCTGCACCAGTACGCCCACCATCTGCAACCGCTCTCCGTCGTCTCGCGCCACTAACTGTCCTGTAGAGCCCGACAAGAAGGAGTTCATCAGGATATCGCAAGCAGTCGGCATTGGCTTCTTGATCATGGGTCAGTAGTGCTGTCCTCTAGGGATATGCATCTCATCTACCTAGCAGTCATCTGACCATTCTTCCAGGAGTTATTGGCTACGTTGTCAAGCTTGTCCACATCCCCGTCAACAACATCCTCGTCGGCGGTTCATAATCGCCTCCCCTCGCGCGAGAGAACATCTATTTACCTTCTATTTGCGTCTCCGGCCATGCGACCGACTCATTTATCGTATTTATTTTGTAGTTGAGCTTGGCGAGTGGAAGCAGAAAAAGGCCACATTACGGGGTTGGACGCTTAGGTATCAGACATGACATATCCATCTCACGGGGCTGTACAATACCGGCATTGGGTCAGCGGGAGTTTGATTATATCCACATCTACATTTTCCATGCCCGCGTGCTAGATATGCATCTGAATGGTGAAACGAATGGTGAAAAACAGGTATGGATACGGTTCAGCAAGACAGCAGCGCTTTATCTTTGGGATGATTGCCGTAAACCAACTACGGTATTGCAAGACTAGATGATCAACCCGCGCCAAACCCGTCCCTATATACTCTAGGATTTCTAGCGCTATTAACCCGTATCGGCATTTGGATTATAGACACATCTCACAGCGAGATGACCCAGAAAAGTATGCGAGCATCAGGAGTCTGCGCAGGCCGAACGCACTTTGTTCAGTCATCGTCCATCATATCGTCGTACCAAATCGGATGTCTTCTGGATCGGCCCTCATGACTCTTGTACAACCGCTCATCATGCTGTAGCTGTGCGTTGACGCGACGGCCAATCTTGGGTTCTGCCTCGTCTTCTTCAAGACCATCATTCCACGTGTGGATTGTACACGTTCCTTGCGATGTGCCCCAGCCATTCCATGATGTTGCTATATAACCATTAGTAAGACAAAGACCATACATAACCATTGTCTCGAAGACTCACCTGCAATCATGGGTGCACTTGGATGCCAGCTCGCATCGCGCACGCACGTCATCCATTTACCCTCATTCCTACCCCAGTAATCGTACGTGCCAGCCAGTAGTTCAGGGTCTCGCGGTCGTGAATTCTTGGTTGCTTTCAACACATTGACCTTGCCGGCCAGAGTAGCGTCCATGTTCCAGATGTATACTGAACCATCGTAGCTACCCGAATACACATATCGCGAGTCTGTGCTACCAGGAGGCGAAAAGTGACATCGGATAAGCGTCTTCAGGACTTTGTGCCCGCGGAAGGTGACAAGTGAACAATCGTGAGGATGCGGGCGGAAGTCATCGTAGTCATAGCCGTTGGCTCGGTACTCGAAGCGTGTAGTGTATGCGTACGGATCGATGCGATCAGCCTTCTCCTTGGACATCATTTTTCTTAGATCCCACAATTTTGCCGTTTGGTCCTTTCCGTTGCTCAACACGTATCGGCCATCTCCCTTGCTGTCGACATATGTTAATCCTTCTGTATGGCCAAGGAAAACACCAGCTTCTCGGCCGTCGCCCATACTTCTCCGGTCCCACACCTTGAGCGTCGTATCGTCGGATCCAGAGTAAAGGATATGCGGCGATTGAGAGTCACCAAAGCAGACTGCATTGACATCGTCCTGATGGCCTGGTATGCGAAGGACTGTCTGTCTTCGCTCAATATCATAGACATACACTGAACTGTCTCCAGTTCCAGCTACAATCTCACGGCCATCGCCTGAGAAACGGATTGACCAGATCTACGCTTTGTCAGCCAACTGTGCGCATGCATACTTATTTTTACTTACACCAAAATGCGAGTGAAAGCCCCGTGTATTCCGCGTGCCTGAGTCGTTGAAGTCGAGCAGATGTGGTTCTGAATCGTCATCCGGATCCGTAGGTGCTAGGCTCACGATACTTCTGATTGAGCTGTAAGCCAAGAAGCGGTTGTCGGGACTCAGTGAAGCATCCGTGATCGTCCACTGCCCACCGTGATATCTTACAGTCTGCAATCGTTCAGCTTTGTAGCGCCTGAAGTTTAGTATTGTCACTCACCTTGTAGTATTTCCAATCATAAGGGTTCGATGTGTCGTACATACGCACTTTAAAGTCTTGTGCGCAGGAAAAGAAGAAGTTACCATCATCCGAAAACTGTCCTGAATAGCACCGCGCATTATAATGAATAATGGTATCGGCGACTGACTCAGGTATCATCTTCTGCTTCAACAGCTTTGTGGCGTTCTTCTGACGCCCGTCACTACCAGTGCCCAGTTCTCGCCTCATAATATCATAGGCCAGCCTCTTTTTCCTTTTGATGGTATCTTCTCTCCGCGGGTTCGATCCAAAAGGCCCCGTTTGCATCAGTTCCCTGCCCTGTTCACTAGGCACCTTTTCCAGCAAATCCCTACCACGGGGGCGACGCCTTCTACCAGAGGCTCCAGTGGGACCGATAGGGTCGTAGCCAGTACCGGGGTCACTGTCATCTTCTTCATCGTCTTCGTCTTCATCATCGAGTCTGCGTCGCCGTAGTAAGGCGCGCTGCGTAAAGTCGGTGGCAAATATTCGTCCTAACCCTGCATGCCCAAGTAACTGCATGATCTGGTCGCGCGTGATCATTACTGGTCGCTGGGGAATGTCTGCGTTGTCTTGCTCATCGTCTTCGTCTTCGTCATCTTCATCATCTTCATCGTCTTCGTCGTCTTCGTCGTCGTCCTCTTCCTCGTCTTCGTCGTTATCGTCGGTGTATTCAAATGCGATCTCCACTCCGCTAAGATTACTTAGTCGTTCAGCAGCATCTTTGTACAACATCAGTATCTGCAAGGCAATCAATTTTCTGGGTGTAAAATACCGTGAAAGCTTGTGTCGCCTTCTTCGTCTTCGCCGTCGTTGTTACCCTCCTCTGCGGGTACAAAGTCCATGTCGTCATCATCATCCTCGGTATCTCGCCAGAATGGGTCGTTCGGATCGTAGACAATGGTTCGGGCGTTATCGAAGTCGCTGGGCGGACTTGTCGGTACATGCGATGAGCTCATGTTGGCGGATTGGGCTACGGAAAGAGTCGCAAGTTATGCCGAGGCGACTTGGTGGTCATGGTCGTAGTGGGCTGGAGCTTTGTAGTAATACCGGCAATAAGCCCTATCGCCGGTTACTCCACACACGCACCTTATCGATATACTAACACCAACGCAGAGCGTCATCAACGGCTTTGCAATCGCAGATCATGCTTCCGGGCCGCGAGCGCTTTGTAATATCGAATTCCAAGACTGGTACGCTTGAAGAACGCTCTCCCAACCCTACCACTATGCAAGAACGGATCATTATCATATCGTGTGAAGTTATACAAGTCGGGCCAAGTAGTCATACATGTGAATTCAGGGTATCAGAGGTATTATGCAAGACGTTTAGGCCAGCCTCAACAAAACAAGTTTAGTCCGTGTCCGTGTCCTGATGCGAGATCAAAAGTTCAGGGTCAGGATCATCATCTTCCGAATCGAAATATCGTTGTTTGGGCGGAGTTGGTTGTTTCGAAGAAGGGCTGATTCTGATGGCAGACCCCGTCATCTCTTCCGCCTGTTCGGCTTGGAATCCATCTTGATCCGATGGATTTTCCGTAGCCTTCTCCTTGCCCTTCCGTTTCGACCCCAGAGCCTCCTCTAGCATGTCTTTACCTTGCATGAAAGCCTCTAGCTCCGCTCCAATAGCGCAAACCAACAAATTCCAACTTCGCGAAGAAGCAAACTCTAGCTTCTTTTCCAAATAGACGATAGTGTTGTCCATTTCCTGAAGAAGTTTGGACGGCTCAGGGGGGTTCTTCCGTCCTATCTGTTGCATATAGTTTTGCAGGCTTGTTTCGTAGTCTGCCACTCTCTTCATAACATCCGACCATAGCTGTGCTCCCTCATCAAGCGCTCCACGATCAGTATCGACCTCTTCGCATTTCTCGGCTAGTCTAGTATATTCATCCTGCCAGTACTCGTGCGCCATTTCGAGTGTTCGCCGCTTTGCAGGAAGAGTGGGGTACGGGGAGGAGGATACCGGGATGTGGTCGGGGTCCGCAGGTTTTGCAAGAAAGCTTGAGACTTCACGATCCAGTAACGATAGTGACGTCTTGTAAGACGCTATCTTTGCTTCAACCGAGTTCTCAGTATCAGCCAACTCATCTAACACCCGCCGATGCCGTCGTTTGAGTGCCCACAGCTCCTCTTCCTTCTGCCGTATTTCTTGTTCGAGCTTCGAGGCTTCTGTCTGTAAATTACGTGTCTTTACACCTGCATCTTGACCCTCTATTTCTTGGATTTTCTTCTCGAGTCTTGTGCGCTTCTGGCTCCATGCCTCTGTCTTCTCCACCGTATTTTGTACTTTCCTCAAATCTTCGTCTAGTAGGTCCAGCTCCTCAGCCTTGATGCTGGCGAGCTGCTTCATGCGTCTAGATATGCCATGTCTTGCCGCTTGCAGTCCCACCTTCTTCCGCCGGGGCTTAGGCCGTGTCTCTCCGTTCTCTGCGCTTTTGTCGCTAGACCTAACACTGCTCACAGTTGGTGTTGTACTGCCATTAGACACCTGGTCATCTGGTATTGTGTTTCCCCCACCGAGGCCAGCCATCAAACCATCCGCCTGCGCATCGAGCAGCTCTTGCAGCTGTTGTTCGAGGTATCGAGCCCGCCGCTGCAGGGCTAGCAAGTCGTCGGGGACGCGAGGTTGCAGTGGGAGACTTGCTTTTGGAGTAGCCCATAGTACTGAAGATGTTACCGGAGGTGGGATGCGTGGAGGCGATGGGGAGTTGTATGCCGATAGCTCATGTTCGCGCGCGTGCGGGTCCTCAAATGACTTTCTAAACCCTGACGGAGGAGAGAGGGAGCCTAGTACTGAATTTAAGATGGACATTACGATTCACCATTAGAATACGATATTGATTGCAATAGAGTCGTAACTGAGTTGCTGAGAGTTTGTTTCTGGGGTTGTTCGCGTGATACAAGTGATACCATTAACATGTGAACGAGTCATGCGCATCCAGCGGTCTTAGTCAGCCGCGTCGTGACGACCAACTTGGAAAACACAGTGACGGCAAAGGACGCTGTCATCCGTACACCGTGCTTCCTACCTGGCAGCACATGAGCCCAAGCACGGTCTATAGTATACTTTTCCGTCGAAATTCGTGTTGATGAACAATAAAGTTATCAAGATATTTCCATGGCGTTTTGCTTCGAGACCCAGACTTTTGCCCATCTCCTACTATCCCGAGAGTATGTGTTAACGAGCGCAGAGCAGATGAAAATTCATTACAGAAACGTAGCACAGTTCAGACTAACAAAGGTGCGGCTTGTCTTGTGAGAGTCCAAGTTCAACTTGCATCTGTCGGCGGGAGCATCCCACTGCCCGCGCTAGTCCCCGATAGGGTTAGCGACCTTTTACCCACAAGCTAAACGAGAGACTGAATTCCACCAATTTCGCGACTTGAGCGACTTCGCGACAACAGCACTAACTCCAGGAAACACCAAATCGTACGCTCTCCAGCCTTCTCATTGTCATCGACAGTTGCTAATCGCAAGTTCAGCAGCCGTATACCCCACCCGACATACAAAATGGCTGACGCTTCTGCCCCCGCTCGCGGCGGATTCGGTTCTCGTGGAGATCGCGGTGGTGACCGTGGACGTGGTCGCGGACGTGGCCGTGGCCGCCGTGGCGGAAAGTCTGAAGTATGCACATACAGCAGCTCAAGGGAAACGATGCAGGAAATTGACAATTGGCACAGGAGAAGGAATGGCAGCCCGTCACCAAGCTCGGCCGTCTCGTAAAGGCTGGCAAGATTAAGAGCATGGAGGAGATGTAGGTTGAACCAGACGGACAAAATTGCAAGAGAACCGGCTGACAACATGTAGCTACCTCCACTCTCTGCCCATCAAGGAGTACCAGGTCGTCGACTTCTTCCTTCCCAAGCTCAAGGACGAGGTCATGAAGATCAAGCCCGTCCAGAAGCAGACCCGTGCCGGTCAGCGTACCCGCTTCAAGGCCATCGTCGTCATTGGTGACTCCGAGGGTCACGTTGGTCTTGGTATCAAGACCTCCAAGGAAGTCGCAACTGCCATCCGCGCTGCCATCATCATTGCCAAGCTCTCCGTCGTCCCCATCCGAAGAGGTTACTGGGGTACCAACCTTGGTGAGCCCCACTCGCTGCCCACCAAGGAGAGCGGAAAGTGCGGTTCCGTCACCGTCCGTCTCATCCCCGCTCCCCGCGGTACTGGCCTTGTCGCTTCGCCCGCTGTCAAGCGTCTCTTGCAGTTGGCTGGTGTCCAGGACGTCTACACTGCCTCTTCCGGCTCCACCAAGACCCTTGAGAACACTCTGAAGGCTACTTTCGTTGCCGTCGCCCACACCTACGGATTCCTTACCCCCAACCTGTGGAAAGAGAACGCTCTCCGCCCCTCACCACTTGAGGAGTACAGCGACATTCTCCGTGAGGGCAAGAGGTACTAGAGGGTGTTTTTGGGTGACATGGGTCTTTTCTAGCATTCCTGGGTTATGGCGCGGGGCATTACATTCAGCACCTCACGTATGTATCCAACGATAGTGCTGGGTAAACTGGCATGAAAATGAACAACTTTCAATGATGACCTTGAAGTTTTGGTTCGATATGTGATTTTGGGTGCACCTGGCTTGGTACTGGCTGTAACCTATGTAACCCAGTTGTGGCCTCAAGGTGTTTGATGTTATGCCCCACTCTATATATGGGCATTGGATACATGCTGCTGGCACAGCCAATCTTGGAAAAAAATGCGACCAGGACTGCAAAAAGTTTTGATGGTGCCTTCTTGGGCGATGGCAGTTGGAGTTTGGCCACTGTGGTTGGAACGCTAGTACAGGCAGCATCAGTATATCAGGGATGAATTATGATGTTATTATTCACAACGCCTTCAATTCCTTATTTCGCTAAAGAACTCAAGCACAACTTGTTCATTCTGATTTTCCTTATTCGCCCTGCAGCGGCTGGCCATTTCCGCCCACAGTGATTGTCTTGGTAACAACATACTCATCAATGCCCAGGTGACTTCCTTCTCTTCCGAAGCCAGACTCCTTGACGCCACCAAACGGCGCCGCAACATCTGAGATGAGACCAGTGTTGACGCCAACCATGCCGACTTCCAGTGCCTCGGCTACTCTGTAGACCCTTTGGATGTCTCGGCTGAAGAAGTAGCCAGCCAGTCCTACATCGGCGGCGTTAGCGAGCTGGACGACGTCGGCTTCGGTCTTGAAGGGGAAGAGACCCGCCACAGGGCCAAAAGTCTCGTCCTTGGCGAGCTGCATGTCCTTGGTCATGTCGCGAAGAACGGTGGGCTGGTAGAAGTTTGCACCGAGATCAGGCAGCTTCTGTCCACCATGGAGGATCTTGGCGCCGTTTTTGACAGCGTCTTGGACGTGTGCGTCGACTTTGGAGACGGCGCGGTCGTGGATAAGAGGGCCGTGTGTGATGCCCTCTTCGTACCCACTGCCGACCTTGAAGTTCTTCACTTTTTCGGTGAATTTTGTGCAAAAGTCGTCGTAGATGCCTGATTGCACGTAGATTCGGTTGGCGCACACGCATGTCTGGCCTGAAGAGCGGAACTTGGATGCGATGGCCCCGTTGACGGCAGATTCGAGGTCAGCATCGTCAAACACAATGAATGGTGCGTTTCCGCCTAGTTCGAAAGAAAGCTTCTTCAAGGTGTCGGCTGACTGCTTCATGAGGAGCTTTCCTACACCCGTAGAGCCGGTGAAGGAGACCTTCTTGACTGTCTTGCTTGATGTAATCGTTTCACCCACTTCTGGCGTGTTTTTGAGCGCAGTGACAAAGTTGACTACACCCTTTGGTATTCCCGCACGGTGTGCAAGCTCGGCCAGAGCAGCAGCAGTGAAAGGTGTCTCACCAGGCGACTTTGCGACAACAGTGCAGCCAGCAGCCAGGGCTGGGCCAATCTTCCTTGTTATCATGGCCGCTGGAAAGTTCCATCTGCGTGTGTTAGCCATGTTTGCTTTTAAACATGCGTGAATACTTACGGTGTGATCAATCCAACAACGCCGACCGGCTCCTTGATGGTAAACACCCTGTTTCCAGGAATCGATGCTGGAATTGTAGCTCCGTAAATGCGCGGGGCTTCTTCCGCGAACCACTCATAGAAGCCTGCGGCGTAAGCGACCTCGCCCTTTGCATCTGCCATGGGCTTTCCGTTTTCCCATGTTATGAGCCTCGCTAGGTCCTCTGCGTTATCCATCATGAGCTGGTACCATTTCCGCAGCATGCGGGAGCGTTCGCGACCAGTAGTTTTGCGGAAGGAAGGAAGGGCTGCTGCTGCGGCAGCAATTGCGGCTTCGGTGTCGGCGCGATCCATCTCAGGCATTGTGCCAATAAGCTTGCCTGTTGCCGGGTCTGCAAGGGATTTAGAAAGGGCTCATGCTCAGGGAGAAGGAGAAAGCTACCGTGGACCTCGAAGGTCTTGCCCGATTTTGCGTCTATCCATTCTCCGTTGACATATGTCTGGTTCTTCAGCAGCGACTTGTCGTTGAGCTTTGTACAATGTTAGTCTAAGCATGGCGGTAGTTGAGAGAAAGCCGCTGCTGCTGACATACAGGTGGTACTGAGTGGTCCATGTTTGCGTATCCTCTCTGGACGATTAATGGCAACGATCTCTTTTGAAAGCTATTTCTGCAAGCTGGCTGTCGTGCAAGTGATCGGGTTGCAGTTACGAAAGAGCGCATGCTGTCTTTGATGGGGATGAAGACAGAATATAAGCCACTGCCACTTTGCCCGATGTTAAAAGGGTGCAAGCGGAGATAATTAGAGCGGATCTAATCTGCCTACAGAATCCAGACGTCAATTGCTAATCACCTTTGGGTGGGCATTGGCGGAGCTGCAACAGCCGATGACGTTTGGGAGAGCTATGGCCAAATGCGGGGTTCGGCGTTCTCTGCGGACTTGAGGTGGGATGGTCGCGGATAACTCGGAGGCAGCTCTGGATGGACATCTACATCATGAAAATATAAGGGAAATTATACAGGCTCTTTGGAACACATCTCCAAAAAAAACTTCGAGTGGCTTCAGGCTTTCGCACGTTTTTCTGTGTACTCTATAGTAATTTGGTGACAACGGCTCTGCACTGTGATGGCGTCAAGAGCGTCAAGGGCGTGTAAGTCGTTGGAAACAAAACGAAAGTGTAAAAATATCTAGTCAGCCATACTGAAAAATATTTCAAACGAGCTAGTATGGCTCAAGTTGCCAAGAGTAATTAGCTAATTATCCAGAAAGTCGAGTTGCTCAGATAGAGGTGCGTTGCTTCAGTACGCTATGGGCGTATAAGCATATTCGAGCCGTCTACAAATTTTTTCTAGACACAGAATTAAGTAAGAGAAACATTACCTGTCACACTCATATTGATTCGACGAGCTGGAGCGCGCAGGGACGTCTCTGGCTGGATGCGCCACACACGGTGGTTGCGATGTTCGTCGCAACACAATATTACGGCACTTGGGTGCCAACGCCGCTTACCACGACGTCCGACCGAACACAATCACCTAATATCGGCAAAGAAGCATCATGGCGGTCGCACTTGATATATTTTCTGAAAGTAGGCGACTTGGAGGTGTAGTCCACTCACAGTGGGACCGCTGGCAGTGCCGGGGTCGATCCACAGACACTTATGCCAATATTGCTGTCAAAAGAACAAACAAAAAGAGAGAATATAGCAGATACAGAGCCTCGGACGATACGTGGTGTGCGCTGCCATCCAGAAGTTTTGCTGATGGAGTCGTCCTGGCACGTGGCGCACGTGCATGGTTCGCCCTTTCCCCACAGATGCCAGCGAGCTCTAAACGCGTTAAGCTTTTAGAGCCGCATGTCGATCATGCAGGAACCGACAGCAGGAAGGGCTGCAAGGGAAAAAGAGAGGGCTCAAATAGCAGCCAGGGACATGCCGGAAGACTCCCGAAAAGTTGCGGAATTTGCTCAAAGTACATGCCTACTTCATTTTTTCGGCTTTTGGATGCATATTGAGCTGTTAGATGTTGAGAAATAAAGCGCATTCGTTGTGGTCGTGATTGCTGCATCAAAGAAGCATTCCCTGCTCTAAAATCGTGTTGGGTTTTAGCGCGGTTAGGTTTGGGTGAGCCAACACTAGGTCGACGAACCCCAACGCTGCGCTCCCCATCATCCACACGCCCCTCAGCCACATCGATCCATTTTGACTTCTCTGCCTCTCTGTAGAGCTTCGAGAGGGTCGCCATTCATACTTTCGTTGTTTGCGCTCATTTTGGCATTCGCTTTGTTCGTGCATCGCGCACCCGGCCTGCGCCCTCGCATTCACAACAACACGACACCAGACCAACCGCCCATCGGCATCGCGCGCCCTATTGCTATCATCGGCGCACATGCAGGAGAATATTCCCTGCTACTAATGCAATCGTGAAAGTTGACAAACAATATATTCGGGCGGTGTAAGTGCACTTTCGCCGCGACGCATCGGATCCCCTTCACTCACAGCGCTTCCCAAAGGAACGCAACAGGCTTCACCGCAAACGAGTCCCTATGTCTAGCCGAGCGAAGCGCAAGTTCGACATCGACCCCAACGCATCCGACCCGGACGATTTTGATTACGACGATTCGGAAAGACGCGCTGCGCCCCAGCGGCGCCGCAACCGAAACACACCGGGAGCCAAGAAAAAGCCCTCGAAGCGCCAGCGACGCGTATACAGTGGGTCTGATATCGACGACGACGACGAAATCGAGTCGGACGACT
Organism: Curvularia eragrostidis; assembly: GCA_020744315.1. NCBI lineage: Eukaryota > Fungi > Ascomycota > Dothideomycetes > Pleosporales > Pleosporaceae > Curvularia > Curvularia eragrostidis. Next base: position 111,633 of record JAIRCK010000051.1, on the reverse strand, counting down.
CCTTTACAGACCGCTCAGAGTCGGAGGAGCCAGAGATCAATCCCGCGACGGGCAGAAGCGTGCGTCGCGCTACGAAGAAGCAGATCAAGTACGAGGAGAGCGAGGACGAAATTGAGGACACAGCATCTGAGGACGACTCACCCAAGCCTGCTTCGCGACGCCGCGCCCAACCATCTATTGAAAAGGCCGACAAGCCTTCGCTGATTGTGAAGCTGAAGATGCCTGACAATGCAGGTCGCAACCTGCGCACTCGCACAGGCAGCAAATCATTTGCGCGTGGAAGAACACCAGAAGTCCACGGCATTCGACGTAGTAGTCGTCTTTCGCATGATATCGAAGAGCCCATTGTCGCGCTCTCTGACTCCGGCAAGCATGTAACCGTCATCCGTGAAGGCACCCGCAGCCCCGAGCCTGTTGCGCGCGCGACAAGAGGAGGCAAGGGCCCAAGAATCGAGCATCCGAGTGCCATCATGGAGGCCTCGCAAGAGACGTCGATGATCCGTGACGACGATTCTGGTCCCCTCGACGCTCTTATTACTGGCACTGAGACGCAAGTTGAGGCAAGCAAAGACAGTTCACCTGCACAGGATGCGCAAGAAGAAGATGCCGAGGGCGAGGAAGACATGGAAGGCGTGATCCAAGAATCTCAGCACGACGAGGAGGCTGCTGAAGACTCCGACGAAGAAGGCCCAGTCACTCGTGGTGGGCGGAACCTAAGGGTATGGTAGTATCTGACTCCAAGTTATGCGCTTGTACTAACACCAAATTTAGAATCGCGCCGCATCGTCCAAGCGCAAACGAGCCGCTGACGAAAGCAGTGACTTTGAACCTCCTCCCGAAGACGACAAGGACGAAGAGCAGTCTGAGTCCGAGGATGAAAAGGACAAAGCATCTGGATCCGAGAGCGCCTCAGGATCAGGGAAACGGTCAAATCGCCTCCGAGGGAAGACCCGTCAGTCTCAGCGTAGCAGGCGCAATTCCTCATCTGATGAATCAAGGCTTGATCAAGATGAGCTACAGGACGAGCTTGAGGACCTGGAATACAATAAGAGACGGCGAATCAGTCGTCGAAAACCCGACGAGGATGTTGTTTACGACTCGGTACCCAAACGACGGGCCCGCAACACAGGTGTAGACTACCGCGTTGTCCGACCAGAGATGAACAACATGTTTGACAACGATGACGACCCACCCGTTTCCGAAAAACCCCGGGGAAGAGGTGGCCGTTCTACTTACAAGAGCTTATGGCGCAGCCAGGGTCCTTTCGGTGGCGGTGTTGAAGCAGGCGTGGTAGCAGGCGGCGACTCTGACAGCAGTGAGGATGAGAACCAGAAGATGCCTAAGCCAGCTGGTGGAATGATTGGCATGACTCCAACAACAGCGAATGCTCCCGCGTTTGGGTTTCCCCAATCTCACAACGCAGACCCACAGCAAGCATCTGGCGGTGGCCCTGCGAACCTGGGCAAGGTCAAAGATAAAAAGGCACTTGCGGATGCTGATCCTCTGGGCGTTGATCCCAACGTCAACTTCGACGGAGTAGGTGGTCTGGACGACCACATCAACAAGCTGAAGGAGATGGTCATGCTTCCACTGTTGTATCCTGAAGTCTTCCAACGCTTCAAGATTACCCCTCCTCGAGGTGTCTTGTTCCATGGACCACCTGGTACTGGTAAAACACTTCTTGCTCGTGCTCTCGCTTCCAGTGTCAGTACACACGGACAGAAAGTCACCTTCTACATGCGCAAAGGTGCCGATGCCTTGAGCAAATGGGTTGGAGAAGCTGAGCGTCAGCTTCGCCTCTTGTTTGAAGAAGCGCGGAAAACTCAGCCTAGTATCATCTTCTTTGATGAAATCGACGGATTGGCACCGGTTCGATCCAGTAAACAAGAGCAGATCCACGCTTCCATTGTTGCAACGCTTCTTGCTTTGATGGACGGCATGGACGGCCGTGGGCAAGTCATCGTCATAGGTGCTACCAATCGTCCCGATTCGGTAGATCCAGCGCTTCGACGTCCGGGACGTTTCGACCGAGAATTCTATTTCCCATTGCCAAACGTCGCTGGCCGACGAGCCATCATCGACATTCATACTAAGAACTGGGACCCACCTCTCAAACCAGAGATGAAGGATCAACTTGCGGAATTGACAAAAGGTTACGGTGGTGCCGACATTCGGGCCCTGTGCACAGAGGCAGCGCTGAATGCCGTTCAAGGAACATACCCTCAAATCTACACTTCTGAAAAGAAACTCTTGATTGACCCTAGCAACATTAAAATCCTAGCAAAAGATTTTATGATTTCAGTCAACAAGATGGTACCTTCTTCCCAGCGAACAGTCACAGCAAGCGCAGCGCCATTGGGCAAGAACATTGAGCCACTGCTGCGAAAGCCCCTGGAAGCGATCATCAAGCGTATCGATGAACTCATCCCAAGAAGGAAAAAGCTCACCGCACTCGAAGAAGCTGCGTTTGACGATCGTGACGACGAAAAAGGCTTCGAGCGCGAGGCCACTATGCGAAACTTTGAAAGCACCAGGATCTTCAGGCCTCGTCTGCTCATCAGTGGTCTCCAAGGCATGGGTCAGCAGTACCTTGGCGCTGCGTTGTTGAACAGGATAGAGGGACTGCATGTTCAGTCTTTTGACCTTCCGACCATCCTAGAAGACTCCACCCGAACACCCGAGGCGGCCATCACGCAATTATTCACCGAAGTCAGGCGGCACAAACCCAGTGTCATCTATATTCCTGCAGTCGACGTCTGGTACCAAACGCTACCCGCACAAGCGATCAAAACCTTCAAGCTTCTCCTGCGTAGCATTGGCGCCAATGAACCAATCATGGTCTTGGGTATCATGGAGCTACAAAGTGAAAATGAGAAACCTGACCGGCAAATGATGATGGATCTATTTTCGTTCTCGCAGACCAACCAGTTCCAGCTCAAGCGACCGGACCAGGAAGGGCGCTCCGAGTTCTTCAACAATATCAGCCATTACATCCGCATGTCTCCTGCAGACTTCCCCGACCCCGATAACAGAAAGAAGCGCGTACTACCTGAGCTGGAGCCTGCACCTATTGTTGAGCCTGTCATTGATCCCAAGGAGCTTGCGGCCCGTGAGAAGTGGCAGAAGAAGCAAGACAGGCTCACACTCAACAAGATGAAGATTGTCATCCAGCCCATCATGGACCAATTGAAGAGGAGTCACAGGAAATTCTTCAAGCCAATTCTAGAAGAAAGCTGGTACTCTTATTTGCTTGATGAACAAGACCCTGACTTTGTCCGCTCGGATTTGCCACGCGAAGAGCAAGAAGATCAGAGTGCCGTGCGACCATGGGAGTTCTCCAAAGACTCCAAGGGTGTAGATGTTCTCCTACACGTGGAGAGTGGCAACAAGTACTACAATCTGGATCTTGGCACGATTGAGAAACGACTTTCAAACGGTTACTACAAGCGCCCTGCCGATTACTTGTTCGATATCAAGACTCTTGTCAAGGATGCAAGGACCTTTGGAGATGCCGAACGAACCCTGAAGGGCAACGAGATGATTACCAACGTTGAAGTCGACCTAGACAACTTCTTCATGCAGCAGAATCCGGGTCTGCTTGCAGAGTGTGAGGCGGTATATCAGCGTGAACTCGAGAGGGAGCGCAAAGCACAAGAGAAGCGAGAAAAGGCTATGGCAGCGAACAAGGACTTTGCTGACGTCGCTCGTGTGCCTCCGGAGCAATCTGGCACAACTGAGAACTCGGGGCCTATTATTTTGGGTGAACCTGTCCCTGGACACTTGGCCATGCCACCCGTAACTCCATCTCGGCCTCCTCATGCCGCGGAGTTGTCGAATGGCACCCACCACACAACCAACGGCTCTACTGTACCTTCCAACGAGGATACACACATGACCGACAGTCAGGATCTGAATGCCCATACGCAGCACGATCTCCACTTTCAGACGCCAAGCAGAATCAGCACTCAGGGAACTCAGACTCAAAAGTCGCAAATGGCGGGTCGCACGTTCATGGCGCCCAACTCACATCCGAACGATTATCACAATAGCGCGTCCACGACGACTTCTGGCCAGAAAACCTCGCACAGGTCTTCCGACAATAAATTTACTCAGAGCAGCAACGGCGTTGCCCCAACCGGCATACCAAACTTCTCAGAGATGATGCCCGAGCCGAGCGGCTCACAGCTTCCCGACACTCAAGGTTCGCCAAATTTCTTTGCTCGACGCTTCCAACTCTTACCCCAACTGTCACCAGAACTAGCAACTAACCATATGTCCAACACAGAAGTTCACTACATCAGCAGTCAACCGTCGAATTCGCAACTCTCACAGTCACCACAACATGTTACTTCGATGCCAGCACCTGCGCCTCCACATCACTCGAATCTCAACCAGATTTTGAATGATGAAGAGCCAAAGCCTCAACTTATCATCGATGATGCGCTGGTTACAGACTTGCATGATAAGCTCGTTCAGTCGACATCTGGTTGTTCACTTGAACAATTAGAGCAAATAAATGCCGCGCTCATGGACGCCATCTGGAAACACCGATCCAATTACAACCGCAACGTGGTCCTTAAGGAGGTCACCGAAGCGTTCAATGTCATCATCAACGACATACAGACTATGCAAGAGATCCTCAAATCGAGTCAAGAGGAAGAAGAGGCAGAGTTACGCAGGCAATATCCTTCCACTCAAGATGACTGGTTTTCACAAACGCAGGCTCGTCGCTAGTACCCCAGCAATCGTTTTGTTAATACCCCTCTTGTCTCGGTTTAGGTCTTTTCGGTTGTCAGAAGTATTCATCGTGCATGGCGTTTGGTAATGCAAGCCATGTCTGGAGTTGTAGCCGTGAGCACACACTCCTCTAGGGAGTGAAAAAAAGGAGTTATTATTATGCCATCTCTCTAAATCTTTCCCTATACATTTTCTCTCATCAAACAACCACTCATGTACTATGACTTTCCTTTTTCTTCTTGTTTTGTTGCTGTATGATGAGCTAGATTGCGTTAGGGCTTGCAGGGGTCTTTCCCTTGGATAAGTGGTGGCTCTCAGCCCTTTTTATCAAAGCGCTTCTGTGGTATTGTAGAGAGTATCAAAGTAGTAGAATAGTTCAATCAGCCAACGCTATCTTTTGCAAATAAACTGCACTCAAATGTTTGGAAAAAAGGTCTTGTTGGTGATGAAAGTGGTGTGTGTACGTGCAGTAACGCCAAGACTGTTGTCCTCCAGGATGAACGAAACCGACTCGCCAGATTGGGGGGTATACAGCATGACAACAAGAGAGAAAATGTCTATCTAAAAAGTTGGTGGGCTGCGAAGGGACTTGCCTGCCTCTTGGCCAGTTAGGCATACTAGTGATCAGAGTGTTCTGAGTGAAGACAGGTCTATTGTCCGCAAGCAACGCAAGGACTTCTTCTAAAAGAAATATAAACAGACATTGACCCAGCTTTTATCAATGAGAGAAATAACTAGAGGCAAACGTCATCTTCCAAAACATGTCATCAAAACAAAATCGTGTATGGTTACACATCATCATTCCTTGAGCAAAGAAGAAAAAAATCAGTGAAATCGAAAGCAGCCATCACACTCACCAGGCCCTCCATTCTCATACCTCCAAGCCTATGTAACCACATTGTTCATACGTGCTCGCTTGGATATTACACATAAACGGATCCTTGCAGTCCCTGTGCCCGAGATCGGTACAGAGCCATCCTGGATATCCGTTTATGCTGGGAGTGCAACAGGACATGGCTGTGTTGGGCTCCGTGTAGTATTTATTTGGCGAGCACTGCGAGCCGGCGGTGGATAAGGCGCTAGGAGTGAGGTATATAGAGGATGATTCCATGACTTTGGAGGCGGGGAAGGGCTGGGGGTTTGATGTTGGGATCGGTGTCGGTATGGGCGATGGTGCGGGCGTGGATGTTGGAGCGGTGATGCTACGGATTATTGAGGATAGAAGGTTCTCTATCGTGGGAATGACGGCAAGTGGATGCGGTGATGTAGTTGTGAGGCTGTATGGAACGGGCGAATTGTTTGACAGGGGAAGTGACGTCGTGGAGAGGCTTGAGTTGGGTAGATCGATGAAGTAGGATCAGCAAATACCATATTCAATGCAAGCCAGCCTGGATTTCCGGGAGCCTCAAGGCATACTGCAACTCGTCTAGGTTCAGTCCCCGAGTATACAGCAATCGTGCCAGACAGGCTGGAAACCAGCCAGGAGCTTCAAAATAAACAAGCAGCACTTGAACTACGTCAGACAACAGGCGAAAGACTTCGATTGCTGCTGGGGCTCGACCATCGAGTAGTCGAATCTAGGGCCGATAATCCAGAGGAAAATAGTAGTGGTGTCATGGCAAAGAGCACTCAATGCGTCCAGAAGCGTCCCGAACCTCCAAAGGGGTGTTGGAGATCAACAAAAGGCGTCACTCTTGACATGAAGGCAATCACTCTTACAGAATGCCAAGTGTGAGAGGAAGAGAGAGGTGTAGGGTACGTGGGTGTCCCAATTAGATGACACGTCAGAAAGGCTCTTCTCGGCCATTTCATTCGTTTCTTTACTTGGCTAGACCATTGGAAATCTCGTTGTTTTTCTGAAATTGATTTTTTTCATAGGTCTCGAAGCGCGCACGATACTTTATACACTCTTTTGTGGCAAAAGAAGCTCTAAACCAGCCACCTTGGGAATGCGCTGGCATGCTTTCGTGCTTGCTTCCTACTGGACGATGGATTGCTTTTTGTACTTTTCTTTTTTCTTCCATTGTCGGCGCGGACCAGCTGACACCAACGTCCTCGCAGCACGGATGCACTCGCCGTGCATCGCTTCTTGAAGGATGTTGGCGTCATTTACAATTTTGAAATAGCATGGTGTGGACAGCGCTCCGAAGAAGCAATTGAGCACGATACCACTCTTTTGTAGGAGACTTGGCTGTCCGAATCCTGTTTCTTTATTCCTTTTTTCGCTCAACCAACTCAGCCGATTGATACGCCATGCTTGATGTCATGGAAAATAAGCGACCGTCTATCCCATGCATTCTAGAAAAGATGGAGGTGAGGATCTGCAATATTGGATGCTTGCTTACATATGCAAGCTTCGGGGAGACTCAGCCTTGTGGGCGAGCCAGTGATGCGGGGTGCGTATCGTGCCCATGCCCTGGGACTTGGCGTTGCTTTTCTCATGCACAGATGTGTTCCCAGCAAAACGGTGCTAGCTACAACCCATAGCCATAATCTTGGTACTATAGGCAGTGATCCTGAATGTACTTCAAACTGACACTATAACTGCTGCGACGCGGTTTGGGTGGTCTCGTGCGGTGAAACGGCGCAGTTGGCGCACTGGGCAATACCTCTCGACGAACAGGACGTCGAGAAGCGATATTACGCTGCACGCGTGTGTTTGGGGCGCAGAGCTAAGTCGGCCTGGACGGGTTTGGCGTGCTGTAGAAACACGGCTATACTGCTGATTATGGGGTATGATGTACGCAGCTGGCCTGTGCAGCGACAGCCACCGAAAGAAAAGGAATTCTTCCGAGGGAGAATTCAGGGTGTGGACAGTGGCTTCAGCTGATTCGCGAAGTTGACGTTCTTGCTCGGCTTGGGGTGTGGACGAATCCTTTGCCCTGATTTTACCCGTTCTCGAAGGCCCGTAATTCGCTTCTTGCCCACCCACTCTCCAGGACAAGACCCCTGTGCATATCCTCGTGGTTGTCCGAGATTGTTGGCATACGATGCATGATTGGCCGTTCTTAGTAGATGGTCCACTGAGATAACCCCACATGGACGGCAGTGAACGGATGCCCCGCGGTGTGGTTGTTGCGCCATGATGGCCTCAAGTTTGCGGCCGCTTAGAAATGTAAAGCAGATTGTTTCAACATATCCGGAAGGTGATCTTGCCGCAGGGGTTCAAGGAAACATACGATACGCCGATAGGTCAGTTCGCCGGACACAACAGGCGACCAGGCTCCCACGATTTCTTTTTTGGGGCACGCGAAAAGGGGAACCTGGACACATGTATAGTGCAGATCAGCTTCACGTGTGTATCTGATTGACACTGTTCATGCATGGTGGAGGCGACGTGCGAGAAAAACAACCATCAGCGTATGCACTGTACTCTGCATACCAGAGCAACGTTGGCGTACCTTGCTTTTGTAAGAAGCGACCGCCACAAGCTCCCGATACCTGTCAACTGTCGGCTGTTGCTTCCGAGTCAGATCATACTAGCCTTTGCATACACTCCATGACTCTTTACACTCGACCAGAGAGTAGGTGGCGTTTCTAGCTGGGCCCGGCGGCGCCGCGCGTGGTGGTCCCTGTGCCGACCTTATGCCTGATTCTATATGGTCAGATGATGCAGAATTCGTCCACCTCTTCCCAAATCGAGCGATTCGGATGCCGTGGAACGGGAGACTTGTTGATGACATGCAGTACACGCAGCCAAGGCGCGCCTTCGCATGCCCGGTGCTAGAATACGCCCACGGCCACGGTAGGTTACAGTAGTGACAATAATTCCGAACCGGCTATTCTTTGTTTCGCATAGAATCCGCTGTCAATACCAAGCTAATGTAGCATCCTTCTCCGTTGCGACTGCGTGGCATGGATACCACGAGCTGCATGTCCATCCTTGCACGTTCCACGCTATCGGTGGCCATCCAACCCTCGCATCCCCCCAGCTTACAGTGGGGCTCACTTCCATGCGGAGATATTCTGTAAGTGCATGCCTGGCCCACTTGCTAACCGTGCATCATCCTCTTGATCCCTAAGATCTGCTACGTCCCGGTGCCGGCGCTCGATCTTTTTCCCTACGCCACCCATTTCCTTTTCCAAATTTCCGTTCCATACTCGAGAATCGGATGATAATACAGTACTGAGCAGCACCGCCGGGTCTTCTTTTTGGCATGTAACATCGTTGACCTCCAGAGACGAGACAGCGTCACCAACCACTCGCTGCAATGACCCCTCTACCCCCACCAGACGCTTTGTCCGCGTCCTTTGTGCTGCCAGAATACATCTATCCATGGTTACGTGCAGTTGTCGTCCTGGGCTTTATCAGTTTCTTCGCCTCGGTGTCCCTTCTCTTGGTTCTCTCATATAAACTGGTGTCCTGGCAAATACGATCGAAAAGAAGCAACCAGTTTGTCATTCTCATCTTTAACCTTCTCCTGGCCGACGTCCAACAAGCGCTCTCCTTCTTACTCAATGTCGAATGGCTGAAGCTGGGATCTGTGGAAATACAAAATCCAGTCTGTTTTGCTCAGGGCTGGCTAGTTTCGACGGGAGATGTAGGAAGTGGGATTTGGTGCCTCGCCATTGGGCTCCATACCTTTGCCTCTGTCGTCCTGAACTACCGACTAAAGGCCTGGTCCTTTTACTTGACCATCTGCCTGATATGGCTTTTTATCCTCGGAATTTCTAGTCTCCCTGTCTTCCTATTCGGAAGAGGAATTTTCGTTCGATCTGGCATATGGTGCTGGATCAGCCACGAAAAGGAAGACCTACGGCTCTGGTGTCACTACCTGTGGATCTTCGTGGCGTAAGCATCTCAATCTCCGTATTGTAGTCATGCTAATTCATCGTGTAGCGAGTTCAGCAACGTCATCATATATGTGCTCATCTATACGATATTGATCTATCGCATCCGCGGAGGGTATTTCAAACCCGAAGAGTCTAAACGAGTACGATCCATTGCCAATCTGATGGTCGTGTATCCTCTTGTCTATGTTGTTTGCACCTTGCCGCTGGCTAGTGCTCGTATGGCTTCCATGTCGGGCAGTCCGCCTTCACTTGCACGCCTTTGCCTCTCGGGTGCTATCATCACCTCCAACGGCTGGCTTGACTGTCTCCTCTACACCTGCACCCGTCGCATTCTGATATTCGAAGACGATCCACCGGCCGACGATAACGGAATAGATACCTTTGCAGTCTTTTGGGTCGAGAAGTCCACGCGCTTCGGTGGTGAATGTACCGTAGAAGCAACTAACGCACATGGAAAGAGTCGGAGAGGTAGAAGCAAGGGCCGGATTACACTGTCCTCTCGAAGTGACAGCTCAGATGATCTGGTCAATACATCCGATATCAAGCTCACCACTACGACAAAAGTCACAAGCGAACTGGCGCGACCTGAAGATTTTGAAGAAATGGAAGCTGAGGCGCGGAAGACACGGCCTCGGACCCCCAACTCACGGTGGAGCACGGAGTCACGCGAGAGTCGAAACTTGAGTCTGGAGGATTTGAAAGCCGCGCACGTCGCTCGTTGAAGGCGCTTTGTTCGAGATCAACCGCATACCGAGATACCCACATCACACCACCGCGCCGCCTCGTATACAAGCCTTGGCTGAGGCGTCGAACGACCCAGACGGAAGAAGCTGGCGCGGCCAATTTACATACGACGACGATTCTCACAAGGGGAGAAACACATAAGCAGTGCACTGTTCATTCGGGGGGCAAGCTATCACTCTACCCTACCCGCTCCATACGAAAGGCACGCCTGTGATATATGTATAATACAGGGTAAAGGGCATTGTCCTCCCTGTCACCATGTACATTACCCCATCTTTTGAGGAAAAACTACGCCATTAGACAGCAGGCTGCAACTCACGTACATAGACCAAAAAGCAATAGACTCGTCCATACTTCACACAATCTAGACAAATACATACACGCAAAAATGTTTTCAATCTCATCCGTGTTTGCTCGCCCTGTCTATTTTCGCACCACGTGTTCTGCAAATACCTATCGCACCTTGACGATATCCTCGCTACCACGTCCCCGGTAACCAAGGACTATACGCACCCATGCTCTTATCTTCCCTCCCCCCTCCCCTTTTCTTTCCTCCTCCATGGGGAGCTCGCACATCCGGCGCTTCGGAAAGCCGAGGCGTTCATGCCTCGCATGTTCAGACAAGGCTACAGCCACAACACTGGCTCTTAGCGTTAAATATCCCTATACATATATATACACAATTATGCTATCGCAGACTATAGTTTGAAAGGTAACGGGGAACAGTGCACTATTTGCGTCATCAACATGCAGACTGACCGATCGCCTAAGGAGAAGGGGTCAACGGGCGTTCCTGGATTGGATTCTTTTGCGAGCGTGAATGTAACATGATAGTGTATCGAGCATGCGAGGGTTATATCTTAATATCATGCATTTCAATAGCAATAGATACCGAAAGAGTGGTTGCATTGCGTAGATAATTTTAGAACACTGCTCGACGCCGTGCTCATTAGAGTTCATGGTAATGTATATATTCGTCGTAGTGTATATGGATCGGCTTTACATGGGTACTTCGTAGGCTCCAAGGACAGCACTCCCAAATCGTCTGAAATTGCAATTCAGCCTTCCCAACATGTCTGCGCCTCGTTTATCGGACACCAGGGGTACTCAACTTGGACCAGCAAGCTCATATCCCAAGACGGCCTAGGAAAGGTATGCACGAACTCCCCAAAGTCCACAAGATCTAACGTCTATACTTCTGCTTTTGCCGATCCGAAAAAAGGTTCATAAATCGTATGAGTAATGATGATGTGCATGTGTCATCAGGTGTAAACAAGCGCTTTCGGCTGAGTCAAACCTTAGATGGAACATGCTGACTGCAGGGCATGGGCCAATCTCATCATTAGATGCCCACCCAATCCATCCATGACTCCAGAAAACGCAGCTGCCCCTGCCTCATATGTTCCGCAAATTCCTCAAAGTTGATCAGACCACTGCCCTTGCGATCGTTGATCTCTTGCTCCACACTCTCAAGTCTGGCTAGCATGATCAAATGTAAAGGAGATTGAGGATCCATGGCCATCGGACGGATAGAGCGCAGCAGTAGCTTCATCTGGTTTCCCTCGACATGCTCGGGGTCCGTCGAATAACTGATATAGGTGCCCCTGCACTGAACGAGATCTGTACCTTCCAAGTTTTCGATGGAGAGAAAATGACGCCTTGGGAAATTAGAATCCCACTCCAGCGTGAATTCATCTGTTGTTGGCCCTCCCGTTTCAGCAGAGCACGACATTGGTGCACGTTCGAGGACCACCTCAGAAATAGCAGCCCCAGGGTACAGTTCTAAGCCATCATGGGCTGCACACACAAAGAAGCATCGCTCGGGATCTGAATCTTCATGTGTCGATATCGAGTATTCGTCAATGTCAGAAGCTGTATCAGTCTCCAAAGAACTACACGAGCCAGTCTGTGAATTCGATCGTGGATATGTGAGGGAGTTTGGTCGAAACTGAGGCATGGTAGGGTCTCTGTAATCGGCAGGTGCATCTTCACTCGAAACAGAGCGCGAAAGCCACCCCTGCCTATCTGCACAACTCATGATTGTACTTATCGCCTCTTCCCGGAGCTGACGTCTACACAGAAACATGTTCCATATTGTAATATTGTCAGCGTTTGTTGCCTCGCGGTTCTTGACCGACTTAAGGACCTTTGCTTCAACAGAGTCGTAGGTCGCTTCTATTGCCGCGCGAGCGTCCTTTTCGGAGCGCGATCCGCCATGACTAGGATTTGTGAACAGGCTTCGTATGTTCGGCTGTCCATAGTTTAGCGTCCAGCAGAACTTTTCCACCATCCATTTCGAAAATTGAACAATGCCGACCCGAACAATGACTTCCATATCAGCCTTGCCAGCCGTGAACAGATGCGTAGTCAAAGACTCGATATCGCCCGCTTTTGTTCGGCGCTCACCGCGAGTACTGCGTGCGTCCATAGCCATGTCCTCCTTTTCGAGAAACAATGGGTTCAAGAGTTCATTGAATCCTTGCTGTGTGACTTGATACAATACTTCTTTGCCAAGATCCTGCTCAGGTTCGGGTATCTCGTATCCACCCCAACGCTCTCCGACCGGTCTGGAAGAAGAGGCGTTGGATCGTGTCTCTAGCTCCACATCCTCTTGGAAGCGGACTCTGGAAGATGAACGTGAGCTTATGTTCCGTGGGCGTTCCTCAGTCGTGTCCACAGGGTCGCCATGTTCAGTCAGCTCTTCAAGTGGGCTCTGACTATCTGCTCCATCTGGCTGTGTGAAGCCTTCCTCTTCGTCTACATAGTATTGTCTGCGAGCCCATCTGCGGTTCAAGATGTTGACTTGCTGCTCATCGGATACTTCGTCGGGCACAATGTGCTCAAGGTCGGTCGTCCTAAGGATCTCATCTCGCTCGGCGATGTCGGTGTTTCGCTCGAGCACAGGAGGAGTTGTATTTGTGCCATTTTCTTGCTTCTGTCGCAAACGGGGGTTGTTCGTGTTGGAAGCATTCATGCTACGGGGTGGGAATGAAGAGCCTAGGGGCTGGCTAGACCGGATAGTTTCCAAGGCACTACGCACAGTCACCTCTTCGGACAGCTCCATAATGTAGTTCCGGGTAGCTTCCTTCTCGATGGAATAGTAGGCCCTAAAAATGCGCAGTATGTCTTTGCGCGAAACATAACCGTCTCCGTCAATGTCATATCCGTCAAAGAGTATCCTGGCCTTCACTTCTACATCTGTGGTATGCATCCCATCAAGTCCTTTGATCCATTCTTCAAAGCCTATTAGTCCATTCTTGTCTGTATCGTAGTATGCGAAAATGCGGTCGTAAACGAGATTCGGTGCGGCGGGGAAGCTATTGTAGCGCGGCACGAATGCGTGATTGAAATCGCGTCGGTCGATGGCCCATCCCACGTTGGTCGGATCCTCTAGCCACTCCGTTCCTGCCAGACAAGTGAACTGATCCCACAACGCCTCTACCTCTTCAGCTTCCATCTTAGTCTCTGCTACCAGACGCCTCTTCAGTGCCGAATCGATCGAGAGGTTCATCATATGAGGTTTGCCGGGGTATATGGGCTCTTGCTTCTGTAGGCTGAGATAGCCTGCAGGTACGCGTATCTTGTAGAAGATGTGGTTTTTGTAATGTGAGTTGGTTGCTTCGCAATTGGAGCATAGGTCGAAGTCTGGACAGTTTGCACAATGCCACCGGGTTCCCCGAATAGGCTTCTCATCGCAGCCATTGCATGTAATTCCACGATGCACCACGCCCTCAAGCCTTGCGCGGTCTTCTGCAATGTGGTATAGCGTACGTTGGAGGGTTTGGCCCTCTGGGTCAATGGCGTCGTCGTCCGGGTCGTCATCAGACCCCAGAGACAACTCTGTGGGCGCGACGCTCTCTCCACCATCCAGCGCAGGGCTATCCGCATTTCCAAACATTTGCGCATGCCATGTTGATGCGCGGGTCATTGCGTCGCGATCTAGTGCTGGATTATTCGGATTGTGGTCGTTCAGCCATCCCAGAAGAGCATCGGTCTCGGATGGAGAAAGTGCACGGTCGGGCGAGTGCACCACCAGCAGCCGGTCGAAGAACTCCTCATACGTGCGTCCAGTGATGTGACTTATGGTCTCTTCGCTTGCGTCTGGCTGGGCGCTTAAGATGATGCCGCGCAGTTCGGTAGGGGTGATCAAGTTGTGAGGATCAAGCAGCACTCTGGTATTCAGAACGTGATACTCTCCCAGCACCGGTAGGTCCAGTGGCAGCGCGGGCGGTGCCGGTGCCGAATCTCGTGGACGGCGTCTGCGAACAGCATTACTCCGGTGTAGGCGCTCACTGGGAGCCGATGCTTGGAGGGTATTGTAGATAATATACGCTGTGGCTGCGGCCGATAGTCCTGTGAGAAACAGCACCGCAGGTCTAAAGCGAGACACAGTCGAGGGCGTTGATGCCGTCATGCTCAGCAGCAGAGGCCCGAGGGTGGCGCTATAGGAATAGAAGAATGCTTTTTGGGAGGAACATGGCAAGTGAGACCTCTCAAAGATACCATAGCTGTCTGGTGGAGCAGTTCATAGCAGCAAGAGCTTCCAGACGCACTCTGTGCAACGGAGGATGACGCTTGCCGTAAGGCGCCAAGACATTGCTTATTCAGCAAACCACCCCAATTACGGACTTCCGCAGCCTCGCATTGGACAGAACACCACGCAGCCAAATCAAGCACTTCTAATGTTGCAAATCTGTATTCTCATTTCTCATTACTACCACGCCGAGTGTCCTCCATCCATCCTTAGGTCCGCTCCAGTCATGAATGAGCTCGCGTCGCTGAGAAGAAAAACGGCAGCACCGCGGTATTCCTCTGGCTTAGACAAGCGGCCCAGCATGTTCTGGGTCGGCCATGTATCTCTGCGCTCAGGATATTTCTTGAACAGTTCTTCCACCATGGCCGTTACAATATAACCGGGTGAGATGGTATTAACACGGATCTTGTGCTCACCCCACTCAGAGGCCAGGTTGCGCGCGAGTTGGATTACGCCTGCTTTGGAAGCGTTGTATGCTGAGCAGATGAGACCCTTTTGTTCGTGTTAGCAGAGAACCACAGCAATTCATGGGCATCTTCATACCCTGTTTGCGACGGTGCCACTCATGCTGGCGATGAGAACAATACTTCCGCCATTGCCAAACTTGATCATTTGCCTCGCAGCCGCTTGAGCCGTCATCATACACCCCGTGATGTTAACTTCGAACATGCGGTTGGCATCCTCAGCAGTGTACTCTAATGCAGGCGTCTCTTGTTGAATGCCCGCCGCCGCAATCAATCCGTCCAGCCTTCCCTCCTTGGTTGCAATATCGTCGACGATCTCATTCAGCTTCTTGACGTCTCTCACATCTATTTGACGGTATTCGAGCGACGTTCCAAGCTCCTTCTTTGCTCGCTCCGCGATCGGAGCAAAGTCCGGCGAGGGCTCCGGAAGTCTGTCAAGTGCGTAAACTGGAAGCGCGTATTAGTCGACAGATCCCATGCCTCTCCATTTGTATGGATGAGGTTACCTCTCGCGCCAGCTTCTAGCAATGCTTCAGCTTGTGTGAGGCCAAGTCCTCGAGCCGCGCCCGACACGAGTACGACCTTGCCGGCCAAGGTGAATTCGGGTAGCCCGTGTGTCGCAGGCATAGTTTGGATCGTTCTATATTACAAGTACAAGACACAAAAGTAAGAGGAGTACGAGTTACAATGGACGCTGAGGAGCTTCCTGGGGAAGGTATTTATACAGTAGAATGTATGCACGATGGCTCTGTAAACTCTACGCAAACCGGGGCTACTGTGGATTTATGTATCGGTCCCAGGCGCCTTTCCAGGTCACAAGCTTCTTGCGGAGCGAGTCTGGCCGTGGCTACCCTTCCTGGTCTGCATACGTTGCACGATTAGGGTAGAGTTCAAGGTGTATTTGCGGGGAACAATGTCCGGCAACTTCGGGTATTGCCTAATCGGGCATTCCGAAACCTTGCCGCGGGGTGCTCGAGTTGGGGTTTGGGGACATGAGCCAGGTCTGTTCATAGTTTGGGCTTCGGGCAATGGAGTGTCTGGGCCTCGAGACGAGTGCATTATCCTCGGATGTTGGAAACTAGTACAGGAGATCGATAAAGTATTTATACCTGCCCAGATCGACGTGTCAAAAGCGCATGCACATTGAGACAAGACCCTCAGCGTGCACTTCGAATATAAGCCTACTACTTGTCTCTATCCTGAGTGGTTCCGGATGTACGCCAAATATTTGAGAACTGCACAGGGTACCGGCTGCTCCTTCACACAATTCTGCTATACGGGTGCATAGAGACAATGTCGCGCACGCGGGTGCATTGTTCAGACCTTCGTACCTTGAGTATGCGATGCGTGGGTCAATCGCATCATCTGGTAAAGTACTGTTCATCATTACCGGTTCCTCAATGACACATGTCATGAGTTTGTTAAGTTCACTTGCTCGTCGACCGTTCCGGCAATCCGCACAGGAACGCCCCTCTGCCGATTCAAAATGCGACACCTGAGCGGCCTCGCCAACTGCGCCTTCCACTGCGCCATTGAACATAAGGGCCTGATCACTCCATAAAATCCTCAAGGCTACCCAAGGCAAAATGGCGTATTCAGGCGGTCGTACGATGCCTCGGCCTACTATTGCATAGTAAAGAGGCACGGCTGAATCCCAGCATACGGCACAGTTAGCTCTGTGTCGCAAAGCGCCGGCCAACGGCCTCAACAGCGCAGTAAAGATATGAGACATCGAAAAAGATGGGGTTTTTTGCTACATTGAAGGAGCAGGAGGTATTGGTTATCACATGTATCGATGAGAAGTTTGGACTTGCTCGAATTGTGGTGTGACCTCGTCTCCGCACGACGCGGTTATTTTTACGGTAACGACAAGGAAGGGCTCTATTTCTGTGACCCTGAAGAAAATCTCAGTAACCCGAAAGATCAAAGAAAAACAAAAAGACATCTCAGTGACATCTCTGAGGCAAACACCAGGGCGCCTTGTTCGCACAGACAGCGAGGCTGCCCCCAAGGCGAACGCGCTACTGAGGGGCAGTGCATGACCCCCACTAACAACAACCCACACCATGATCCTAATATAGGCGCCGGAGTTCAAAAGATAGACGGTAATTTGACCCAGATCCTGCTTAGGCGCTGTCCCTAGACAGGCGCATAACAAAATTGCGCATTATTGCCGCCGCGAGGCTGCGCATCATAGGTTAGGGCAGGGCGCCTATGCAGGTCAGGCAGGCGGGTAGAGAGTACGATGTATAGTGGGTATGTTCGTGCCGCAAAATGTCTACTGTCTACTGAACAAGCATTTTTGTTTGTGTCTCGAACTATACATTTGAGGGATCCATCCTCTTATTTGCCCTCCATACAAACGTATATATATTACTTTTTACTAGATTTTGACCCTGCCCTACCAGCCAAACTAAGCTCACAATGGCACCCACCACCTCACCTGACTTTTATCATTCCTTTAATCTCGCTACTCTCGTCCAAAAAAGGTCAAATTCCTGCGAAGTCAACTACTCAAGCCAGTGCTCGACCCATCGCACTGTCCTCCTTATCGTCTCTATTTTTGTCGGCTCTTTTCTCTTCATCGGCTTCGCCATCTCATGCATAATCAAACGGGGTCGAAACAAAGCCATAAAACACGCCCAGGCAATGAGCGGATATCCCGCCGGGGAACTCAGGTTGATCACAGATGAGGCGGGCTTCCCTGTCGTAGCGAGGGTGGCAGTGGCGGGAACGACAAGAGATGGAGATCTGGGCAGGATGGAGCCGAATTGGATGAAGGGGGATGCGGGTGATGAGAGGGGCGCGAAGAGAAATGAGGCGCCTCCGCCATATATGCCAAGGACACCAGATGCTGTTCGCATAAGGAGTTGAAAGAGAATAGGAAGCAGTCGTTGGACATGAGACAAGACTTCGAACCTTCCACACAACAATATCGGGATGGCCATTACATTACGAACAGGAAGCCGCCTCTTCCAAGACATGCGGAACCACCCATCACTTGATTGGCTATATCTCCAACTATAGCGGGACAGCTATGGGCTAGCAAGACAATACCTTCAGTGAGACGGAGTCGGGGCATATTGACTACCAACGTTCGTCTGCACTACCGAGACACAATGTCGCGAGGCGGCACAAATATCAACTGGCAGATCCATTACATTGAATGCTATAACTATCAGCGCCGAAGACATGAAGGTATGGTTGACGTCCCGTCAGGGCTTTAGTGGGCACAATATTGTTCACTGAACAGTTCCCCGAAGCTTCCGAAACGGGTTGGAAATGATGAAGGACACGCCGCAGATGTGCATTTATAGAGGTAGTAGAACTTAGGAACTAGCGATGTAGACAGGCCATTCTTTATGCATGCTCTCCATTCGAAAGAAACTCTTGACACAATAAACGTTCGAGAGCAATTCTAAGGCGTGACGTGAGCGAGTCAGCCTGGTGTTGTTTCCTTGTTTTCACAGCGACTCGTCATATTCTTCTGGTATGATACCTAGTGACACGGGTCCGTTATACGTCAACGATGAAGCAAGCTGAAAAATAGTGCGCTGCAGTTGGTTAGCGTCCTTACTGTAGTTTTCAGCTGCGTATGTTCGATGCAGGTGCACTAGTGTCGGGTCCCAGCGAACCCGATTACGTTTCTCTTACACGCCAACAAGCTGAAGCTAGAAAATCCTTCCGACCAGTACTGTATACTGCAACTCCTTGTGCCTGATCAGCGGTGTTGGATCACCATGATAATGTTGATGGTACTCGAGTTTTGCGCTCTTGCTCTCGCGCGCTCCGCACACCGCCTGGGTGTTTTGCTGAAACAAGGCCGCAATCGACCCCTGACTCTCTGCTGGAGACGAAACTGAGGCGACGAAAGTACAAGGCTGTCCGAAAACGGCATACGACGCGACGGCACGGCACCGTACCCTCCTAGAAATGAGGCCCAATATGGCTTTCCTTACCAGCGACGGGGTTGATTAACCGAAGTTCACGACTGGCTCAAGTAGACAGGCGGCGCGAAGGCTCTCTGAGCTACCTCGAGGACGTTTGGCTGGTCGTTTTCCTGATTTTGGCCGCCTGGTGCTAACTTCACCGATATCATCGATATCATCATCTAGACGAGCCGCGTGTGCTGCTGGCGTCTTTCTTCTTGTAGACGTTGGCAGCTGATTTGCCGGGCTACATTCCTGCGCTAATTGCTTTTGCAACCGTGCTCGGCCGGTAGAAAAGGCCCAAGAGAAGCGGGACGAGCACTCTCTGCAAGCAGCTCGAGAGACCCAAAAGCTGTGCTACGCCCCTCGCGTGTCCAGGTACGAGTTTCGAGCTGTTGCGGGCTTGCCAGCGCCGCCAGTCACAGGTACTTTTGAGTAGCGTCAAGTCTCGGCCTTTTTAAAGTTTTGTCTGACTCTAGACCTCCCTTCCGCCAAGGCCCGCCGCTGCGTGGCGTGTTCTCTCCGCCTCATTCTACCCAGCCCTCAGCTATCTTCAGCTTGTTCCCCGAGTCCTTCCAGACCCTTGAGCGACGACGTCTCGTTAGCTAGGTTCCGTCCTTGCCATACCTGCCAAGGCGCCAGTCCGCATCCGGCGTAGACAGCTTCTGCGCTCCACACTCGGGCACGAACCTCTCTCGCTGTCATCTGTACGCGCCAGTTCAGCAAGACTACCCGTCGACTACCGCCTCTTCCTTCTCTGCATACCTTTACCGTTCTGCTGGATCTCCTCCTTTCCCCGCTCGTGTGTGGCGCATTATCAAGTAAGGCTTTTATTTTTGCTCGCTCTCCATAGACCTCCCCCCTTTGTCGTCATCAACAGCCCCTTCATGGGCAGCCGCCGCCCAGATGCAAGTATGAGACCAAGTTTGGAATCACCACCATTGATTGCTACGCTGCACGAAATTGTGCTTTCGGGAGCTAAACATCAGTGCTGTCCTACCATGAGGTGCTTCTCCAGGCAAGACCACCGTACCACAAGAGTAGCACGGCAGCAAAGTCATCTTTGCCAATACGAGAACATGGCTTTCCATGTGAAGGCGTACTCGCGTGAGGAT
The DNA here is from genome assembly GCA_020744315.1 of Curvularia eragrostidis. Lineage (NCBI taxonomy): Eukaryota > Fungi > Ascomycota > Dothideomycetes > Pleosporales > Pleosporaceae > Curvularia > Curvularia eragrostidis. The sequence goes on along the minus strand of JAIRCK010000051.1, from coordinate 91,316 downwards.
CTGCGTTGGGAAATGGCTGGAGCTGGCAATGTGGGGATATTTCAAGAGCAACACACTGCTCCCTCGGCATCTTTTTGCATCTTGTCACTCTTGCTAGAATTCCATTGCTAACCATGGTGCCGTTAGGTCTCTTTTACCCCTCCGTTGGCGCTAGTGTCGGGCCGTTGGGTGACGTTTCATCTTTCTGGAGAAGGCCGAAGAAGGGGTTGAACATCAAAAGGGTCTTGTTGAACAAAGGACGTTCACGTGACGCCCGGGCACGCTCGGCCATACCAATCGTCGATGCGGGCTGTGCTTCAGTCGTAGCACATGAAAGCGCCTGTACAAGCATTGGAATAACGTCGCCCCGAGAATCGCATATCGACTCGAACAGTGGTCATCCTGTCCTGAGCGGCATATCTTTGAGCAACCCTACTTGCGTCCAGTCTCGTCATGTGGATGCGCTAATACCGAATTTGGCTCCATCTGTACAACATTTTCCATTCTCACAAACCAATCTTCCAGTTGACCTCGGACCGACACAATCTCTTCCAAGTCGCTTTGCGAATCCGGACAGCATGTCTCAGAGCCGCACCAATACCATTGATTCTCAGACGTCGGCCCCCTACATTGCGAGCCGGAACAGCAGTCAAACAAGCTTACACCGTCAAGAAACTCAGGATGGCGGGCCCGAACGCCCGTCGACCGCATCCAACCGTACACCTGGCTCTGTGTCTCAATCACCAGCAACCCTCGCAGGCTTGGGTACACCTGCAAGCTCCACGGCGGGGTTATCAGGGGTAGTATGCAATGTACATCGAACTACTGGCAAGGAGCCCCATCCGCTCGTGGGCGCAACAACCACTATCTTAGGGGACAAGCTCTATGTTTTTGGTGGCCGAAGACTCTCACGAACCAGGCCGCAGCTGACGTCGGACTTGTACGAACTTGATCTCATTAAGCGCCACTGGACAAAGGTCGAGACCAAAGGTGATATACCGCCTCCACGGTATTTCCATAGCGTTTGTGCGCTTGGAGATACTAAACTCGTGTGTTACGGTGGCATGTCGCCTGCAAACCCCACTTCGAACCAAGCCACCTCTGTGATACAAGGTGCGCCCGCTGACGTTCAGCCTGAGGTTGTGGTCATGTCGGATGTCCACATATACGATGCGCCTACACGGACATGGATGCATGTTGCTACAAGCGACCCGCCGCAGGGTCGCTATGCTCATTGCGCTACCATACTTCCGAGCTCGGCCGTATTTAGCTCAACAAGCGCTGCAGTGACTGCTATACGGCACAATCCCCCTTCATCGAACCCAAACCAAGGATCACTGGGTGTTGAGCTGGATGGCGAGGGTGGCGCGGAGATGCTCGTTGTGGGCGGGCAAGATAGTGCCAATCACTATATCGAACAGATTAGCGTCTTCAATTTGCGAAGCCTTACGTGGACGGGCACCAGTACACTGGGTAGGAGCTGTGGCGCATATCGAAGCGTCGTTGCTCCATTAACCAGTATCCACCCAGATGATATTGGCGAAGGACGACGGCGTGGTGACGAGTCAAGAGCGCCTGACGAGCAGGAACCCAGTCAGAGCTACGAGTCATCGATGCTCATATACTCAAACTACAATTTTCTTGACGTTAAACTTGAATTACAAGTACGTCATGCCGATGGCACGCTTTCTGAGAAGCCAATGCAAGGCAACTTTTCGCCGCCCGGTCTTCGCTTTCCCAATGGCGGCATCATCAACAACCACTTTGTAGTCAGCGGAACATTTTTAACTTCTTCAAAGCAAGAATATGCCCTCTGGGCTCTTGATTTACGTACGCTAAGCTGGGGACGAATAGAAGCGGGGGGCAATATCTTTAGCCAGGGAAGCTGGAATAGAGGCGTGTTGTGGAATCGGAGAAACAGTTTCGTGATTCTGGGCAACCGAAAGAGGAGTCTGGTTGAAGATTACAATCATCGGCGCATTAACTTTTCGAACATGTGTGTCGTGGAGCTCGAGGCATTCGGCCTCTACGACAACCCGCGTAAAGTTACACCCTCGTCGGGATTCCAATCCGTAAGCGCGCCACCAATGCATGACCGGCTTGACGTGCTCGCCGGTGGCCGCACACTTTTACCTGCAGCAACCGAACTGGGACAAATGGCCCTGGGCATGCGAGAGTTTGCTGACATGGACTTCCTGGCTTTGAATGGCGAACGCATTCCTGTCAATTCACATTTGATTGCTCGGCGCTGGGGCCCATACTTCAACCAGCTTCTTCGAGAAAGTGCACAAACTGCAGAAAAGGAGAGCGCCGAGGCCGCCACCCTTAGACCCACTGCTACCATGCATCCATCGCGCAACTCGAGCATAACCATCACACCCTCTATCCGAACAAACTACTCGGCAGCTACAACACTCACTGCCAACACTATAACGGCATCTGAGGCTACAGCAGTCTCGACAAATTCTTACTCCACATTGAGCCCGCCAGAACCTGCATCACACGCACCCTCTCAACGTCCTCGAACACTGTTTTTACCCCACACTCATCTTACACTTCAAGCCCTCATACACTTCCTTTACACAAGCTCTTTGCCCCCACCAAACTCACAATTATGCTCGCCACAGATACTCTGTTCTCTACTTCAACTGGCGCGACCATACCACATTGACGGTCTTTTAGAAGCAATCATCGAACGTCTGCACACCTTGCTCGACAACCGAAACACAGCGGCAATCTTCAACGCCGCAGCGATGGCAGCCGGCGGAGGATCGGGTATTGGTTTCATGAGCGTTAACGGTGTATCTGGTACAAACGGCACAACGAACGGCCTTTCTGCCTCTCAACCAAGTAGCAATACCAGCGCCGTCGATGTAGAACGCAGTCTCGATGCAGGCCTTCGTGCGCTCCGCCTCAACACCGACGTAGAACGACACCACGACGATGAAGTCAGCTCAGCCGTATCTGAATCAACTTCTGCCTCGGCATCGGACAGTGGCCTCGGAGACGGCAGCATCATCGAAGAAAGAGAGATTTGGAACGGAGAAATGAGCGCTGTCGTTGGGCTGCAGAAGCGTGGCCTCAGAGGACTGATGGAAGGTCGTAGGATTCGCGAGATGGGCCGAAGTAGAGACAGGAGTAGGGACGGCGGTGGTATGGGCAACGGCGATGGAGTCGGGCTTGGCTTGCAGGGTGCTTGATTATGATGACGATCATGATGACGATGAGTAAAGAGAAGAATAGAAGCAGCAGAAGAAAGGAAGAAGGAAGAATGTTTGTTCTATGATATCGCGGTGGAGCCGGGAAGTCATTTTTTTTATTTTTATTTGTAAGACGTTGTGGGGAGGTTCTGACTGAGTGGACATTCTTGCTAGGAGATGTTTTGTTGTAACGTCCAAAGGTTTTGTCCGAGGATGACTTTGATGATGAATGAATGAAGCGTTTAAGAATGTACTATCTTGCAGGACACACCGCATGACGTGATTTCATTTTCCCAAGTTTTTTTTTTATTCCCCGGACTTTTCCCCGGATTGCCGTCGCCGATATCGCACAGGTACTAGTTGCATGTTAGTGGAATGGGAGTTTCCGCGGCTGTATTGAGGCAGGAAAACAAGACAGGAAAGTTTCCACAAAGTGTACATGTCATTATCATGATTGGTATTCTCTCATGGCCCATGTTTAGTAGGGACTAAAGTGTCTAAGCTATCTGTCTTACAAATCCAACTCCCACCCGTGCTTATCAAGCGCCTAAGCCGCAGTAGTCTTCTCCTTGGCCAGCGGTGTGAATCGCAGGTAAGGCTTGACGATGCGGAAGTCGGGGAAGAGGTCCTTGGCCTGCTCGTTCGAGACGGATGGGTGCACAATAACGTCGTCGCCGGGAACCCCTGCAAAGATGAATGGTTAGCATTCACTTTTGTAATTACGGAGTCAAAAGCCACTTACAGTTGATAGGTGTGGTAACCCTGTGCTTGTCACCAGTCTGCAGACTGTCGAGGACGCGCAGAACCTCGGCAGTGTTGCGGCCGGTGGAGGCAGGGTAGCTGAGGATGAGGCGGATGGTCTTCTTGGGGTCGATGATGAAGACGGAGCGGATGGTAAAAGCGATGCCCTTTTCGTCAACGTTTGTTGCATCCTGAAAGAAGTCAATCAACTGCCCAACTGTATGGAACATTTATGTCACTTGCCTGATGGTCAATCATGTCGAACAAGAGACTGACTTTGCGCTCCTTATCCGCGATGATTGGGAACTTGAGGTTGCTGCCCGAGATCTCGTTGATGTCCTTGATCCACTCATCGTGGCTTTCGATAGAGTCGGCGGATAGACCAATGAGCTTTGCGCCACGGCGAGCAAACTCGGGCTCGAGCTTTGCGAAGGCACCGAGTTCGGTGGTGCAGACGGGAGTCTTGTCAGCGGGGTGAGAGAAGAAGACGACCCAGTTGTCACCAATGAACTCGTGGAAATCAATGGGCCCGGCGGTGGTCTCGGCCTTGAAGTTGGGAGCAGTGCTACCCAGACGGAGAGGCTCTGCACGTCCTTCGGCCATTGTTGTGTTCTGCGCGCATTGGCGTTAGCATTGCTCTGGGGAATGGCGGGGTATGCATGGAGGGGCAAGGAGCTCTGGTACCTTGAAGTGGGGTGTAAAGACTACGCGTGTTTGTGAAGTTTATGCGATGTCCTGGGGAAACCTGGAAGAGGAGGAATGGTGTATGAGTGATTGAGTGAGAGAAAAGAGCTGACGATGTTTGACGGGCGCCTTTTGGTCTCTCCAGAGCCCTTCTCCTTCAGCTATTAGCGCATATGGCGCCATCGTTCCTCGTCACGTGAAACTGGGATATCTTTTCTGCCACGTAGTCCCTCCGTATCATCACGAATCACAGACCCCACGTCTCCGGCGGTGTCTAGTTGCCCCTCGCGCCAAGCCTTGCGTCATCAGAACGGCAAAGGCGAGATCGTTCATTACTCTTTTCGGAACTGCGCGTAGCCTCATTAGGATGAACCCCTGTCGCTATGAAGGACCTTGCCTGCTCTAGTGAATCCCTGCTGCACCATCTCTTCTCGTATTGGCAAGTTGCTGTGTAAGGACATACGTGTTAAAGGGGATACAAGAGAGTGAAGAAAAAAAGATCATCGATCTGGCTATACAGTGACGTGACAATAAATCTATTTGCGAAAGGTGTTTGTGGTCGGCCTGTATTGCCCGAACAAACTTTTGTCCTAGTACTATACACTGTGTTACTCATCACATGATCTCGGTATTCAACAATGCGTTCATCTCAAATAACCTGGACTCGAATTGCAAACGACTCGACGAAGGTTTTGTGGAACAAGGTCCTCTCCCAGGAAGAGAAGATACTCGATCTTTTAAATACGTCACATGTTGCAAGAGTGAGGTAGTCCCGATGGCACATATTTTATTGAAGGAATCATTATACATGAACACAAGAATGGAAAACTCAACGGCGAAAGGTTCCATATCCCTTGTAGTGAGCTGGTGGACCACCTGGGCGTGTCCACAGACCATCATAACCCTCATCTCCCAACCTCTTCTTTCCATGCTTGGAGCCAGAGTGATCTGTCACCAACCGCTGACACCTGCCACAAAGTCTCAGGCTACACTTCTGGCATGTCAACATGAAAAAAGTCTTTCCTTCCTTGGCCCGACAGACTGGGTGTGACTTGATAGGACAGACATCAGGACCTTTCTTGGAGTCATATCCATTGCGATGTCTACAGGCGTCTGTGGCAGGTACCGGACGTGAACACGGAAGTGGGGACGAGACAGAAACCTGAGGTGGAGACGGGATGGGACCCGGGGACGGAGACGAAGCAGCAAGGCCCTGACGAGCAGCCGACAGATTGAAAGCATGTTCGTCGTCGATATCGATGAGGATGCCAAAACGTGTGGGTGACGGCTCCGTATGAGGTACAGGCGCACCTGTTGGAGGAGCACGATCTCGAGAAACAAACGGCATGGTGCGTTCGTGTTCGTCGTCGGCGTGGAGATCGATCAGATCAACGTCCGCATCTGACTGTGCTTTTGTCTCTTCTGTCAAGTGTTAGCCATGGAAAAGAAGACAAGTAAGGTGACTGACGCATTCTTGACGGGTCATCTCTTGACGGGTGTTGCCCCGGCGGAGACGACGATGAAGAAGCGGACATCTTGTTTGAATAGAAAGACGGAGTGCTTGCAGTACTTCAAGACGTAAGAACGGTGATTGTGAGATGTTGCGAGATGTTGCAAGACGTTGTGATGGTTGAGAAGTGGGAGGAATTGGAGGGAGAGTTGGAAGAGGAGTGGGAGGAAGCCAGAGGGGGGTGTTTATACCCTTGCCTGAGTGGGATTTGCTTGGCGTCAGTGAAGCGTTTGCCTAATGCTGTTGTTGACTTTACCATCAAGTGAAGGCAGGAGTGAGTGGCAGTAAGTGAAGGCAAGAAGTGCTGGCGACTGCGTCAGTGCGTCAGGCATCACACCAGAGCCATCAGTTCATACGGCAAAGACATTCATTGAGAATTCAGTACAATTTGATACTGAGACGGGATACGATATCTGTGTTTGATCTTGAGTTTGTATGAGTCCGCCCACCCTCTGTCAGGCTTTGGATGCCGTGCTCGTAGTACAGTAGTAGGCAGGCACGAACAGAATCCTAGCGCAGATCCAGAGGCCAGTACGCAAGACATCAAAGAACAAGTTCGTCTTTCTTCGCTTAAATTCTTGCAAGTATATACTGAATTCTCACAGCACCTAGCGAGAACGATCCTCACGCTCTTTCGTCAAGCCAGAGCACGCGGAGTCTACCAATACCGTCGAGGGTGCCAATGCAAACGGCAGTAACAACAAACGAGTTTGACTCATATTGTTCAACGCAATGATAGCGATGAAAGGAGATCATCACACAGTTCAGGAGTTTTGGGCGAAGGTAGAGTACTAAAACAAAAGTATGTTCAGGCAAATACAGGTCTACCACAAGCACCTTGCGCGAACAAATTTCTATCATGTCACTGGAATTAGATTTTGGTATCTAGAAAACAAATATCTTTTATCAATGGGACCCAGACCGATTCAGTCACTCCGATCCGGCCCTAACTGAAGTTTGCCCGTGAGTATCGAGAACATGAGCCATACCGCCAAGAGAAGCCCCTTTCAAACCAACTCTCCCATGTTGCCAAGATCAAAAGCCTACATGCAGGTTCTAGGTATCCTCCTCACAGTGCAATGAACCGTGCCTGATTTGCCCTACCTTCAATACCACAAGGAGTAGCAGTGCACAAAGAAGTATTACTCACCGTCCCGTTCTAAGCCAGCTCCTGAAAGTACAATCCGAGTCCAAGATAGTCACTTCCTACCTGTGTCATATCCCTGGCACTACTTGTGCTTCTTTCCTTTCGGCCCTTGCTGGCCTTCATCTTGAGGGCGGCCACCCCAGTCGTTGACCCAAAAGGTCGCAATCGTGTAGATCTTGACGAGCGAATGTCCATATGCGAATAGCGGATAAGCTGGGATAGGGAAAAAGTACCAGAAGAAATCGAACCAGTTTTCCCTGCGCGTGAACCACGCCAATGTTTTCGTCAACTTCGACATCCAGATGACGAAGATAAGCAGGCTCAGCCAGTGATATCGAAGTGGCGACTCGCGGAAGAACGCAGTCGAAGTAAACATCCAGACTGCAAGACCATCCCAAAAGAGCGCTGCGTTGTACATCCAGGGAAAGTACACCATCCATACTGAGATTGGCCACTTCCACCAGATAGTCCGATCCATGAAGAGCGCCATGGGGTTCTGTCGAATAGTCGTGCGACTCCAGCGAATACACTGGTCCCAAAACTTGAAGTTGTCGATACGGCCGAGCTGCGTGGTCATGGTCGCGTCTTCACTGTACTGAATCTTGACGTCCATGCCGTGGTTGATGACCCAACGAGTGATAAAGTTGTCATCGTCTGCCTTGAGAGGCCCAACGCCCTTCATCCCAAGGCTAGGAAATGCCCAGATGTATTCGTTAAGAAATTTCTCAGTGAACTCACCGTCTTTGACTATCTTGGACAAGATCAGGCTGGTTCGACCAGAGACACAGAACACCCCTCCATCAGCAGCGTTGGATGCGCGGATCTCAAAGTTGTGACGAATGAGATACAACGCTCCGATGGTGTTCCAAAAGCCAGCGCGGTACCTTGCGATACAGTTCTGCAGTCGGCTAAGCGTCGGGTCGTACGCAGGGAGAGGCAAGCGCTCTACCCATTTCCGCGTCCCGACGAAGCCGACATTCTTGTCTCGGAAAGCAGGAAGTGTGGCCTCTAGGAGTTTCGGTCTCCAGACGGCAGTGTCATCTACCATGGCCACGATCGGAGTATCAGCCAACTTGATTCCTTGAACAGTCTGCGTCCGTTTGTCCTGCTTGTTAGCTTCTCCAGTACAGAGAATCTCGGTCTCGAATGCAGTGATCTTGCACATATTTCCCACCTCTGTCTTTCGCACTTCGAATTCGCTCTGAATCTGCAGGACAAGCGGCCTTACCGTGTCAGCGATGCTGGGATTCGGGGTAGAGAAGACTACTCGTCTAGGCTTGTTGGTGAGAATAGCTTCCACCATTCGAGTAAACAGCTCGACGTTCTGTCCAGGGCCAACTGTCGCCACAACAACCGTGCAATCTGACGGCTTGTAACTCTCTTGCTCGCCGTTAGTGAGCCTTTCGGCGAGTTTGTACTGAGTCCAGAAGAAGACAGCGACAATAGTTCTCCAGTAACGAAATGCCATGAGCGCACTGAACCAGACGAGGTGGTGATCCTTAGCAATTTTCGCCTTCAAAACCGTAGCCAAGAGACAAATGGCTGGAACGGTATGAAAGAAAAGACCCAATGCCACGGTCGTAGAAATGGGTTCTGCCCTAGCCTTCATAACGCACAGTAGTTGCAGGACCCAGGCGAACATGGCAACCAGGATACCAGTAACAATGCACGTCTTCCCGTCGGACAAGTCGTAGTTCCATGTGTCTGCGCTGAGTAAAGGGTCGTTGGGGAGAATGGACAGCCACCACAGCCAGAGTACCGGCACAATGGTGAACACAGCCATAAACCGCCTCATGGCAGGTTGATTCGGCATGTTATGGTCCAGGCTTTATCACAATATACTTACCAATGATTGATGAATGCTTTGATTTGGTTGATGCTTGTTGTTTTCCGTCGAGTTGTTCTGGTGTAACTCTTAGTTCTGTTTTACCTTCCTTGCCCAAGAAGGAACATTTTGATATAGCCTGAGAAACAGAGTTATTGTGAAGCCTGCGGGCGTGAGTGTGAGACAGTGAAAGCCTCGTAGCCATTGTGAATTGGTGGGTTCGGAGGCTGAGTATTGTCACGCTGTGAATATGAAAAGCAGCGGCGAGGTGAAAGCGCGAGTGGACATTGTGTGACATTGACAGCGAACAAGCATATTCACAGAGACAGCGAACTCGGGCAGAGAGCTAGAGGTGTATGAATGGCTGCAATGCGAGATGAGCGAATGCACGCAATCGGTCTGGCATGCTTTCTTCAAGTCAATTGAATGATATTGCTATGCATCTTGAAAGCACAGACGAGATATGTAGATTTGAGGAAGAACTTCGCCATGCATTGCTGAGGCTATGCATATCGCGATTTGACACAAGAAGAAAACGCGAATATCACCCGGACAATTCTCTATCTCACAACTCTGAAACGACTGTCCAAAACCCGCCAACATACCCAACTATACCACTTCTCCTAAATCTATCTTGCTTCCTCTCCTCCACACCATCTCCCACAACCTATCCAGCACATCATACCCTCTATCTGCCTCCATCCTAACATGCGGATACTTCCTTTGATGATGACTCTTCTTGCGATGCCATATACTGACCCGCTGTTTCAAGATCCAATGAATTGTGTTAGTTGACTTTGCATACAGCTTTCGTAGCTGGAAGCTGCCAATCTAGTACCTCCATCTTTTCGTATACTTCGAGTATCTTATATCTATCTGAATCATAGACATAGTCTTCAAGTAGAATTGCTGGCAGCAGCAACAGATGCTTACAATTTGAGATTTTTGGTATGATGAGTCTGCTAACTCGATGAATGTGTGGCTCCAGATATGTAGGTTACTCTTTAGTTGTGCGAACTTTCCAGTTCTCGTCACTAACGTACATCCCTTTGCAACGGAACAACCCCCGCATTGGACAAAATTATAGGTACTTAGACTTCATAGTTACTCTTAGCTAGGCAGACATTTTAATAATTCTAGATTCTTTTATAATAGACTAGAATGACTCTTAAGTTAATCTTTATCTTTATAGTTATACTACTGATTTGTATAATTTCTTATCCCTCTATAAGTTAAAGAGGGCTATAAGAGGCTGGTAAGTATATAGTAATATTACCATCACAAGCTAAGCCATGGCTCAGCAGTTTCACACTGACGTACTGTCATTAATCATTGCGGCTTCGCCTTTACGTGCAGCTGCGTAGCATATATGAGCAGCCCCGCATTTCATAAATAGCTCAGCGCAAAAAGTCAACTACAAAACAAATGATGTGGTTGGTCAATCCACGATCTCCTGATGACTGGGCATTTGAAACGTTGTCTAGAGGGATGAAGCTGCAATCGCCAATGACAGTAGCTGATGTTCGTACTAAATGTGCTGGAGCGTGTATCGCAGTCCTTCCCCGCACTCTAGTAGGGAGCTTTGCGTCATCCCCCGAGTCATCTGAGCCGCGACTGGAAACATAAAGCACAAGCCCGACCACTACTCCTGACGTTTTTAGAGTCGAGATGAACTATCACTCTAACATAGCTGCAATGTCAACCGCAATCGATATAACGCACTTTCCACAGGATAAGCGATACTATCTCTCATCGTCGATGCCGGTATTGCGCCGGTACCTCACGATCGAAGAAGAAAAACAGATCATCGAACAGTTTAGACAATCATGGCGACCCAATGCGCAGGTCTTATGGAGCGGCATTCTACGTGAAGAGGCTCAAAAATGGGCAGATGAACATAACATGCAAACCTTGACAACTGTGATGGGGCTCCTCATGGACAAAAAGAATCCCTTATGCCCAAATCGTGATAAGAATAAATCAAGTTGGACCAAGTATATCAAAGGAGCATCTGCAGTATTTGCATGGTCAGTATCAAGAGGGAAAACGGTTGTGGTACTATCTCCACCACCTCCCCAGAGGTTCAATCCAATTGGGCTTACGAACTTTCAAATGATCGAGGCTCCAATTCTCCATTGGGCAGTAGCATTAAGCCATACTAGCTTACAAATTTACAGTGTGCACCCAATGGTCAAGGGAGCAGAAGACTTTCGTTACCAGATTTGGCCTATTGATGACACCCAAAACTGGTATATGCATTTTAAGAATGTGCAGTTTCGGCAGAGGGAATGGAGAGTACCAAGCTGGGATAAGTGGAAGATTCTCATAATGGACACCCTTGATTCTATGATGGGGTCTGGCTTTTGGATTAGGGGTGAGCTGTTTGGGCTGTCGAAATGGAGACAAGGTTCTGCATGTATGAAGGAAGAAAAGGGGCAGAAGAAAAAAGAGTATAAGCTAAAGGAGGAAGCCCAGCAGATTGAAGAAAACAAGATATTGGGGCAGAAAGAGAAGAAGGAAAAGAAGAAGAAAAAGAAAAAGAAAAAGAAGAAAAAGAAGACACAAACGGCGAAGACAAGCGGGGATATAATGGAAGAACAGAAACCCTGCCAGGAGCAGAAGAAGTGCGCCAAGAAGAAGAAAAAAGGAAAGAAGAAGAACGAAGGAAAGGAAAAGAGGAAGGAAGGTGAGAATGAAAAGGTAGAGTGCCCTTTCCATTTGTCATGCTTGACCGCACTCCAAGCCATTAAGTAATAGGTAAGATCATCGATCAGCGTCGGTAAGAGTGGCAATGAGCAACGATACGGGTGTCCGTAGATCTCGAGTCAAAGCTGATCTGCAGGCCTTAGTTACTCGAAGCTGTAAAAGCAACCGTGATCCTAGAGCGGCCCATCGCATCGCTATAGCAGTGATACAAATTGTTGTAGATTCCGTGGAGAGACATGGCTATTCCTCTGCAAAAGGCTGGACCGCCTGCGTCTTCCAATAGTGCGCTGCGCATTTTATATGTCATGCATCATTAGTTACGTCTAGTAGGGTGACCCGCTTACCAATAGGACATGTTAGGCACAGACCGTCTGCTTAGGTACAGGAGTGAAGCTGTAAACGCTAATGACAGTACGCCTACGCCCATTCTTACGCCTGTAACCCAATTACATACTAGAGGGATCTGCATCACTATCATTAATATATTCAAGCTACGGGCGCCCTCTAAGGTTTTAATATTAGATCTAGTAGTATTTTACTTTTCTGTATTATTCTAGCTAATAGTTACGGTGTATCTAGTTCTACGCTATCTAGCTAACTTGCCTCTAGAATAGCGATCTCGTTGTTAGAACTCAGCTCCATGCCACTAAGCTAAACAACTAAAAAGGTAAGAGTGATTAGCTATCCGCTGATTCTCTGCATGGAATAGTATATTTAATAGATCTACCGGGAGTATCTACTAGCCAGACTGACAAAGTCCTGATACCTATTAGAGCTAGTATACTATTCAGTCTAGTTTAGCACGTCTCTTAGAGTTTCAAATAACACGGGCGTTTCTGATTTTTAAATAATTTCGTTCTAGAAAGCTATATCTACTCTAAGTACTTAGATAGCTAGTAGAGCACCTAGCTTTATAAGGCCGATTACATCGAACTAATGAACTACTTTATCGTATATGTTGTTATCATAGCACTCCCAAGCCATCGCTCGATTATTCCTCGATTTGATCTCGGGGTGACGGCGGCGGCAGTCTTGAGGCCAGTTCTTGTGTAGCGGGCCGACGGAGAAACATTCGTATTAATGCCATATATCGATATCGAATATTCTAAGACGCGAGGTTTAAAACTTTAAACCTAAAGCTACCCTGTATACCTCCAACATACATATTTAACCCAAGATCATCGTTTAGGCTAAGTTAATAGGCTGATGCATAAAATATCGCCGCTAGAACATTAGTCGCTCCTAATCGCAACACTACGTATTTTTCTATCTAGGTGTTAGAAGTATATATATTTTAAAACAATGAAGTACCCAAGAAGTCTACAGCATCCTTAGAACAGATTTTCTGCTTTTTGTAGACTAATTTTGCAGATTCTATTCCGTTGCACCAGTTGCTCCGCTGCAACAGGATGTACGTTAATCATGTTCAAGTCATGTAGGAAGGCCAGCGTGGTGTGCGTTTTGAAAAAGTACGTCGTGCAGATGCCGTAGTTGGCCATCTGAAACATCTGTGAAACTTTTGTCGTCATCACTAAAGAGCGTGTGAGGTGACAGATCTAGGAGTCACGACAGACCGGTCATACCAAGTTCTCCTGGCCGTTTATCATGAAAGGTTGATGGGAAAAAGTGGCAGAGATAGCCACCAGAGAGGAATTGCTCATGCCAAATTCTAGGGGCTCGAGGTCGCGTCGCTCACAAAGCAGCAATCTAGTCCCACTCTCTTCATTTCCGAGGAGGAGATTAGATTGTGGAGCGAAGCAACCCTTTTGGCGTAGCCAGTCTTGTACATCCTCGTCGCTGAGATCTCCTTCCCGATAGGTGTCGGGTGTCAAGATACTTACAATGCCCACTAGTATCAATGATTTCCTAATGCAACGGCGACATAAAGGTTATGTACGTTAAGCATACCCATATTTGCAACGCTCTGGGCTTCAATACGTCTAATTTGCCCGTCTCCAGGTGTCTATTGAGACTCGCCAAGCACTGTCTGCCGTTGCAGATGAAACGTGATTTCCTTCAGACTTTTATGAACGCGATATACACGACAGCAGTCAATGTTGAGCGCAACAAGAACTGGTATGTTCAAATCAGGTGCAGTCCTTCTTACAGTATAGTGTCAATCCAATGAAAGAAAAGGACGGGCTGGGATGCTGAAAGCAGAACAGGTGGTCCGTGTACCAAATGCATGGCCACTACTCCGGTTGATGATTGGAGATAACGTGTATCTGTTTAACCACATACCGGTTTTGTCGTGAAACTAGATCAATTTGGGATGGGAAATCTCGTCCACCCCACACACATCCTTGTCGTTCCTAGAATGCAGACGCACTGCTAGCTCAGCCGCACTCGTTGAGAGGCGGAAGCACTGCCTTCGGAAGAACGCCTGCAGCAAACGCGAGCATGTAGATGTAACGCTGCGCCTGGTCTTTTGATCGTCCGCGGATAACAGACTCATTGATCGTTACTATCTATGGTGACATCCTGTCTACAGATGGGGCTTTCCACCTGTGATGGCTCCGAAGGAGCCTTCATTTCTGAGACTCTTGGCCTAAAAGATGATAGATCCCTAGAGGGCCGTAGCTACGTGGCGGCACTTCCACTACATCACGGCCCGCAATCGGGCTGAGGAGCTGCGAGGTTATAGCGGTGTCTTAATTGCTTAAGATGATATGCTAAAGATGGCACTGAGAGTGTCATCTCGTACACAGCACCCTAATTTGAACGTATTTATTTATGCTCCCACTGACAAATATGCAAGGTAAAGGCTGCTGTAGTCCAAAGTTAGCATTATGCCATGGCTGCAATGATACATCCAACTTTTGCGCTGCTTCTAGGAACTTGTCATCTGAAAACTTATGCTAGCAAGTCCCAAGCTCTGTGCCTCCCAGATGATGCATTCCGCGGAGACTTGGGCATAGTAATTGTGGTATTTATCGGTGAACGCTATGAATAAAACGCTAAGAGGGAGCACCAGAGACTTTAATTAATTGCAAAAAGTTGGTTGACTCACCTTTGTAGCACGGGCATTGACAATGTTACATCATACATCGCGGTCCAGTAGAAAGCAGACTATACATGGTATGAATGCCCCTTGACACTGCTTAGGTTTTACTTTGAGCGTGCTACATGGCGCGGAAGGACGCCTAAAAAAGTTATTCCATTTTCACATTGTTCTCGTGATTTGGAAAATAATGATAAAAACCGAAAGAAAATTTGAGTCGAATCACGAGTAGGATGGTGTTGGCAGAACTATATTCCTAGGACACTGACAGTACCTTTAGACTGAAGGGCATGTGACCAGTATTTTCACTGTCATGAAGCTGGTTCCTCTTCATTCCTTTTACTTGAGTTCATAATTATTCCATGCTCGACACATCACCATGCATAACTGTTAATGACACTTGAACACGAGTCATTCCTATGTTCCCTCGCAAGCAATTAGAGCAGAACAACTATGTGAATCCCATGCATGGAGACTGCGACGCAATGTCGGTATAGTTTCTACTTCCAGTAGGTACCATCATACCGCCGTTAGCGCGCCATATCCTTCACTTCCGCCTCATAACCACTGGTAACACGACTATTTTCACTATGCCTTGAAACTAGTCTTACTGGCTTACCAAACAGTCGTCACCTGATCAGCGTAGTCGTTCTACCGGTGACAACACGTTACACTTAGAGCGGTGAGCGTTATATGACAGGAGACCAGGTCGGGTGCCTTCCTCGACTCCCATCGGCTTAAGCAGTACGACTTCATACCACGCGAGCGATACGCATGCAACGGAAATCTGGGGTTTGAGGCTACGTTGTGCATGGAATGGCGCTTGTTGCAGCGATCCTGTGGGGAGAGATTGCCAGTGTGACCTTCCAACATCAGATGGTCTAGCCATGCGAAAGCAACACTTGCGGGGTTAGCGCGGCATCATGTGCCTGGACGCCAACGACTCCTTTACATTTTTGCGGCTCATGTGTACTGCACAATATGGCGGTTGGATCGATGCAAGCACACGGCAAGTATCACAGTGCAGTTGTGAACGCGGAAATAAGAGGTAATTGCAGCCTCATGCAATCCACACCAAGACGCGACATCCGGACAAAAGATCTAGACGCCCGAGACAAAGGGCCATTCATTCAACCACAGTCAAATACGCATGACTCGAGTTCACCTTCTCGAGTTGAACCCATGCCCCGTTCGCGGCACATCGCCCACGAGCCGCGGAGTCCAAGATTTTCGTTAGATGAACAAGGGCCACCTCGTCCACCACTCACAGGCGCTGAACGCATTTTCTCCTTACCAACTTACTAAAAAAGCCAAACACCAATACTAAGAAGCCCTAACCGCTCAAACCTCCGTTTACCACGCGTGCCCCCCCTTTCTGCCCCATCGCCGCTCTACGTTTCTCATCATGCGGCATGCCCACGTTGTTAGACCCTGCAGGCCATGTTCAATCTCGCAACTGCTCGACTAGGCTATTGGCCCGCGAAACCGTTGCAAATTGTGCACGCTCTTTTCTGCCTTAGGTCTTGGATGATATTGTAACACTGCAAGGCTTTGATTTCCTAATCTGGGGGCGTGCACCCAATCAAACAGTGTGTCCTGCGAAAAAAGGGCAGGTCACGCAATTTCTTCTTCTCGCTTCCAAGGTGGAAAATGTCCGTCCTTCTAAGAGCCAGCAGACCCAGATGCCTGTCTGGAATTGGAGTGGAGATGATGGAGTGGGTCTTTTCGAAAGGGAGGCATGCGTGACGATGGTGGTAGGTTGGGCATGAGTTGTACTGATGGGAGCGTATATTAACCTGGGAGTTTCTCTGATATTATCTGTGTGACCATACTTCCAGAACCTTTTTGTTCCTTCTCGTGTTGTCTCCAAGATCTTTGCCACTGATGTCTCTCAAATCGCTCCTTGTTTCCATCCCGTTCCTCTGGCGCGGTGCTACTGCACTGCCCGCTGGCCCTGGTTCCTGGACCCATGGGAATTCCACTATCATTCATAATACTTCAGGCGATGTCCATATCGACGCGGCATACAACCTGATCGATACATACGACGCCAGCAACTGGGCGAACAAGTTCAATTTCGAGAACATTGCTGACCCGACGCGTATGTATCACACTACTTACAACCTAGTTGTCTTTGACTTTCCCGTATTCTAACTTGAAGTTGTAGATGGCTTCGTCAGCTATGTCACCCAGCAAGACGCGCAACAGTCTGGGCTGTTCAAGACCCAGAATGGTCAGGTATACATGGGCGTGGACTCCACATCTCACCTAGATCCAAATGGCCCAGGGCGAAAGAGCGTCAGAGTGCAAAGCAAGACAGCGTATAACCACGGTCTCATCATTGCGGACTTTGCACATGTCCCTGGTAGTGCATGTGGCTCATGGCCAGCCTTGTACGTCCCACTATCTCCACCCTCCTTCTCCTCCCTTTCAAACATCCATACTTTCCACATCCCTTCCATACATCGCTAACTCTACATCCCTCACAGCTGGATGGTCGGCCCCAACTGGCCCAACCAAGGCGAAATCGACATCTACGAAGGTGTCCACCTCTCCAACAGCGACCAAGTCACACTTCACACCTCTCCGGGCTGCAGCCCAGGCGTCGGGTCCGGCGGCGAAACAGGAACTCGTCTCGCAGGTGATTGCGGCGCAGGCGGCGGCTTCAACGGCTGCGGCATCTCCGTAAACAGTCCCGTGTCCTTCGGCACGCCGTTCAACGCCAACGGCGGCGGCGTCTACGCCACACTCTGGACCAGCGCCGGCATCAAGGTCTGGTTCTTTACCGCGCCCAATGTCCCCGCCAACATCAGGAACGGCAACCCAGACCCGTCGACCTGGGGCACCCCGGTTGCAAACTATGCCAGCAGCGGCTGTAACATCGATTCTCATTTCCGGGACTTGAACATCGTGTTTGATATCACGTTTTGCGGGGATTGGGCCGGCGGCGTCTGGGGATCCACGTCGTGTGCGCAGGCGAACCCGAGTTGTACGGCGTACGTGGCGGGTCAGCCGCAGAACTTTTCTGATGTGAGTTCATTGTCCTTGTTGGTTACTACCAAGATGTGTTCGTTGTACTGACGGTGATGCAGACGTACTGGCTGGTCAACTCGGTCAAGGTTTACAGTGCTTAGACCGGAAAGACGTCGTCTCGTGCTCCAAGGCATGGCAAAGATATCATCAGCGTCTGAGCGCACTTTCCATACGCACGGTATCTTGCACACACTTTACTTTCTTGTGTCATACGATTTCATCTCTGGTTTCATTCTCAGCTTTCTCATTAACCTTCTTCTGTGTATCTTCTTTTCAATCTTCTTCCATGTATCTACTTCTTGGACATGCGGTCAAGTGTACTAGGGAGAGGTCGCTAAAGATCAGTGCTATCTTGCGTCTCTCATCTATGCTCTATATATCTAGATAGACCGCTTTGGATACCCAATCCTCCTTCTTTTCTATCAAGTCTATTGCGTCTCAATCGCACTTTTCAGCGCTTCGACTTCGCCTTTCTGCCACTCCGTGACCTTGCCTTGCCACTTTTCGCCCTTTCCTCCACCCTTTGCCGTCTTGACAACCTCCTTGACCTTTACCGCCATCCTCTCTACCAGCTCCGGTTTGCCAAAGATGACAAGGGACCCTGTTGCTTTGACCTCACCCGAAGATAACACCACAACGGCATCTCGCTCCTTGACCGTCTCTTTAATCTCAAAAAGGACGAGGTTGATGAAATCCAGGCTCTCTGATGCACGGTGTAAAAATGCAGTCGCATGATTCTGGAGATGGTTCTTAATGCGTTCGCCTTCAAAAGATGCAATCTCAGCAAGTAGCTTCTTCTCCTTCTTTCGCGCTTCAGAGACCTGATCGGCCATTCTTTGCACACCGGCTGCTACGTCGGCTGGCGCTGAGCCCGAAGATAAGGAGACGGCAATGGAGCGAAGGCCCGCGATAGACTCAGTTGCCATCTTGATCGCACGGTCACCTGCTGTGAAGAACAATTTACAGTTTGTGCCTCGCACAGACTGCGTGTGGTGTAGGAGTATGACGTTGATATGCGAGGTGTTTTGGAGATGGGTTCCACAACAGGCGTTGTAGTCCATGTCTCCAATTTTGATAAACCTCACAACACCCTTTTCTTTATCATAGTCCTCAGGAAGACTATCACTCCCCTTGCCCTCCGGCGTCTCAACTGTGATTGGAATGCTTTCTCTAATCCTTGCGTTGCACTCCTTTTGTATCGTTTGCATCTCTTCATCTGTTGGTTTCCGCGGCAGCTCGACGTAGTTCATTTCACCGGGCTGACCCATACTCCATCCTAGAGTAGGAAGATCCATACTGTCCATAACAGCTGAGAGAAGGTGTTGGCCAGTATGCTGCTGCATGAGGTCCCAGCGTCGAGCGAAGTCGACGGTCTGACGCACCGGTGTACCGGGTGTAAGAGGCATAGGAGAAAAATGAATGCAGCGGAGACCATGACGCTGGATACTCCGTATGGGTATTTCTTCTTTGGATTCCCCTTCCAAAGGCGCAAGGACACCGTGATCAGTATGCTGCCCGCCACCTTCAGGGAAGAGGACCGAGTCGGCGAGCTCAATTAGCCAGGTTTTGTTCGTTGTCGCATCTCCGTTTTCAAGGACTTTAGTTGGATCCGTGGACTTCTTGGTTTTGGATTTACCATCTTGCTGCGATGACTTTGGCGGCACAAATTCCTCGCACGATACCACTCGAGTCTCGAGTGTTTGAAGATAGGAGTCTTTTTGGCATTGTAACGCGCCCACGATGGCGGGAGCAGAAGCTGCGGTGACACCCATTGCAACTATGTTGCGTGACTGGAGAGATAGGAAGTGATGGGGAAGTATCGGGGAAGTATGACTGGATGATGCTCGGAGTTTAGATCGAAAGATAGAGAAGCCGCGGGAAGCAATCCAAGTACACTTAGTCAAGGCGATGACTACACTCATGAGTAACCTGAGTGCTTAGTCTTTGAGTATGAACTCGGTTGGTCTAGATCGCAGCGGTAACAAAACAACATATGTTTTCATACTGTATGGGCCCTATTGCTCTGAAAAGCGAGGTCGATTAGGAAGAAGGCGATTGGTGCTAGGCGGCAATAGGACTGGACTCGTTCTGTCGGATGGGGGCAATTCTCAACACGCCCGGCAACGCCCGACACCCGACAACATCGCGCCCGGCAGGGCTAAGACATGCCCGACAGTCAACACCACGCCCAGCAGCCTACCTCAGAACAGACTTTGCACGTGACTAACAGGTACAACTTCACACCCCCAGAGCTGCTCATTGGTCCCGACCCCTGTTTGTGACGGCCTTGCTGCTGGTTGGCCAAAATACAACTCACGTAGGCGTTATGCGAGGTAGTCTTTTGGACTGCTTCACAATGGACACACAGCTCACAATGCGTTCAAAGCATGCGCACTTTGTATTTAGGCGCATACCTAGCGAATACGGAGCTATGGATCAACTGCGGGCCTAGCCGTCGAACGCTTCACGCTCGAGATGCGATGATGACGTACTCGAAGCCAAAAAGTTACGGAGCTCCAACTAAGCGTGCCTGATCACCTCCAAGGAACAAATACGTTACTCAAGTCATTTCCATGTCAAGATCGAATAAAATCACGCATGCGACCGTGGCGCGTTTCGTCGAAACGTTTCTGCCACTCAAGACAAACGATGTGCAAAGACTCTATCATGTCCCTCGAAACCCGCGCTACGACCCAGAGACGGCCATAGTAGAGCAGATTGTGCTGAGCGTCACGCCAACCCCGGGTGTCTACTCTTTGATCGGGTACCCATTTGACCAGAGTACTGCGTGCTCGACGGCGCCTTTCTCTCAGATCTATCCACGACCACCACGAACCCTCTGCTTTCTACATCGGCCGTTTAACCTCGATCGGCGCAATGTGCGCAAAGGCACACTCGTTCTCTCGAGTCACACTTCCTTCGACGAGGTTTTAACTGTCGGGTGGAATACGGCGCTAGCGGAACTTTTGGGTATGGACGCGACGAACTGCCTATGCGTCCAAGGCTACAAAGGAGACCCGGAAAGGAGGATCGGAGCCATTGGCCCGGTCAACGTGGCTCTGCAGGAAATACTAAATCAGATACAGGGACAGTTTGGCGTCTCTGAGCTGGCACATTCAGGTTTGTCGGACGAAATACGCCTTGTCGCCATTATGAATGCGTTCAACGAGGGCGAGGTACATCGCGTGCTTCAGATGGCCCGAGAGCGTGGGTGGGTAGCGCCAGAAGAAGACGGCAGGCATCTACTTTACCTAACAGGGCAACCTCGGGTCAGTGGGCTGGAGGCTGCGAAAGCGCTAGGCATGTCAGTGGTCTGCGTTGGGCACAGACAAGCAGAAGACTGGGGCATCCGCTACATGGGCGAGACGCTGCGTAAGACATTTCCAAATGTGCATGTGGAGGAAGTGTATGAGGAAGAGATACTGGTGGTAAAGGAGAAGCGGTTTGCATTACAGGATCCCGTGAGTCAGCGGTGACATCTCGGACTACTGATCCGACAGCCTTGTGACTTGTCACTGCTACTGCTGGCAGCCTTGAAAAAAATCTGTAAGTCACGATAACAATGAGTAAAAGCACTTGGTACCTGGGTCAGCCTTTCTCAGCTTCTTTTTTTGTGCCTTTTGCAACTGTGGCTGTTGATTGAATCTGTACTAATCCTCTGGAATTGTCAGCAAAACATGAAAACAAAACCATGCCATCTGCTTTCTCGAAGCGAGACCCCCAATATGATCTTGGCCACCGGCAATAGCTTTGGGCTGCACGTTGACCGCCCGCTCTCCACATGTACGAGGCCCTAATGCGCCACTTTCTTGGGCGGGCGCCTCACGACGCGCTGGCATCCGCGTCTTTCTGCTTTCCTTCTCCCACCATAGCCAATATTGCATACAGACTGAAGAGATGTCAAACATGATATTCGTTTTTGGTCCGCGAAATAGTATCTTTTTCGATTGTCCTCAAACATGGAAATTGTGAGCTTCGTACGACACAAAGTAGACAAGGCTACGTGATTGACAACGCACAGCCATGAGATACCGCCCACGCTTCGTCAGCTATTCGGCAGCTCGATGAGCCCTCCTTGGAGAATTGCCAGTCCTTACTGTCTCGCTCTCGCGCCTCATGTCAACGCCCAAGAGCCAGTGTGGTATGTAGGTTGCAAGACGTTAGACGGAGAGGATAAGCAATGTAAGTACATAGCTTCGCCCTGCCCCGCAGCAGTGGAACGCATAGCGAGTGACGGCCTCTCTAGCAGAAACGCCCATACTCGATATTGCGCTAACCAAAACATAGTCTTTTCCCAAACGTACTTCGATGTCAACTACCCTGATCTTGCGCGTTGGTCGAAATCGTTTTCAAATGCCGCCCGTTTGTGCTTTATCACTTTTGGCCAGAACTTCAGCTACTTTGCCTGTGCTCAGGGCCGAGGATCCATATGGGCAGGTATACCTTCAGATCTTGAGGCCAAAGTACGGAAATCAAACGCCACGCCCATTTGCGTCGGTCTGGGGGTGAATAATGCTTGGGTCGTTATGTATCCTGACCGGGGCCTAGCGTGGGATTTCCATGGCAATTACGGCATGCTGAATAAAATCATAATAGACGCTGCACCAGGAGCTATAACTGTAGGTTTCCGATATTCGCTACCGATTACTTGGATGCAGCTCTAACGTATCCCAGTACGTCGCCATCTCGCCATACCACCAAGATCATTTTTTCGTCGCCTTTCAAGACGGCTCTGTCAAGTACAACTTCCAAGGCGGACCTCCACAATGGACGAATCTTATGAACGAAGTTTTTGGCCTCTGGAATGCTCAGCGTGTGAGCCAGCAATACGCCAATACGACGCTTTCGCCACAACCACAGGTGACGCAGTATGCATATGGGCACCCGCAAAGACCCAATCCACAACATCCTCAACCACAATCGATTGGCGTTCCTAGTGCACCTCCATCACCAATGGCTATCCATCAGCCAGCGCCACCAGCGCCAAATACTCCCATGAATCAGCATAATCAACAAGTTCAGCCAGGCGCGGCTCAGCAAGGCGCGGTCCAGAATATCTCCTTTCCATACAAGGCCCCACAATACGGCAATTCGATGCTCCCGGTGGAGCTACCCGGAGATACGGTACTCCCTTTACCGAAGCTGGCAACAGTTCAGCTAGGAGACCAGGCGGTGAAAAAGAGACAAAGCTTTTTATCGAAGCTTTTCTAGGAAAAGATTGCGGACGCATTCGGACCGACGTACTGACTTCCATGTTCTGTACATGCAACTAGCCATGCAGGGCTTACATGACCTTCCGGATTGGCTCCAGCTGCCGAGCATGCGGTTCTGCCGACCCCTCTCTGACATGGGTATTCACTTCATACCAGGTACAAGAGCGGCACGATTGTTATGCCACAATACAAGACCCCTTCACTCATGTCCTATGAGCCCCTATATAGCTAGCTTTCGCCTATCTCTTGTTCAAGAGTAACAGAGCAGCTCTTCTTTGTTCCTTCCCCACATCGCACCTGCTACAAGTATCACCCGTTTTTGGGGGCCGCCGTCATGGCGTCTGCTTCAAGAACCTGGAAAGCACGGGCATTGGCAGCATGTCTTCTGGCAGCTACAGCAAATGCTGGTGATCCTACCGTCACAGTGCTGAACGGCACATACGAAGGCCTTCACCTCCCATCGTTTGGCCAAGATATCTTCCTAGGTATACCATACGCGCAGGATACTGGAGGCAATAATCGTTTCCGCGTACCGCAGTCTTTGAACTCGACATGGAACGGCACGCGTCCCGCCAAATCCTATGGCGACGCATGTCCCGATTTCTTATACGCTGCTGACTACAACATGAGCGAGAATTGTCTGAGCATCAATGTTGTGCGACCGAACGGGTACTCCTCCCACAAACACGGCAAGTTGCCGGTCGCTCTGTGGATCTACGGAGGATATTACCAAGTGGGAACCACCGCTCTACCAAACTACAATTTGACATACATCGTTCAAAGAAGTGTAGAAATTGGGCAGCCAATCATTGCGGCCAGCATCAACTACCGCAAGGCTGGATGGGGCCTCCTCTACTCTCGAGAGATTCAGGGCACCGGTCAAACCAATCTGGCACTACGAGATATGCGAAAGGCCCTTGAATGGATTTCAGAGAACATTGGGGCTTTCGGCGGCGACAAGGATAGCGTCACCATTTGGGGCGAGTCGGCTGGAAGCTTTGCCGTCGGACAGCTACTCATGTCTTACGGCGGCCGATCAGATGGTCTTTTCCACCGCAGCATACAGGAATCTGGCTCTGCAGCAACAGCCTGGTATAACGGTACGGACTGGTATCAGCCTCTCTACGATGATGTCGTCAATAAGGCCAACTGTTCGAACGCAGCCGACACACTGGCTTGTTTGCGCACAGTACCGTATGACAGTATGTTTCCGTTGCTCAAAGCTCCAATTCGAGGCCCAGGCTGGTATCCCGTTGTTGATGGAGACATTATGCCTGCGTACCCTACTGAGCTCCTTGCCTCCGGTCGCTTCGCCCACGTCCCTCATTTGTATGGTACAAACTCCGATGAGGGAACCGACAACGCACCTGATGGCATCAACACCGATGAGGATCTTTACGCATACCTTGCCAACAGCACAGGCTTCGACTACCCTGCTGCGGTTATCAAACGCATAATGGAACTCTACCCTAACGATCCCGCCCAGGGCATTCCTCTCAACACCGGCAATCAGCTGTTCCCTGAGCATGGCCTTCAGTACAAGCGGGTAGCTGCGATTGTTGGGGACGTCTTCTACCACGCAACTCGCCTCGCAGACACCCGCGAGTATTCCAAGCATGCGCCAACATACGTCTACCGCTTCAATACGGTACCGTGGCGGAACGAAAGCGCGGGAGGCAGCTCAATGGCATACTTGGGCGTTGAGCACTTTAGTGAGGTAGCATTTGTTTTCAGGACCCAACAGTTCTATGGGCCGTGGAAGGAGTACAAGACACTGTCTGACGATATGAGCGCGCAGTGGATCAACTTTGTTGCTACAGGAGATCCAAACGGCCAGGGACTGCCCCACTGGCCACGTTATAACGAGAACGCGAGTGGCCTTGATCTGGTAATTCAGCCAAAGGGAAGAGGATACAATGGCAGCTATGTAGAAAAGGATACATGGAGGCTGGCAGGAAGAGAGTATCTGAGTGAGTGGGCGAGGAGAAGGCATGTTTAAGATGTGTGCGTACGCATACTGTGAAGGAAAGAAATGGTGGGTCCCTTTGGCTACTGGAGATGGGGCCAGAATTATACTAGACAAGGAACGTAATGCATTAATGATGTGCTAAGTAAACAATGCCAAGGTAGTACCTTAGGTGTTCTCGACTCTTCCTGGCTTTTGCAAATGGTCTTTTAAACGTCTTGTCGTGACTTCCGGGAAAAGCCGTTGTTTGCAAACTCTTCCACATAAAACTTGCCCTCAGGTTCATCCAAATTCCTATACGAAAGGAAACTGAGTTCTGATGTTAACGCCCAGAAGTCTTCGTCGAACTCGTCGGTTGCTTGGTGATATAATAGCAAGCTTACTTGCGCAGAAGTCGGATGTGTTGAACGATTCGCGCGTTCGGATGCGCTTTTGGATGCATCTCGATGCACCTTTTCTCGGAGAATCTGATTCATCATTGCAGCTTCCACGTTCTTCATGCAGCTAGAGATGCATGTCGGACGTGCTTCGTATACAGCTCGTATAGTCGGACTCTTCACCACAGTCGGGGTCACATCTCCTTTTCTTTCTCTTTGTCCCGTTCGCTGTTTCAATCCCCATGCGTCTGAATCCAAAGATCCCTCTCTGAGATTCTCCCCTCGTCAATGCCTTGCAGCACGCCTCGGACCCACATAGGAGGACCCCTTGGTCCACCCCTCTCTCCCATCTTCGCATCCGCCATCACGTGCCCCGTCAAAGGACAAGTAATGAAGCCTTGCTGCTCTGCCAGCCGACCTACTTCCTGTGAGATCTTGAGGCTGTCGTTAGGATTCGGCGTTGTGGCGTCGAGCCTGTCGCGCCGCTCTTGAAGTTTTCGTTGCACCCAGGTGGAAGCGTCGTCCATGCTACGCGCGGCTAGGCGCTGGAGTGAGGAGAGGAGACGATTGATTATGTCGATGAGAATGCGGTAGAGGAGTTCTGTAGCGATGGCGGTCCCGGCTTGTTGAGTGAAAAGCCGTGAGGAGATGAGGGCGCCTGATTGGGAATGCAAGGTCATTGTGCTTGCGGGACTGGGACGGTAGGGTACAAGTGATGAGGAGAGCGTCATTTTGGGTATAAGGATGGTATGGCGGAGATATAGAGGCAGGTTTCCTACAGTCCTCTAGATGCCTGTAGATGGCGGTTTAAAGGGATCATGAAAGCGGTGGTTTGAACTTATTTTGAATATTTCCTTTGCTAAAACTTATGCACATGCTGACGCTGTAACACTTCCTTTTGCGTCAATGGGCCTGAACAATAGAGCAAAGTGGTGCCTTATCGGAGATCGCGGAGATCACGGGTGCCGAACACGAGAGTGATCGGGTTCCTCGGGGTGCGAGAACAGCACCAGCATTGTGTTCGGTCACAGCTTGTATACGCCAGTCCCAGAATAAGCCTTCTTATTTCATGGTACATTGGGGAATTCTTGAATTCCTTCTGCTTACCTCCTTACCGGCATGTCTAGAGTAACCAGCCATGGAGGGTGCTCGAGGACCCCCTTCTTACCCTCCATTGCAGCATTGACACAGTGTCTGCTGCTTATTCTTGCGAAACTGCTCTACAGCGCCTGGTGGTAAACACCTGAATCCTTTTCTGCGAGCTTGATTCGACCCCACCCAGTCTTTAAAGACGTTAGTTATCGGCTCGTCGCCACTACCACTGAGTTCCGTCGGATCTCTGTATTCTAATCTATGCGCCTCGTATCTCCAACGAGGAAGATGGATATGACCAAAACAATGCAGTCTGGGCTGCACTCTCACTATGGCGTTTCGCAAATGCTCGCATCCCGCATTGCTACCATTGACACTTTCATCTAAGATGTACTTTGGCGGTCCATGGGTCATGACGATGTCGACGTTTTCTGGGATAATCGAGTTCTCTGTGCCGACATTCGTTGCCCATGATGGAGTCGTACTTGGAGGATTGAATCGATCATATCTGGACGGGTACTGGAATGCAGGTGTACCGTGCTTAGGCGTATAGGGCGAGGCATAGATTCTAAAGGTAGCGCCGCATGGTAGGTTGAAAGTATAAGTACCCTCAGAGAGAAAAGTGACGCCGTGTTGGCCAGCCTCGCCCTCTGAACTAACGAGCGCCTGTGCTCGTTCTACGTCACACTCCTCTCCTCCTTGCGACCGCCAACATGCTTTGTCCAAAGATATTTCGTGGTTGCCCGCTATGGCAAGTTTCAGTTTGGCTTCTATCTGGCCCAGACAACGAAGAGCGGAGGAGATGCTTTCCGGAGTTCCATCTTCAGTCAGATCGCCGCAATGCAGGATCACATCGCATGGAGGGAGATTTAACGGCAGCTCGACGCTATGTGTGTCAGAGAGTATGAGGAAACGAACTGGTGTTGAAAGAGGGCGGCTATCTTCAATTCGGGTATGCTTTATGTGGCGCTTTGACTCCAGGCAAGTATCTTGAATGCACATTGTAGATGTGGAAAAGGTTGCACGGTTCATGGCATTCTCAAGCTGCACGCCGTAGAAACACTTGTATAGTATTATATAGAGTGTCGGACTTTAGGCGCATCAAGATCCATGGTTGACTGGGCTCTTGGCCAGACCATTCACCACAACCCAAATTCAAACACGCATCATACTTTCAGTGAGACTGAAATGAAGGTTGGAAGATTGTTCATATTGTTGTAGACGTTGTGTATCGATTCCAGCATGAAGGCGCATACGAGTGAAAAGATATAGTCCATTTCCGCAGGCGACTACTGTCTAGGCGTTTAGTGTTGTCGCGCGACAGGAACCACGTATGTACTAAGAAGCAAAGAGGGACGATTTAGCTATCTTGGGTAAAAATGTGGTCAGGTATGGATTGTAGGACCGCCGGGGCCATGTGGTGGCGCCAACGTGACTTCGCGTGAATCTCGAGAACCCCCGCCAAAAAAAGACTGACCGCGACTTTGACATCCCACTAGCGATGAACCTCCCCACGCTGATGTTAATCCCAACACAGCCACCAGCTGGCTTCGATATCTACTACAACCAAGATGTCGTTATTTGGTGGTAGTGCGCCGCCATCGCGCTCTTCATATGAGTCCGACACGTCCGAATCCTCGTCTACTCGCTCGTCGCCGGTTGTCGAAATTGCAGATCCGCACAACACGCAAGAAGCACAAAAGTCCGACACACCAGTATCATTGGACGTAAATGACGATATACATACCGACACAGAATCAGGAGAGGACAACTCTGAAGACGAAGAGGACGAAGAAGATGAGGAGCCTTCACGGCCAAACCAATTCGAAGGAGACCCAAATACATGGCGGACCTACACAGAGGCTGACCGCCAGATCGTAGAGTCGCTCGACCAGATGCAAAACTCGGATCTGACTGCGCACCTATACAATGCTCATGCGATGAAGCGGCGGTTGCGGCGACCTGCGCACGAGCTGGCGCAACTAACGAGTTTCCATAGCAGGGCTGCCTGGCTGAAGTTCGGGAAGGACTTGGAATACACAGATGCGGCTGGTATAGTACAGGAGGACACGGTACCGCCAAACGAGTGGACAGCTTGGCCGGTGCCTCCTACAGGACTTCTAGATTGCAATGAAAGCATAGACGATGAGCTAGTGAGTGGCTCAGCTGATGACTGGACCCCTGGAACTGCCAACAAGCAGGAAGCGGGGAAGGAACTTAGGGAGGAACTTCTAGCGGTGTTCTTGCGGATAGCGAAAGATAATTGGAACATGCGCGATGTGTCTCCATCTGTGTCTGATGCCGAAAGCGATTCTAGGGCTCCACGAAGCCGGTCAAGATCTAAATCTGCCAAATCAACACCTTCGCGCTCCACGTCACGTGTCACCTTGAGCAGGAACGGCTATAGCGACGCGGATGGAGTTACAGGAAGCTGGACCACTGAGCAACAAGATTGTGCACCTAGGAAGCGACGGGGCAGGAAACCACAATCTGGCCTGTTCTCAAAGCCAGTTATCTTAGCGGACGATGCTAAAGCACAGCAGTTGCTCCAACCGTCAATCCAATCTACGATGAGCAAACTAGACGAGCTTGTATTAGCCATCTATCGAACGCAGCACAACTACGATAAACGTAGAGAGTCATTTACGTCGAGTGGACTTGCTTCAAGGTCTTTATCAAGGGCTGTTTCAAGAGCTACACCAGGACCTACATCGAGAGCTTCGTCAAGAGCCCCATCGAGAGCCACATCAGAGGAAGCTACGAGCCGCAGTCCCAGCACTCGTTCCCCAAGTGCAAGTTCGGTGCAAACTATTCGAACATCCAGAGAGGGTGTGCAGGATAATAACACGAACGCAATGGATAATGATGATACCGCTGGCGACAGCTCCGACTGGGAATCATATGTCGAAACCCCTCGTAAGCGGAAACGCCGCAGATCGTCAAACAGTCAATACGATAGCGACGTCTCAACGATTCAAGGCGGAAAGTTGAATCAAGCCGCCGTATTGGACTGGAGCGGAGTGCTTGGACTTGCAGCCATCAAAGGATGGAATGCTGGTGCTGTTGCACGCACAGCTCAACGCTGTGCGACTCTTTTTGATGAAAGCATGTCGTTCAGACCCTTCGACGAATCTCTGGCGTCGAAACCTATCCCCAAGCCAGTGTGGTACACGCCGTCTACCATACCGGCTCCAAGCGTCCTATCAACCAGCGAGTCTTTGATCCCCAAGCGCCCGTTCTTCCAGTCTGGTACTTTGAGCTGTCCGCACACAGACTGTGAACGCCACGAGGAAACGTTTGGGTCAACAAAACGCGTTAGGGAGCACTGTAAAGCCATTCACGGATACGACCCCATAACCAACGACTCTGACAATGAGGAGAGGATGGTTGGGGGTGTACACGTTGATGGCTTTCTACAACCTATCACTTTGAAGCAAGGATGGGTGAGAGGCGCAAAGAAAAAGCAAATAAAGGTAGAAAGCAGTAGCCAGCCTGTGTCGGAAGCTGCCCCTAGTCCTCAACAGTGAAGAAGTGATAATAGAATACGAAAAAAAAACAATTTATGACCTTCAAGAGTCCATCTTGTGAGGATTATTAGCCAACATACTATTGTAACTGTGTTGCCAACGTGGCAGAAGAGTGACTAGAACCAAGTTTCACACTCGTAGAAGAAATTATGTGACAGGGGGCATGCGTTGCTCTGCCGACGCGAGAAGATGCGAGAGACGGATGGGGCCGTCCCGTCGCGGTACCTCATCGTCTTAATACACGGTCCAGCCCCTCGTAGGATGTTTTATCCACTTGACCAAAGTTCACACATCTACAGTGATGCTTTGCTGCTACAGGATCGTACGATTGTTTCGCTGATCGCCAAGAGGGCTGTCGACGCTTAACTTTGCCTGGTATCACGACGCGTACCATCTTCCGTCAACGCGTATTATTTCTTTTGCCGTGACGGCTACAGCGCTTCCCATTTTCACAATATACACTGCACCTTGCATTACACATATGTCTGCATTCTACTCCCAACCTATCCGTGATCGGAAATCGGATTGGATGGACGGTTATCTAGGAAGCGGAACTAGGCCTAACGCGACGCTTGACCCCGACTTGGTGTACTGGCCGCCATCATGGCATGGCAGTATTGGCAATAGACACACAATAGCCGCACCAGAATTTAACAACAGATCACGGCAGGGATCGAAAAAGAGAATGGCGAAAGAGGAGCAGTACTATGGACATACAAAGCGACCGAGACAAGAAATAGCACAACGGAGCTTCATGCCGCTCGGAGAAGTACCGAGTAATGCCATACATTACAATGCGATACAATATGGTACCCAACATAATCCGTTCGAGATCAAATCCAGCCCAGAGGAATCATTGGAGACTGCGTCTAACACAGAGAGATCTCGCATTGCTTCATCTGCCCCCAGCCACTCCTCAAAACAAGCCGGAGTTTGTATTTTTGCGCCAGATCCTGCTCTAAAATGGCCTGTCTACTACGCAGTAGCTCGTGGGAGAGTTCCGGGTCTCTACCAAGATTGGCAATTGGCCAGGGAGCAAGTTTCAGGGTATTCTGGCGGGTCCCAGAAGAAGTTCCAAAGGCAAGAAGACGCTTGGACATTCATGAACGCAAACAGAGATCACATCAAAAGAGTGCCGGCATGTCCAAATGAGATGACCAGCGAACCACCCAAGACTCAGTCAACACAGAAAAAGCTTATGACGGATCAATCACTGCTCCCATCATCTTCAGTCCCTGATGCACATACATACACCCATGCGATGCCAACGCCATACTCGAAACCCAGTCTTCAATCTGTGGAATACGAAATACCCGACCAGTATGATTTGGAGGAGGAGTGGGCTTTGGAAGGCTCTCAATCGCCTCCCATTCCAGTAGATGATTTCGTACCTGAACCCGAACCACAATTGAGCGCCGAACAGAGACACGTGGTGGATCTTATTGTTGAGGGTGGAAAGAATGTTTTCTACACTGGATCAGCAGGGTGTGGGAAATCTACCATTCTCAAGGCCTTTGTTCAGAAGCTGAAGGCAAAAGGAAAAAGGGTGAGGATTATTGCGCCAACAAACCTTGCAGCGTTAAATGTCAATGGACAGACAACGTGGGCCTTTGCTGGCTGGACGCCCGACAGTATGAAAAAACCTCTCGACAAATTGAAAGCAGCTGCCCATGGAAAAGAAGTTTGGGAGAGGTTCGATGCAACTGATGTTCTTGTCATCGACGAAATCAGCATGGTTGAGAACCTACAGTTTGAGCGATTGAACGAGATCATGAAGGCAAGTCTAGCAGGGAAGAAATCGGGTCCGTTTGGTGGTGTACAGGTCGTTGTTACCGGAGATGTGAGTCATTTGCTGTTGTTCATTGGTAAATTGTTAATGACGTCCGTAGTTTTGCCAGCTTTCTCCTGTGAAGCCATTCTCGCATTGTATGGGATGTGGGTGGGATCTCATTCATGAAGAAAAGGGCCAGCAGCTGCAACACAGATGCGAGAACAAAAATTGCCGCTACGATATGTGGCCAGATACTGACAAATGGGCTTTTCGGAGTAAAGCATGGCAGGTATGATGGCTTTGCCTCACAATGACTACAGCGAAGCAACACTAACGATGTCAGGAATGCAATTTTGAGCATGTCAATCTAACCGAGATTTTCAGGCAAAACGACAGAAAGTTCATTTCGATCCTCCAAAAGATCCGTAGAGGTAAGCTCACCATCCAATTACGACATTAAACACATCAAATCCTTTGCTTCATGTCAAACTAGTAGTGAGTCTACTTAAAGGTACTAATGGACAGCAGATGGCGTTATCGTCAACAATCACGCCAGAATTCTCCTCAACCACACGTCCGAGACTGAAAACGCAATCAAGATATTTTCACTGCGTCAAGACGTGGACCGCGTCAACAACGAAAACATTCGAAGACTACCATCCGAAGCCCGCATGTATAATTGTCTCGATCATTTTTACTGGAGACAACACCACCGAGACGATGCATCGCTGAGCAAGTACACAATGCCAGCAACCAACGGTAGCAATACCCTACATCATTTAGTACGTGTTTCCTCTGACTTGTTCAAAATCTTACTGACAGTGCCACAGAAAGAACATCGCTACGAGGCATATTTAGAACTAAAAGAAGGCATGCGCGTAGTGCTGCAATCCAATCTGCAACCCCAGGCCGGTCTTGTCAACGGAGCCCAAGGTACCATTGTCAGTTTCGAGGCATTTGATCGCACGAAGCTCCCTTGCAAAGCAAGCAACAAGATGGAAGAGAATGGTTCTCTCAAAGGCCCACATGCCGACTACATCCAAGACCAAATCAAGGACTATGCCAAAGCAAATCGGCTCCACGCGTGGCCGATTGTCGAGTTTGATAATGGTATAAGGAAGACCATCTACGCAGATTGCTCCTATAGCGAACTTGGCAACGAAGAGAAGAAAAAAGAGGAGGGTCGGCCTGAGCAAGAGCCCAGTCTACTTTCCAGGACGCAGATACCTCTTGTAGCCGGGTATGCCATTACCGTACATAAATCACAGGTTAGTCTACTTTTCAAAGTCCAAATGATCCGGCTTCACAGGAATACTGTCTAAGTACTAACAACCTCCGCCAGGGTATGACCCTCGACCGAGTCATTGTCGATCTCCGCGATGCGTTCGAAGCAAGTCAGATATACGTCGCTCGTAAGTCGTAGCCAGAAGACGAAGAAAAACACTCCTGGGTCAACTAACGTGGATGAATCAAACAGTTAGCCGAGCGCGCTCCCTCCGGGGCCTCAAAGTAGTCGGGCTCCCGCGGAAAGATTTGGGTGGCGCCAATAAGCAGGTCAAGGAATGCTTTGACACATATCTTGATCGCAAGGCACCGCATTCGGCAGCTCTAAATGTACTGCCGTCGTCTCCAGGAACGCAGCTGCAGTCGTCGCAAGGAGCAGAGCTACAGTCGTCGCCGCAGCAGCCATTGGTGTGCCTAGGTGTCTTTAAGTAGAGAGTTTTCCAT
Source organism: Curvularia eragrostidis (assembly GCA_020744315.1). Taxonomy (NCBI): domain Eukaryota; kingdom Fungi; phylum Ascomycota; class Dothideomycetes; order Pleosporales; family Pleosporaceae; genus Curvularia; species Curvularia eragrostidis. The sequence continues at coordinate 57,816 of JAIRCK010000051.1, read as the reverse complement.
TTTTCTCTCTCGTTTGTTCGTATCACAGCCGTCATTTGTTGGGCAGATATTATACATTGTCTCCTTTTCGGCTTTTACACTAGTATTGATATCCAATTGGCTCTGTTGAAAGAGTCCCCCAAGTCTTCATATATATACTCTATACTGCATTTAGGCGTTTAGACATGTAGGTTTAGGTTTGTAGAAGGAAAAGAACGCGTATCGTTGGTTTGAATGAACTTAAGTTAGAAGTGATTTTAGATTTTTGCACCATAAACACTAACTAAACAACGCTGTTTACACCAAAGTGAAAACGGGTATCAAATTGTTTTTTCAGCGACCTGATCATGTGCCATGTGAGTCTTCCGCAGTCCATTCGTTTGTCTACTCTGTCTTATGGATCAGACCCTCACCAGGCTTGACACGCTGGGCCCATTCGGTCCAACTGCCGTCGTATAAGCGCCGCTGTTGGGTTGGATACCCAGCTTCAGTCAGTGCAGCATCGATGATGGCTGCAGTGACGCCTGTACCGCAGCTGCTTATAATAGGCACTTCAGGCTTTATGCCCTTGGATTCAAAAACAGCTTTGAGCTCGGAAGCGGGGAGGAATGTTTTGTCTTCTGGATCGAGAAGATCGGTGATTGGGACGGAGATGGAGTGGGGAATATGTCCGGAGGATAGACCTGTAATCGTTAGTATACTGCTACATGATCTTCCTGCGGAGTTCCCTATACCTTCTCGAGGCTCTGGATCGACCCCCTTCCACCTTCCCAGACTCCTCGCGTCTAGGATCTGTACCTCATCGGCTCCCTCTTTGCCCAACTCCTTGGCGATTTCTTTGACTTGTTCAAATGCTACAACTTTGTTCTCGTCAAGCTGTGGTACCTCGTACTCAGTTATCTTGGGCGTCTTAGGCTCTCCACTCTCCGTTGGGTATCCCTCTTCGACCCACTTGCGAAAGTTGTTGAGCACATGAACTCTCGGGTGACCAAAGACCTGAAATGTCCAGCCGACACGCGGCGCAGAGAAAATGCCCAGCTCCTTGCTGTCATACACGACTACACTGTCTTGGCGACGTACACCCAATTGTCTCATTGCGATGGCGAAAGCGGAAGCCGAGGGAAGCATGTGGGGGTAGGGGGAATGCACATCCTTGATGGCATCTAGATCGAAAAACTGGGAGTGAGGAATGTGCTGTGCGAGAAAGGTTTCGTAGCCATTGCGGTCATCATTGGGAAGAAACCAGGATGCACAGAGGGGAATGATGCGGGGCTCGTGAGAGAGCCTGCTGGCATTGAGCTTCAGAGCTGAATTGAGCTCTGCGGGAGAAACAAGGTAGGAACGAAGCTTTTCGTGCGAAGCCATTGTGCGCCTGTTAGCTACAGAGACTGTGTACCGGGTGGACGGGAAGATAGAAGAGGGAGACCGCAAAGGGCAGTGAAGACGCGGGACAAACATTTTGAGAACTGCAGTGATTGATTGTGGTGGGTTAGTCAGTCGGCGAGGATGAAGGGCATGCAGCTGGATAAGTGGAGTAGACGGCGAGATGATGCCTTAGTAGATGAATATTCGACGGCCAGTCCAGAGGGGCAGCCGCTGTAAGCTACTGATAAGTGCGGGGGCCCTGCGGCAGACCAGGGCACGGCTATGGCGTGCTTGTCGGCCGATTGCACGAAACCGCCTCAAACAAGCTTGGTTCTGGCAGCTTAGCTAGACAAAGACGGCATCGTGTAGTTTCGATGCTGATGTTGCTCTCACCTGCGCGCCTCGAGCTTCGCTGCGGCTGCAGCTTGAGCTCAGACCCCTCGCGGAATTAACGCGCAATCTCCGCCTCTCACCGCCTACGAATCTGCCGCCTCGGCATGTTTTGGTGCTGCTGATCAGCTTTGGCTTCGAGTCTTCTGTTACTGCGCTTTTTCGGGCGACAAAGGTCGCAGCAAACGTCACGATGAAGGTCACTATCCGTGAATGGAACGCTGTCGCAGCCTGGCACTGGGACATGCCCGATGACGACGTCTGCGGCATCTGCCGCAACCCCTACGATAGCACTTGTTCCAAGTGCAAGTTCCCAGGCGATGAGTGCCCGCTGTGTAAGTCTAGACATACTCAATGTTTGACACTAGCTTATTCAATGCAGTGCTCGGAGAGTGTAATCACTCCTTTCATATGGTAAGCTGCAACTGCTCGGGCCATCAGCACACTGCTAACAGCCCAGCACTGTATCTTCGACTGGCTGAAGCAAGAGAGCTCTTTGGAAAAGTGTCCCATGTGTCGCCAGCGTAAGTCAGATCCTGCTGTCTGAACAACAAGGAGAGTCTGCTGACAGCCTGCACAGCCTTCAAATCGAAGAGTCAGGACGCGCCGCCCGCCATCGAAACGCCCGGACAGGGACGGGAACCAGATACAAGTCCTTTATAGTTGCTGATCTGCATCACTGGCGATATATGCTACACGAACGGCTGGTCTTTACATTCATGCCTTGTGGAGCAAATGATGGGGGTTTCCAGTAAGGACATTACATAGGGTTTGGAGCCTGGTTGAGCAGAAGTTTGGGTGATTTGAACCATCGACACGGGCGTTTTGGAAGCGGTTGATACCCTAAGGATTTCTAACACATGTCGGTCTGATCAAGTCGCGGCTCCCCCGGTACCTGCGTGCTGTCCTGCACCTCGACTGTGGGTAGGGCAGTGTGCATGGGCCACTCTCTTATCGATCATGCACCTAGAGCTTGTTCCCCGAGCTCCACTAACTCCACTCCGCCATCCATCTCCCAAACATGTCTATGAACCCTGACACTCCGGAGCCACCACCGATATCTCGCGCAACACCCTCGCCACAGCCCAATCCCTCAGAACACCCCGAGTGCCCTCCCGGCTTTGAGCCTGACGAGCAACAGCAGCTTGACGACGCGGCGGAGGAAGAATACGATGTACCGTATCCCGAGCCTGATGCTGAGCGACCGCTACTACCACCGCCAAACTTCCGGCCCTTCTTCGCCTTGATCGAGGACACGACATCGGGAGAGCACTATCATCCCTACATTCACTATGTCTTCGCCGACGACGATCCCACCATAGTTACTGCAGCTTCGATGCGAGGCTTAGGGCTGGACGATACACGCTACCTCCCACAAGTTGCGCCCGCTGCTGGAGAGCGACGCCGAAATTTGGAAGGTGACGAAGAAGAGGTAGAAGACGAGGACGAGCCGAACCCATCAGTCGAGTCACCATTCCCGCCACCCATACCAGGTGTCAAGGAACACTACCTTATTGTCGATGTCGGGGCAGACGGACGCACCATCGTGGATGCACAGTCACTCTCGCCGGAATGGCAAATAACCGACACAGGTGTGCGAACAGCTCCATCCTTTGACGAAGACTCACCGGATCCGGGCTATATGTTACGCATTGAAGGCGTCGAGATACCACGAAAAGGAAAAGGAAAAGGAAAAGGCGAAGCCGGTATGGATAAACTGAGTGAGGCACGAGAACAGCAAGGCGACATATTTGGAGCGTTGGAAGGACTTATCCGGGGGATTGAGAGAGGCCTGGGCATTGCAGAGAAGATATCCACTACGGGCCGAAGAGAAGGCGAGGAAGGCATAATAACGTCAGACGCATATGAGGAAGACGCAGAAAGGACGGTGGGCGACGAGTAATGATACTCTGGTACTGAACAAACAAGTTTCTCTTCCAGGTTAATGCGCCAATCAATAACGCGCATCCATGATCTGCCATGGAAGAATATCATCCACGTGGCGTCAGAGCCGAATATTGAATCACACGCCGGACTGAATAGCAAGCATGATGCATGCCGCTTGCTGCTGTACCTTACCTTAGGACAGCAGTTTAAATTAACCGAATTAGGTACCCATTGCTGAAGTCGACATGGATGACTCGAGTGTTCAGCTACGTCTAACCATCATGAAAGCAACAGTCAGTAAATGGGCAGTATGACCGAATACGGCTTGTATGATGTTCTCAACATAGGAATCATAGTTTCCCACTTTTCTAGGCCCCTAACGTAAGAGCTGATACTCATTCTTCCACTAATCACTCCTTTTCGCCTCCGTCTTCCACAACAACCAGAATATTTGACTTCAGATACTCTTTGTTATTGAGAACAATCTTTTATGATAGCCTCATTAGTACAGCCTACACTATGATTGATAGTATGTACAAGAAGCACTCATCATTCGTTCAAACTAACATTCCTTACCTCTCGTCTCACCACCTTATCTCCTCTCCAAGCCGGTCCACTAACCTCCCACTCTCCCACTCCTCATCAACCATCCTCTCCATAACCCGCAAGCAATCCCCCACACTCTGCTCCACACTCATAGCCCCTTCCTCCTTCCACGCCACCAACCCTGTCTCCACCCTGCCTGGATGCAGCAGCAAAAACTGCACCTGGGGCACATCAATCGCAAAGCTCCTCACAACCGCATTCAGCGCCGCCTTGCTAGCCCGATACGCATACCCACCCCCTGCAGCATTTGCCGAGATAGAGCCCATGCGAGACGAAAGTACCACGACCCTTGAACGCGCAGAGCCCTTTTGACCGGGAGCTGAAGATGCTGAAGAAGAAGAATGATATGCCGACTTCAGACCAGGCAAAAAGCTCCTGATCAGATCAAATGTCCCCCAGGTATTCACTTCAAACGTGCGCATCATGGTCGCTTTGTCCATGGCTGATAGCGTCTCGGCAGCAGAGACATCGCGGCCGGCATTTTGCTCCTGAGATACAATGGATGGGACGAGGCCACGAATACCGGCGCAGTGGATTATGAGGCTGAGAGGCGTGTTGGCGTAGCTTGAGGCTAGGGCTTCCAGGCTGTGAGGGTCTGTAATGTCGAGTTGGTGGAAGTGGAGTCGTGCTGGGCTTTGGGTGGCTATGGCGTCTTTGGGGAAGGGCTGGTTGTCTAGGGCTATGATAGTGGTTGGCGGTGATGACGTGGATGGCGAGATGTAGTGTTTTATGAAGGCGAGGCCGAGGCCGGATGACGCGCCTGTTATTAGGATTGTTTCGGAGCTGTTGGACATGTTGGAGGGTTGTGTTGAGACTGGTTGTGAAGGGCGTTTTGCTACGCTATTAAAAAGAGGTTTTTGCCTTGGTTGATAGAAGAAGCAGGGCTTGTTTATGTTTTTATACCCTTTTTGTCTATTTCTAAAAGATTACGTCTTAATTCGGGAATTCTAATCGGAAATAAGAAACTATACTGTATAAGGCCATGGTGCTCGAGCTTTGATGCGATAAAGCGCTATGTATCTAGAACGTCTTCAGGGTCACGTGTTTTCCGCCTGTGGTACTAGAAAAAGGGAACCCCGCAGTGTATCCGAGGTAGGTGGCGTCAACCCAAACACACGCGTCTTGCAGATTTGGGGAGATATAAATATGCTTACATCTCCTAGCAGTAGCTTGTAACAGTACTGTGTCCTTTTCTTCAAAAATTCCCCTGTTTAGGTTTCGTGTGAGAGGAATATATCGGGTGTAGATAGGCCTGAAGTTAAGAGACAACATGTTTTATCAACCGGGAAAGGAGGATCATGGGCTTCCATATGACCCGTTCAAGGTAACCAAGATTTAGCTTTTCTTTATCTCACACAAATGCCTTCACTAGACTCTAGTCAACTCGGAAAAGCCATGCCTCACGTTCCAGCACAATTGGAAACTGTCTTCCTAACTTCATATACTCCCACCCCTCAAACAAGCCAAAACCAACAAACCGCCATTTCAAACTATTCCAATTAATCAGCAACAACTCACTCGCCTAGGCCTGCGTCGTCCCTCGCCCCATCGGCTGGATATCCACCATCTCACCCACGGGCACCGCAAACCTAGCCCCTTACTCCCAATTCAACAACCTCACCTTCGACCCTCCCTATGTCATGTTCAGCGCAAACCAGACGCCCAGCATCACGCAAAAAGACACAGTGCGCAACACCGAAGCGACCGGCAGATTCATTTGGAATCTCGCTACGTACGAGCTGCGGGAGCAAGTCAACCAGAGCGCGGTGCAAGAAGCCTACGGTGTCGACGAATTCGAAAAGGCGGGGCTGGAAAAGGAAAAGAGCAGGATCAGTAAGGTGCGCGTTGTGCGCGATGCAGCAGCGAGAAATGGAGGTGAAGAAGCAGAAGAAGTGTTTATTCCCATGGTAAAGAGGAGCCCGATTAAGTTTGAATGCGAGTATTACAGTACGCTCCGGCTTCCGGGGAATCCACCCATGGGGTCCGTCGATGTGGTGATTGGGAAAGTGGTTGGCATCCACATCGACGAGCGTGTGCTGACGGATGGGAAGATTGATGTGCGGAAGACGGAGCCGATTGCGCGGTGTGGATATTACGAGTATGCGGTTGTGAGGGATGTGTTTGAGATGAGGGTTCCGGGGCAGGACAAGGCGATGTTGGCGGGGCTGGAGGGGAATGCGAGCAAGAATAGGAGGTTGGATGAGGGCAAAGATATCGATGGAGACGGGAAGGACGCATAGATGGGATTTTGGTGAGCGTATCACTTATGATGTTGGATAGAGATAGAGACTATTAGAGCCATTGGGTTTCATCGTTGATTGTTGCAAGCAGTGACAGTGACAAGAACACTACTTTACGCAATTTCACATTAATGTGCGTCATGACTCGTTTCATTAATTACAACATGCACACCACCGTTATCCACACGTCTAGTAGACGTAGCGGAAGTTGGGGTTCTCTCTATCTGTCAAATCCTCGAATCCGTGAGCATTGGTAATCTCCTTGCCAAACTCACGGTCCTTCTTCTTGTTTCGGAGCGTGAGATTGAATCTCAAAAAGATAATAACGCAGACGAGAGCAGAATAGCAGCCGAGATGGATAGCCAGTGTCTTCAGGTAGCGAGGGTCGTTGTCGAAGAAGACCTTTGGGCCAATAGCATTGCCAGCACACCAGGCGAAGAAGTTCATGGTAATGCAGACAGACTTCTTGGTCTGACCACCAACGTTACGTGTAAGCATGGACATGCCGAGACCTTGGGCTGCCCAGAAGGTAAAAACGATCCAGTAACTTATAAGCAGGCCGGCTCGAGTCGCACTGTTCGTGTTCTTGACAGTCATGATGACAATGGTACCAGTGAAAGCTGGGACTAGATAAATAGCCATGGTCAACAGGTTCTGCTTTGTCTTCTTGACGATCCAGACGGAACTCATGAGCGTGATAATGATGACGGCGCCGAGCACCATGGCAAGAAGCTGAGTCTGGAGAACGCTAAATCCAAGTCCTTGAACGATGATGTTATAAAAAGCGCCGAGTCCGGAAGTAGGAAGCGTAGTGAATATCTGGATACCCATGTAGCAGTAGGTCTGGGGGTCCAGAAGGGCCTCCTTAAATTGGTATGCGCGGAACTTTTTGTTTTGCAGTCCCGTCTGGTTGGAGCGGACACGCTCAACCATGAGTTTCTTGTCCTCTTCAGACCAGCACTTTGCTCGCATAGGGCTGTCAGGAAGCCTCCAAATGACGAATATGCCCCACAGAAAAGAAAAGCAGCCGTAGCAGATGAAAATGGCTTGCCACGAGCGGATTGGTGAATTTCCTGGGTTTTCTTTGAAGCTTGAGTGCCTGATTTGGGAAAACCCGTAAGCCAAGAGGCCACCGACAATCTGTTGCATGCCGTCTAAAGCACCGAGTTAGCGAATGGTTGTAGGCCTTCAACCCGTCTGACTTACTCATCATGTACCAGTAAGTCACAATCGAAGCTTGCTCCTCCCGCTTGTACCAAAGTGATGTCATGATAAGGAAGGCTGGCTGGCAGACCGCTTCGAAGATACCAAGCAAGGTTCGAACGGAAACGAGCGCTGGGAAGCTGAAGCAGAGGGCATGGCAGGCAAGCACAGTACTCCATGCAAGAATGTTGAAGCCAAGGTATTTGGCTACAGGCACTCTTTGTAAGATCCAGTTGGTAGGATACTCAACAACAAGCACAGCAAGGTAAATACAAGTAGTGAGCCATCCAAACTATTCAGGGTCAATGTCGCGTCTTTCGGAGCTTAACAGGCTTTGTGACTCACTGTCTGCTTCGATTTCAGGACTGGAATATCCTCACGGATACCCATGATGGAAGTCATGGACATGGTACCCTTATCAAGAGCCTGTAAAAAGTATGTAAAGACCATGATAGGCAGCACACGTCTGTCGATCATTCTCTTGAGTCGCTTGTTCTCCTCTTCAGAAATGTATATTTCTGTCTCGCTTGCATATTGGGCAACTTCCCGGTCGATTCGCTCAAAGTTTGCATGCTCGGCTTTCTCGTTGTCATCAATCGAAAAGACACGCTCAACCTGGCTGATGTCCTTATCTTCGGGGTGACCAGTGGTGGCGGGCAAGCCTTGCGCCTTGTCGATGCTGGCTCTGGGAGCGGCCATCCTGAAAGGCCTTTCTGGGGAATTTGGATGGGAGAAAACAGGGAGGAGAGTGAAAGGACCCCAGCACTCGTTGCGAGGTGCCCGAGTTGGAGGGTCTAGTCGAAGTGATATATTTCTACCCGGCTGATTGTGCGTCCGAGCGTCCCCCAGTTTACCCCGTACCGGCAGGCTGCTCCGCAAATCTTGTGATGCGAGCCTGCACCCCAACGGCAGGCCCTGGTTTAGCCGCTTCTAATCAGGTTCTCGTTTTCCCCACCTCAGGGCAGTCAAAGATCTTCACAAGGCGTGCAGCAAGCCCGGCCGAGCGGGCGCCAGTATTGCATCCTAAGTCGTCCGTTTTTAGAGTTTCCCAACCCCGCGACTATGCCAGCCACCAAACATGCAGAGTGCCATACGATGCGGAGTGGCAAGCACGTAGGATTAAGCAGTGTGGAGAGAGCCACTGCTTGGCATATGTCCCAAAATGGCACCCTATCGGCATAGATGCTCCCGAGTGTGCGAATGGCAAGCCAAGCTTTGGCAGCGGGCACAAGGCGGCTGGTGGAAATATTCCTCCGCCATAAAGTTGGTGGCGGCTGGCTTCCCCAGTCTGGGGTAACCGTCGGTCAGCAAGGCATTGTCAACGGCGGCCATGTCTCCCTATACGGTTCGTTGCTGATCTTGACCTTTCACGCGATAGCCTCCCGTGTCGGTGCAATGCATGGCGAGTGCGGGTGACGTCCCAGTTTGGCTTTCCAGCAAGTGATGTCGAGCTTTTTGGTGTTGATGGTGATATGCGCAAGGGAGCCGCGTCCGCTGGAGACCCAGAAGCTGGGATAAAACCACGTGTGCCCAGCCTTCTACCGGTACAATCACGAACGAGTTCGGTACAGATAGGCACGAAGATCTGGTAGCGGTTTGCATAATGTGTCCAAAAAATATAGTCCGAAACCCTGGCTTTCCCTGGTCGCTACTCCCCCACTCTACAGCGCTTGTCCGACGTGTGCGGTCCACAGGAGCTATCTAATACACGCCCACCGAACTACGTGTATGGTGAATCCTCAGGCCTCGCTTCTGTTCTTTTTCTTCTACTCCATTGCGTGTTAGCAATTGAGACTTTGCTTATCCAGGGTCCATTTTCCACTACAAGAGAGTACGAATTTCAGTATCCGCCCAACGTCGCAGCATCCACGTCCGAAATGTCCACACTCACCGTGCATGGCCTGACAAAAGGCCAGATAGACGAGAAAATTCTGCTTCTCACTCACAACTTAATCAACATCCACGACACAACTGGCGAGTTTCTACTCAAACTCGATGACGGCCGCGTAATCGACACCAAAGGCTGGGACGGCTGGGAATGGACACATGGCATTGGGCTGTACGGACTATGGCACTACTACACGCTGACGGGCAGTACGGCGACGCTCGACATTATAAAGGGATGGTTTGACAAGCAACTCAGCAAGGGCACAACCAAGAATATCAACACCATGAGCCCGTTCCTCGCACTGGCATACCTGTACGAAGAGACGGGAAACAAGACGTTTGTTCCATGGCTAGACACCTGGGCCGAGTGGGTCATGCACGGGCTGCCCCGCACCAAGTTTGGTGGGTTCCAGCACGAGACGTACAACTCGTTCAACAAGGACGAATTATGGGACGATACGCTCATGATGAGTGCGCTGCCGCTGGCGAAGATTGGTCTCACACTGAACCGCCCAGAGTATGTGGAGGAAGCGAAGCGCCAATTCATTCTGCACTGCCAATACCTATGCGATACAAGCACTGGTTTGTTCTTCCACGGCTGGAAGTGGGAGGACAAGGGCGGACTGGAGGTCGGTCACAACTTTGCAAAAGCACGGTGGGCGCGAGGAAACTCGTGGCTGACAATTGCCATCCCGGACTTTATCGAGCTCCTCGACCTCAGCGAGAAGGATCCTCTGCGCCAGTTTCTCGTAGGCATCCTCGAGTCGCAATGTCGGGCGCTAGTGAAGTGTCAGGAAGAGAGTGGCATGTGGCGCACACTTCTGGACATTCCCATCTCGGAAGGCAGCTACGAGGAATCATCGGCCACGGCGGGCTTCGCATATGGTATGCTCAAGGCATGTCGGAAGCGATACATTAGTGGGGACGAGTTTCTACAGAGCGCCGTCAAAGCGATCAAGGCTGTCCTGGGCAAGATTAACGCCGAGGGCGAGTTGACAGAAACGAGTTTTGGCACAGCCATGGGTCACGATTTGCAGCACTATAAGGATATTAAGATTACCAGCATGCCGTATGGACAGGCCATGGCCATTATGGCGCTTGGGGAATTCATGAGAACGTTTATCTAGCAGCCCATAGTGCAAAAGTAGATTCAATGCATAATGACAGTCTGACAAGGCGAATGCGCTTGAACATTGGCATGTAATATGGTAGCCTGTCTTTCAGGCAACGCACTCTGCTTTGTATAGACCAGGCTGTTCAGCAGGGAAGGCCATGGTCAGGTGTTCATGGCTGAGGCATTGCGGAAAGGCTGGCGGGCGGAAGCGTGGAAACTCGTATCGCGCGGAAACCTGTACCGTGTGCGGCAGACAGCGTAGCATGTTGCATGAAGCTCGTCGAAAGGGTGCGCGTGATGGGCAAATCTTGGTGGTCTGCCGTGTACATGGATCCGCCGTGTCACAAAGAGGACGAATATCGAATTGCTCTATTTTAGGCAGCTGGTGGAGGTTTAGCAAACAGACCAAGTGAGGCTGACACGGTCGGGAAGGCTGAGTGAGTCGGCGCCAGGCAGCCGTGGCGGCCCCCGCCCATTGTAGAGTTTTTCGATGCGATTCATCTACAGTATGCTGATATCACCGTCGAGCGGCTGCAATTGCAACGGACCGAATATTGTGCCATGGCGGCGAGAAAGCAAGAGACGGATGGTGAGAGAAGTCGACAGGCGCTTCTCGGCAGGCGGAAGTCGCGATGGTTCTGCCCCTCGCCGCTAGCGTTGCCGGGGAAGTCGCGTTTGGCGGTGAGGCGCGATTGCAGCGACGGCCGCGCGCTGATTGGCCCGACGACGGCCTTCTCTGCGTTTCTGCCGTCCTGTCTAGAAGATTCTCGAGCTCCACCAAAGGCTATATCAGCCCCAAACGTGAGCCCTCTCTACGTCTTTTTCTTCATTGAATTGTTCTCCTTCTCTTCCACGACATAGACAGCGCAGTTTTGCAGTTTGCTCTTTTCCACGCGCCATAGAAGAGCCAGACACTCAAACTACCCCGCCTATCTGTTCGTCTTCCCCACATTCTACTGCACTATCTACCAGTCTACGTTTCCGCCGCCTGCTGCAAGAACATAGCCTCTGACTCTACTGTTTGCAGCTCCGAACACTTCACACACCCGTCACCATGTCTGGGGAGACTTTCGAGTTCCAGGCTGAGATCTCTCAGCTGCTCGGTCTCATCATCAACACCGTCTACTCAAACAAGGAGATCTTCCTGCGAGAACTCATCTCCAACGCCTCCGATGCCCTCGACAAGATCCGATATGAAGCCCTCTCAGACCCAAGCAAGCTTGACAGCGGCAAGGATCTCCGCATCGACATCATCCCCAACAAGGAGGCTAAGACCCTCACCATCCAAGACAGCGGTATTGGTATGACCAAGGCCGACCTCATCAACAACCTGGGTACCATTGCCCGCTCAGGCACAAAGCAGTTCATGGAGGCTCTGTCAGCCGGTGCCGACATTTCCATGATTGGTCAGTTCGGTGTTGGTTTCTACTCCGCATACCTTGTCGCCGACCGCGTCACCGTCGTCTCAAAGAACAACGATGATGAGCAGTACATCTGGGAGTCCAGTGCCGGTGGTACCTTCAAGATCACCGAGGACACTGAGGGCGAGCAGATCGGCCGTGGTACCAAGATCATCCTCCACCTCAAGGATGAGCAGATGGACTACCTGAATGAGAGCAAGATCAAGGAGGTCGTCAAGAAGCACTCCGAGTTCATCTCGTACCCCATCTACCTCCACGTCCTCAAGGAGACCGAGAAGGAGGTTGAGGATGACGAGGCCACCGAGGAGAAGACCGAGGAGGGCGACGAGAAGAAGCCCAAGGTCGAGGAGGTCGACGAGGAAGAGGAGAAGAAGGAGAAGAAGACCAAGAAGGTCAAGGAGTCCAAGATCGAGGAGGAGGAGCTCAACAAGACCAAGCCCATCTGGACCCGCAACCCTCAGGACATCACCACTGAGGAGTACGCCTCATTCTACAAGTCCCTGTCCAACGACTGGGAGGACCACCTTGCCGTCAAGCACTTCTCCGTCGAGGGTCAGCTCGAGTTCCGTGCCATCCTCTTCGTTCCCAAGCGCGCACCTTTCGACCTGTTCGAGACCAAGAAGACCAAGAACAACATCAAGCTCTACGTCCGCCGTGTCTTCATCACCGACGATGCTACTGACCTGATCCCCGAGTGGCTCAGCTTCGTCAAGGGTGTTGTCGACTCTGAGGACCTTCCTCTCAACCTGTCTCGTGAGACTCTTCAGCAGAACAAGATCATGAAGGTCATCCGCAAGAACATTGTCAAGAAGACTCTCGAGCTCTTCAACGAGATTGCCGAGGACCGCGAGCAGTTCGACAAGTTCTACTCTGCCTTTGGCAAGAACATCAAGCTCGGTATCCACGAGGACTCGCAGAACCGTGCTGCCCTTGCCAAGCTCCTCCGCTTCAACTCCACCAAGTCTGGTGAGGAGATGACCTCGCTTACCGACTACGTCACTCGCATGCCCGAGCACCAGAAGCAGATGTACTACATCACTGGTGAGTCGCTCAAGGCTGTCCAGAAGTCGCCTTTCCTCGACACTCTCAAGGAGAAGGGCTTCGAGGTTCTCTTCCTTGTCGACCCCATTGACGAGTACGCCATGACTCAGCTCAAGGAGTTTGATGGCAAGAAGCTTGTCGACATCACCAAGGACTTTGAGCTTGAGGAGTCCGAGGAGGAGAAGAAGGCTCGCGAGGCTGAGGAGAAGGAGTTTGAGGGTCTGGCCAAGAGCCTCAAGAACGTTCTCGGCGACAGGGTCGAGAAGGTTGTTGTCTCCCACAAGCTTGTCGGCTCACCTTGCGCCATCCGTACTGGTCAGTTCGGTTGGTCTGCCAACATGGAGCGTATCATGAAGGCCCAGGCTCTCCGTGACACCTCCATGAGCTCATACATGTCTTCCAAGAAGACCTTTGAGATCTCGCCCAAGTCCGCCATCATCAAGGAGCTGAAGCGCAAGGTCGAGGCTGACGGTGAGGATGACCGCACTGTCAAGTCCATCACCCTCCTTCTCTTCGAGACCTCGCTGCTTGTCTCTGGTTTCACCATCGACGAGCCTGTCCAGTACGCTGAGCGCATCCACAAGCTCGTCTCTCTTGGTCTGAACGTCGACGAGGAGGTTGAGACCGAGCAGGAGAAGGGCGAGGCGTCAACTGAGGCGCCTGCCACCTCTGGCGAGAGCGCCATGGAGGAGGTTGACTAAGCGCATCGCCCATGTCAGCTGGTTTCGAAAAGTTTGGTTGGCGCTCTGATATCCCTTTCATGTGTCATGGCTTTCTTTCTTTCTACACCTTTTTGCATGATGAACGGAGCTTAATCTTCGATGGAGTCTTAGAGTGATGAGCTTTATGCATCACGAGTACATGGATATCCCGAATTGCATCTTAGGTAGATTTTACCTATGGGTAGTTAGTTTTCACGAATGATGAAATGTTCAAAAAAGAATGTGTCCGATGCCAAGATTGTGATCGCTGCCTAGACTGAGTGACTCTGATCATGTAGCATAACGTTGAGTATCTAGTGGTTGACCGTTGACGACGGTGGTTGTGCTCTACCGGACTTCATCAAGCCCACGTTGTTCGGATTGCCTACGAGTGGAAGGTGATGTTGCAATCTTATGGGCCTAGCAAGGGTCCACCCCGATGGTTCCGCCACCATGATCGTCCCCGGGTCCGCAAAAACAGGATATCTCCGCAGCCTTGGCCTGCGGCACCTCTGTAACAACAGGGTTGAAACAAGGCATGACGTAGGAGGTGGCGCAACAGCGCGCGTCTAGAAACATATTCAGATCGAGCCTCGAAGCTGAAAGCCAGCCAACATCTCTGCATAGCTTCTAGTATATAAATTATTTGTCAAGTGATTCAAAAAGTGCACCAAGACGCAACATGTCAGCCCTAGACCAACTGAAGCAGCAAAACGCTGCGCTTCAATGTGAGTCGATAGACGTTACAGAATGCACGGATGGCTGATTCAACGGCTACAGCAAGCGTAGGAAGCATCTCCAAGGTTGCTCAATCAACGGCGAAGAAGCCAGCCACGGCGACGCCAGTGAAGACAGCCACTTCAGCAACCAAAGCTGCCCCTGTTAAGAAAGCAACTGCGACTGCGACAAATACAGCAAACTCAGCTGCTACACCTGTGAAGAAAGTTCCGAAGAAACTTGATGCGAATGGCGCGTCAGCGTCTACAACGCCAAAGACGACGACAACGCCCGCAAAAGTGACTTCTGGGACGACTCCGGTTGCGAAAAAGACAGCAGCAACACCTGTCAAATCAAATGGTAGCGGGACACCAAAGCCCGCTCCCGCACGCACACCTCTGGGTACTGTTAAGCCATTGCCAGTAAGGAAGAACCCTGCTGCAGATACAGCATCAGCAGCAGCAGCAGCGAAGCCAGCAAGTACTGTCAAGAAAACCACTGCCAGTACGCCCGTCAAAAGCGCCAGCGGAGCAGTTTCTTCAGGCACGGCAAAAGCCACGCCGGTGAAGGCCAGCCCAGCCACGACGACGAGCAAAGCGCCGGCAGTCAAGAAGACACCAGTCAAGGCGAACCCAGACGGTACCACTCCAACTCCCCTTTGTGTAATCCAAGCTCATCCCGCTCCAGGCCAAATCGCGCCATCCGGCACCGCGGCAGCGAAGAAGCAGCCGGGCGTGGTTGGAAAAGGCGTCAATACCGCCACGGGAACGCTGAACAAGACAGTTGGCACCACGACAGGCACGCTCAATACGATTACTGATTCTGCAACCAAGGGTGTCAATGGCACGCTCAATGGCGTGACGGGCGTCGCGGGCAAAGGGCTCGATAAGCTGCCTGCGGGCGTGGGCGGGCCAGTCAAGCATGTTACTGATGGTGTGGGCAAGACGGCGACGGGCGCCGTCGATAATGTGTATTATACGGTAGGCAGTGCGACTAAGGGCGTCCAAGGTACCGTGAGCAAGACGACGGGGGCGCTGGGTAAGGGCGATGTCAAGGGCACTGTGGCGGGGGCAACGAGTGGTGTTGGTAAGTTTTCTTTTTCTTTCCTTCTTTTTCCTTCTTCTCAGCATCCCTTTCGACTTCCTCTTAATTTCCTGTCCTTGAACATGGTTGTCTTTTTTCTTTTTGTCTTCTTTCAACAGTGCTCAGCTCGGCTAACGCTTTCGTCTAGGCAATACTGTCACGGGTGTAGGCAAGGGACTGGGAAACACGGTTGGAGATGGACTTGCTGGGCTCGGCGGCACAGTAGGAGGCCCTGTTGGCGGTGTCGTAGGCAATGTAGGCAAAGGGGCCAACAATGCTGTTAGCGGCATCACTGGCGGGCTGGGCGCTGGCGTAAGCAAGCTGGGCAAAGGCGATGTGGTAGGGGGTGTAGGCAGTACGCTGGGGGGTGTTGGGAGGGGAGTCGGCGGGCTGCTAGGAGGCATCACGGGCTACGGCGCGGATGACGACAACAAGGAGAACTGAAGGCGCAAGGTCGAGGAGTGGTTGTCGGATGTCGAGCAGCTGCATGGGGAATGGCCTGCCGACGGAAACGATGATGGCTGTCTCCGAGATTGTGGGAGCACGCATGGCAGTAGCGCTGATGCTGAGCCACAGGGTGTAGGGCGCGTTGCTGGAGATGAAGGAGAGCTTGGCAGCTGAACGCCCTTGTTACACTACATACATCGATAATATATATTGTTCTTATATGGTTGGGTAATGTGGCGTATAACCTCACGCATACAAGGCTCCTGCATGCAACACCAAGGCGGGCGATTGTGACATGGCGTTGGAACGCTCGGTGACCGACGCATATGGGCTGGACATGGATGGCTCCTGGACACGCCGCTTGCTTTCTCTATGCCTCTTTGCATTTGCTCGACTCAACGGCTCCCGGAAATATGACAGAATTGCGGGTATGGGCAATGCTGTGCAGGGAAGGGAGGTTGAGGCTGCTCGACTAGTGTTCCCGCGGACGCCGCACAGCATGACGCGTTGCTCTCCAACGGCCGGGACGGGTGGATGAAGATCACACTGGGTTTACGTGATTGTGTGTAGAGTGGGGCGCCAAGTTGGTCGCAGTTCACATGTACACACTATACCAACTTTCTGCGCTCGCCAGCGTCGTCAGCTGTGTCTTGGGCGTGTCGTCATCCAGCAGCAAGTTCGCAACAGCAGAAATGGCGCTCTCCTCGTATATCCATCCGAATGGGGTTGATGTTATTGGACCTGAGTGAGCACGGGCGACGGCAGCCCTCTCTGGCAAATGGCGCTGTACCCACACGGCGACCTTTTCAGGCCACTCCACCCCCGAGCTTGATGTGCCTTGACGTGCGCCGCCAAAGCTTGTTTGGACGGCCAATGGAACGCCCAGGCTTCCGTGCTAGGACCACCGGCTGCCGCAGAAGCCCTCGGAGTCGTCGCCGTCGACAAGCCTCTCTATACGCCGACACCAGCCACGGCAAAGACGGCAGCAGACTCCTCATAAAACATACATCATTTCATACTCACTTACGTACCCCTCTGGTCGGGAGCGACGCTGTTTTGGGCTCTGGGCACTCGAGTACAGGTCCGGTTCTGTGGCTGACCCAGTCGTCGACCCCGGCACCGTCAGCTTAAACGCGCAACAGGGGCTGCTACACGAAACAACACACCAGCGCCCTTTGCAGAGTGGCTTGATCAGCCCAGCCCGGTCCTCCGTAAAGCCACCGAACCCCGGGTGAGGCTGTGCCAGAAACAGATGGCTTCACGCACGCAAATTCACTCACCCACCCACTAAACCATTGCGCCCTGGCCCGGCCTGATTGGCTCGCTCCCCACCAATCTCATTACTCACCATGTGAATTCATAAAGCGCCCGGCCTGCCCTCTAACCTGCCTGTGGCTTGACAGTAGCTCCATTCCACCGCCGACCTTTCCGCTATCCTTGGATGGTTTATTACGACCCCCGCGTGCGTTCTCTGGTGACATTGTAATGAAGCAGGTGCACTAATGCCGGTCTAGATTCTCTTGCCAGTCCGTTATTCTGTACCACTCAAAACAGCTATTCCGCTATAGTGTCGGTGGCTTTCCTGTGCTGCCCACGTGCCTCAGCTTACTCTCCTTTTGCACCACGACTCGAAATCCCACCAGTCTTTTGAGAAATTCCATTTCATCAGCATGCTTTTCAACACTGGCCTCGTGCTGTTCATCAGCCTGACTAGCGCTTTCGCCGCCCCGACAAAGCAGGTCAATCTGGACGATGTCCAATGCCGTTGCCTGACCTTTTCCACGAGTGCCGCGCCTACCCACTGCATGTACCAGGAATTGCTCACGCTTGACTGGGAAATGGCCCATTCACTCGCCACAGCAAACGACCTCAAGATCCAGTTCGCTAGCAACAAGGCCATTGCCAAAGTCCTCTCGATACCCAAGCCCCTACCCGCCACCGTTCTGGACGCCATCCATCAGGGAAAGACACTGCCGCTAGACCCGTCAAAGGAAGTGCGCAGCGAGAACAGGCTCATCTGCGGCTTCGGCAACGATCTCGAGTACGTCGAGAGCCAAGGCGCGGGACTAAAGCCAGAGATCCATTACGTCGGTACCGTTCTAGGCCTCTTCATGCTACTCCTCATCGTCTATCTAATTGCCGATTACTTCTGGACCAAGTGAGCTGATCTGTCTACTCCCATCACCTAGCACCAAACTAACCACTCGCCACCAGATTCACCGCCCGCTCAAGCAGAATCATGCTCGAGGGAGACGAGAAAGTACTGACTGCCGAGTACGCCACCTGTACTGCGTCGATGACAGAGCGTCGCTGATGATTTCTCTTTTCGCTCCAAAGTCACCCCCTCGTTGAAGACAATGCTCTCACCTACGACGACGATGATACTCTGGCTCTCGACGCCTCGAAGCCAGCACACCAGCATACAACCTCCTCCTGCCCTTCACCAACGCAAAACACACGCGGCACTACTGTGGCGTCAACGATGCGCGATCCGTGGTCCGACCTGTGGCCCTTGATTCTGTGTGGAAGCTGGGGTCCTACGCAGCTTGCCCTTTCTCACCACCATCGCTCTTCTGCGCTACCATCTCCGCCAAGCTCCCCCGCTTAATCCCACCAAAACAAAGCCACTTTCAACGGACATGCATACACACTATCCCGACGACGTCCCGACCCGGCCTGTTTCCTTTTTCTTTTTTTCTCTTCTTCTTCTTCTTCTTCCTCGGGCACCACGAGGTCCCTCGGAGCTGGGATGGATAACGGGATTATTTCTCGCAGTCCCAGTCTAGCATACACTTTCATCCTTTTTCTCTCAAGTCTAGGGCATACGTTCACAGGACAACCTAAATAATGACTCTATATTTCTCTCTTCCCAGCACGAGATGATCAGAATGGGGGGGATACAGAAGAGACAGAGAAAGGAGGGGGGTAGGAGAATGACACAGTACACACAAGGACCCCTTTAGCTACGGAGGAGGCATGGGTTCTAAGGATCAGGCTGGAAAATAGTGTACGATACTTGATTTAACAAAAGAGAAAAAAAAATCAAATATAGTGAATACCTTAAGCTCTTGTACAGTAGTAGCTTTGCCTTGACTTCCTAGCCACCTTTTTTTGTCTGTTGCGTCAATA
The DNA here is from genome assembly GCA_020744315.1 of Curvularia eragrostidis. Taxonomy (NCBI): domain Eukaryota; kingdom Fungi; phylum Ascomycota; class Dothideomycetes; order Pleosporales; family Pleosporaceae; genus Curvularia; species Curvularia eragrostidis. The sequence continues at coordinate 38,606 of JAIRCK010000051.1, read as the reverse complement.
CGCGTCTCGATTCCCTACCAGAGTTGTCAGCAATCAAGCTAATCAAGTCAAGTCAAGCTGAGATTTTGAGATTTCCTATTAAGCCAAGTCAAGCCGGAGCTCTGGCTTGATTTGGCTTGATTGGTGATAGCTATGTTCCCTACCAGCTTGACCTGTCGATGCTCACAGGCATGATTGTAGGATGATATGTCACAGACAAGCAGAAGAAAGAAAAACAATCCACATGTACTCATTCATGTCATAACTGAATCAAACAGCTACAAGATGTCATCGCTGTGAAGAGAATATGTATGGAAAGCAAGACGAGCATGACATACTCGAGAAGAAGACGAAGACGAAGGGCAGAAATATCAGGGAAAGCAAAGAAGTGGCAACACACACACACACAATCCCAATACGCAGAAAATCCAGCCTCATCTTCATCTCACCAATTCAGAGCAAGGTAAAGCAGAAGACAAACACATGACCATGTCGTCGCCTCCCTCCTAAAAAATAATTAGGGCAGGGAGGACGACTAATAAAAGGCCGAGTTACAATAATATCTAAAAATTTGATAGAAGACGAACACAAGACAAGAGACACACGCTATGATGCTTCAAATCGACGACTGCCACCACCATCAACCAAGCAAAAAAACAAAAGAGACCAGTCAATCAGTCAGTGAACGATCAAGTTTTCCCTATTTCCCTTTGTCTACGAAAAGATAACAAAAGATACTTGATTCCCGTACACCCCCCCCTCCCAAATCTACGCTTCGAACGAGCAAACAAGTTTTTGAAAAGACAAAAAAGCGGATTCCTAACCCAGGATACCATGCTTTGTTGGATAAAAAAACTACCACAATAACAACATCAACAATAAGTACGTGGGACCAGCGACCAACAAGCTCTTCCCTTTTCTATGATACAAAAACACACACACATAGAGACAAAGAAAAACCATACGTGTGTGCAAATGCATACAGACAGAGAAAGAGACAGGTAAAGTGTGCCCCGGCTAATCAAAGTAAACGAAGAAAAAAAAACTTGAGCCAGGGGCGGCGCTGAGTCCTCACACACATATACAGTGAAAAGTTAGAAGTAGAAGAAGTAGAAGTAGAAGAAGTGAAAGAAAAGCAAAGTGCTCATCCCCTACAAAACTCCATACAAGAAAAAAAAATAAACGAAAAGAAAGACTTATGCAGATAACACATGAATGTCCTCCTCATCCGCCGGATGACGAATCTGAAAAGGCTGGAAAACAGTGTTTTTGCCCTTGTGGGCATGGACGGCTAGGCCCATTTCGCGCATCCGCTCGGCGCCACGGCCAGGAGCTGGACGCTTCTCTTTTGCGCCTTTGCGATGCTGCTTTCGGTACAACTTTTCCTTGCGACGCTGCTTCTTCTTTTCAAGCCCGACCTTGATGTCAATGGCCCGGCGCACAGGCATGTCAGGCGTGTCTTCATCGCCCTCTTCTAGGTCAAATGGATTCTTCATCGTAATAGGAGTTCGTGGAACAGAGGCGGAAATAGTGGGCGTAGGGCGCTCAGCAATGCCACCAAAGCGTATCGAAAGGTCGCTACGCTGACGAGCAGCCAAGGGATTAACAGATCCCCGGCGAGTCGGAGGTGGCGATCTCAGACGCATCGGAGGCGGAGGAGAATGCAGTCGCTTGGGAGGAGAGTTGCCAAACAACTTGCGTGGGGGTGGAGAGCGGTGTACGGCACGCTTGGTGGGTGGTGGCGGTGACCGCAGGCGCTTTGGTGAAGGCAGGGGTGAACGTTTCTTGTTGATGTCTTTGCGACGACCTCGCAAGTCGGCATCAGGATCCATGCGACCATGCATCATAAGGTGATCCGTCTCCGAGGCCAAGTTCTCGCATTCGGACACTTCGTCCTCTTCGTCATCAGGGAGCTCGGGGTCTGATGTGGGAAAGGTGGGGTCAATGTCTTGTGGCGTGGGCTTGTGCTTGGCGGCACGTCGGCGTTCTAGTGTCGACATGTATGCCTCCTCGGCCGGCCTGTCCTCATCAAGAGTACCACAGACAAAGTCGGTGCTGTCGGGCAACTCAGGGCTTGGAACACGAATGTTGACCGGTTTAGACTTTTTCCGCTTGGGTGGCTTATCCATGATCTCGAGACCCTCTCGGCTTTCCAGTGACCCAATGGACGACTCGGATACGGCTCGGCGAGGCCTCAAGCGAAGTTGCTCCAGGTGCTCCACTGATGTTGCAGCAGTTGAGGCTCCAGGGGCCCACCAGTTGTAGTCGGATCCAGCGTCACTCTCATCATCGGATCCAGCAAATCCATTCTCATCGTCCGTCCGGAAACCCTCGTCAGTAGTGTCGCTACGTGCATCACTATCATCCTGATCTTCGTCAAGCAAATCGTCATCATCGTCGTCGTCCATTTCGATGTTGTCTTCTTCGTCTTCCTCGTCATCTTCTTCATCCATTGCCTCCTCTTCAGCAACTTCCTCGCCTAGCTTGCGTAGGTTGTTCTCAATTTTCAGTGTATCTTGAACTGTGAGTCTGTTTCGATGGCAGGTGACTTCTTGTGTCCATTCTTCGACTTCCTCTTCTGAGCTGGCAAACTCGTGGAAGCGGTATGCTTCACAACGAGCAAGGTCTGAATTGGCGCTCAGACGGCGAGTCCGGTCGACTGGGCGAGTTTTCCGGACGCTGACAGGCGAGTTGTTGCGGACTGTGGAGTCAGAGTCGCGGTGGACCTTCTGGGTCGATTTTGGGGATGAGGGGATCCGGTGTGGTGGTGGCGGTGGGCTAGCCATCCTCCGGGGCTTCGCCGTGGCAGGTTTTGAAGGCGCCTCCTCTGACGGCTTGGATGGGCATGCGAACTTGATTGTGCTGACACGCTTTGGAGGCGCTTCTGATGCAGGAGCAAGCGCAGGTTTGGGGGGAGACTCTTGTGACTTCTTCTTCTCCTCCTTAGCACCGCAGGCAAACATGATACATCTCTTTCTTCCTAGAACCGCCTCGATGTTCTGCTCGGTGTTTTGAGCAGGCAGGACGACCTTGTGCACTGGGGTGGTGTTCTCGCCGTCATGCGAGACAACTGAGACTGGTAGCTCGAATGGCTTGTTGTTGAGCATGGGCAACATGCCCTGAAAGGCTGTTGAGGGAAGCGGCGGGCTAGGTGTGCAGGGCCGAGTGCCAGGGCTTGTAAGGCCTCCGTCACTTGTAAGATCAGTGGTGCCACTGTTGTTGCTCCATGTTGAAATACATGACATGCCGCGAATTGGGCTTACTTCGGAATGCTCCTCCACCGGAGAACTTGTGTTGGACTCGGATCTAAGGGCTGAGGTGAGTAGTGACTCTTTCCGGTCGCAAACGGGCTTTGATTTTGTAAATGAGGATGTCGAGGTGGTGTTGTCGAGCACCAAGGGCGCCGGACGCTGCGCACGGAGTTCAGGGGGCTCATCAAGGTCGCCTATGGTCTCGTCCTCGGTTGTCATGAGAGGTGGCGATGCTGTGGACATGGACTGCGGCATGCTTATTTGCAATGCGCCCTGCCTGATTATGTGATCTTGATCGTTGGCCATGATGGCCTGTAGCTGACTAAAAGACTAACAAAGGATGGCACGTATTTGAGAATTGCGTGGAAATGCGGAAGTGGCCTGGTGTTGGTAGTGGTGGTGGTGGTGGTGGGAGCAATAGTAAGGTTGGTTTCGTTCGCTGGTGGTTGGTAGTCGAGATACTCCCAGGTCCGAGAGGCCAAGGCGTACGATTTGGTCAGACTCTACAGGCGCAAGGCAGCGGAGATGGTGGTGTTGGTAGTGGAAGGTATAATGGCAGGTGAGAACAAAGGGTGGGGGCGCCCCAATGGAGTCGTGCTCATATCTTGGGCAACATTGTGGAGTAGGGCGAAGTTGAACCTGGGGGTGGAACAATGGACGGGCTTGAGGACGTATCAGAATTGGCCAGCGTTGGGCAGTGGGGAGAGGAAGGGAGTACCTGGTGACGAGGCAAAACCCAGGGCGAGGACGTGTGGCGACGGGCCGCGGTTTGTGGAGGGGGCCACTGAGAGGCAGTTGCTAAGAGAAACCCCCTTGGCGGATGGCGTGGAGGATGATGGCGGAGCCCGTCTGTCAGACGACTATGCGCAGTAGAATGCTGCGACAGTAGCGGCGCGGGCGGGCGAGTCGGAGCAAGCTGGGAGGGGAAGGGGAGGGAGAGAAAGGAATTTGATGTGCAATGGCGTCTCGGCACCGCTTTGGGGCTGGCAGAGAGAAAAGAGTGGGTATCGGCGTGTCGCAGCGCACACACCCTGGCCGTCAGTGCTCTGAGTATACCGCTTGGGTCTGCTGCTCTGGCCTGGCAATGGTGAATTGTCTAGCACGCAGTCTCTCGCAAGCTAGCAGCCCGGGCCTCGCACGGCGCGCCTGTAATTTAATTGCCAACGGCCTTGCTGCTCAGTAAGACAGCCACTCGGCCCTTTGCCCCCCACACAGGCTTTTCGTGCTGCTGTCGACGTCAAGTCGAACATCCCAGAAGATGCCGTCTCACGCATTCCAGGGCACAGCCGGGCGTGAGACGCAGCCAGCCTGCCGCTGCTCGATGTTTCTGTGTCCGCGCCCTGGGCACTTACGTCGTCGAGCAGGGTAGAGAGAGCAGGGCCGGAGAGCAGGGCGGAGAGAACAGCGAGACCCTGATTGCCGGCGGGCAGCGCAGAGCTGACGCCACGGCATCCAAGCACATGTCTTCCTCCTGCACCGCGCTGCACTCTACACGCGAACACATGCATTTCAGCTCCAAATGCCTCACGCTGCACGCCGCCGCCTTGTCGCGCGCCCACTCTTCACAGCCAGTGCAACCTCACCGCTGCCCACCGCTCACCGCCCCTTGCTAAACCTTCCATTTGCATTCTAGCCCCCGGGTTTCGGGGACCCATCATCTGACAAGTCCATGGCGCGCGCGATGCCATGATAGCTTGCTGAAGACTGCTCCAATACTGGTTGCACCAACCACGTCCTGGCGTCCACCTGCATCCTTCTTCCTCATGCATCAGGTCGCGTCGCCATGCCGTGGTAGCACACCCGGCAGTAAGGTCCCCTCAAGTCTGGGGCAGCGTGGGGGTTTCGTTTGCTGAGATTGTGTTAAATCCTTTGCCGCCGCTGCCAGTTTCAACAGCAAGCGCCCCAGCCGGCTCTGTCTATGCGGGGAAACTTGGCCGTCTCTACGCTGCTCTCGAGCATTCCGCTGTGCTGTACACTCTCAACGCCTGCTTGTACCTCCCTATTCCGGCCTCCCTCTTCCCCATATTCTTTTTCTATGCATATCTGACCGGGCCTTTTTTTCTTGCGCCATTAGCCCCGTCGTATGTATGTATGTATAGTCCACGTAAGAGCAAAGGCGTTTCTGGTAGTCCTGCACATGTGTGGGCCAAGGTAGGGCTAACAATCGGGTAAAGCCGCGGCTTGCTTCTTGCAGTCAAGGGCCTGAGATAACAACACATTGTATTCCATTCGACCGTAGCGACCACCAGCATCCCTGTGGATCAAGTGCAATGACGTAAAGTTCAGAGCAGACCGTCGTCATGCCACGGTGTGTTTTCTGTACTCGCGTGATGTCCGCCTTTCGCACATGTAAAAAAAATCTAACTCGTCAGCATCCGCCTGAGCGCGCAAGGTGGGGAGACCATATCCGCTCCTACCAACCAAATCGGCTTTGGCGTATAGCCAATTACGAACACCAAACACCGCCATATGTCCCTGCTTTGCCGTCAATAACCCACATCCAAGCGCTGGAACACGTCGCACTCGCTGCTCATGCTGTATTGCCTGTCGGCGTACGGATCAAAACCTGCCGGCGCGGCGCAGCACAGCGCAACCATGGATCCAGGGTGCATGTGGAAAAGAAACGGCGTGCACTGTTACATTGAGCGAATAGGGCGCATGCACAAACAAATACAGTTCATGTAAACTGAGTAGTGACGAAAAAACGGAAACGAAGTACTGCGAGGGCGTCTGTGTACATGACTTGCTTACTCTTTTCGGCCAGACCACAAAACACCCGTACGCGTGCACGGACCTCTTCCTTGTTACAACATCCATCTCTCATACATCCAAGACCTCATCTTGCTTCCCATACTCTGCTTGGTATCTGCACGGACTACTGCAGTTGTACTGAAACTCTTCTCGGTCCTTTTCTTCTCTATCTCTTTCACGTATACAAACACACATACGATCTCTCTCCCACTCCCATGTCCTCCTCCCCTCCCATAGAAGAACACTATTTGAAAGCAGGAAAAAAGAAAACAAAAACAAAAACATATTCCTTGGCAGCACCTCCGATGTCTGGATCGCCGTATAATCCAAAGTCTAGGCGAGAAAAAAAAGCCAAGCCAAAGCCAAGCCTGCGGAATAGCCCCCCCGGGCGTCGTCTCTTGCTCTTTTACTGTAAAATCTTATTTTATATCCTATATAGTTTTGATAGCCACCATTATCCCTACCAATACCACTAACACGTACACCTCCTGCTGATCTCGCTCTCTCCGTCCACATCCAAACCCCCCCTTTTGATTCCCTCTCTATCTCTCTAAGTGTCTCGATCAACCGGAAAGTTCCGCTCCCGGGGAGGCGTGCCCAAGACGATAGTCCTTTGACTAACGGCGCACGTCGTACCAGATAGAATATGTGTTGTACCAGATTAAAAGGGGGAGCGGAAAAGGAAAAGGGGGGTTACGGGTCTCCGCGATAGATGGCGTTTTTTTCTTGGACGTGATTGTAGTGTTACATTCCCCTATGGTGAAGGACACGGATTCTCCCGTCACTCAATGTCAAAAAATCTTTGTTCCAGATGGGAAAGAAAAGGTTGGGATGGCATACAGACCAAGCTATGTACATGCCCCAACTAACGTACAAAGTATAGACATTCTAATGTCCTGCCCACTTCACTCCTCTAAACCGTGAAATCGACTCGGAATCGTCAGCGGTCGGACTTCCTGCTCCTCGTCCTCGCTCTGTGCTTCACTCCTCGCCACATCCAATGACAACTCCTTTCTCCAGTTCTCCCGCACAAAATCTAGCGTACGTGCAAACACCAACTCTCTCTCCTCGCGCTCATGCTGCGGCACAAAGCTGTCCGGAAACTGCGTCCATCCATGTCTGCAACCGGGCGCGTGCCATACTTCGAGTCCGCCGTTCTTGGCACTAGGGGGCTTCGACGATCCCGCTTGGCCACCACCATGTCCGTCCCAGTCTCCCTCTCGCCCGTCGCCGAAGCGCACCGGCCCGTTCCAGTCGTGATTTTTCATCTTGTCCACCCAAACATCGCTTTGTACGGCCAGCGAGTCTTTTTCCGGCAAAACAAGAAAAATGGCCGCGTTTCTTTGGATGTGTTCTGGGTCATTCAAACCAGGACTGGCTCGAGGGTGTGCACGTAGTTTCTTGGGGAGGTACGTGGGCCCCAGGATCGAGAACAGACCAGGCTTTTTTGGTGTCTCGGTATGGTGGTCGTCTGGCTTTAACGCATTGGGCATCGGCTTCATGGGACGCTCGTGTGGTAGCAATCGGGCGTCCAGAGACGGATAGAACAGCAGCAGTGGTATCATTCGTGGTTGCACTTCAGGCCGGGGTAGAACTGAAGGCCACGACTCGAACGGATCGTCCAGTATCGTAGCTCTGCGATTTTCTGGTAGCGTTGGCGACAAAATACTACCGCGCGCCGCGTTGAGCGCCCTTGGCTGAGAGTCCGTGGCTGGCAACATGCCCATCTCGGGACAAGGCGGAATCGACAAAGCCATGTTCAAAGCAATATTACCTCCTGCTGAGAAGCCCGATATGGCCAGATGCGTTGGATCAAGGACGATGTCCTTGACATACTCAAGATGCGGAGCAATGGGCCCTTTTTTCTTATTCCTCTTCTCCAATGCATTGGATCGTCCAATAGAATAGTATCTTTGTATCTCTTGCCGCAAAACCTTGCCTGCTTCCGATTCTCCGTTTGTATCTAGTATCGCTGAGAGCACGTCCTCTGCGTCGTGTATCGCCGCTGGGAATTGGTGGAAAGGACCGATGCGATACGACACGCTTAGCACTACAGCCCCAAGCTCACGAGACATCATAGACGCATACGGAGCCTGTTCTAACGGCGACCCCATAATAAACCCGCCGCCATGTACTACATAGTAGGCATAGAGTTAGCATGCGTTCAATGCACATTCTGGCCACGGGTTCTACGAACAGTCCAAAACCACCGGTACGTGCCATTCTCCCGTCTCTTTCCGCTGCTGTTCACCATGGCCGTCGAGGTCAACAGGTGCTGGTGGCACAAACGTGTATGCATAGATGAGGTTTCCCTTGCGGCTCGGCAGCGCTATCAGGAACGGATGCGGCCCCTTGGGCGACGTGTAGTGCAGGACCGAGAGCGGTACAAACCGGGGAAGCTGAACTAGAGCCGTTCTCCATTGGATGTGGAAAGGAAGCCGGAAGAAGTAGACAATCGATTGCCAGAAGCTGCTCATTATGACGTGTGCATACAAATGAGTCGCGCGACGCTCATGGCATAATGTGGAAGATTGCTTCTCGTGCGACGACTACGCGTCTCGAGTGCTGAGTGATCAATGCTAGGCGAACGCGGCATGTCTGGCCAGCTGGAAGGCACGGAAACCATGGAAATGGTGACGTCAGTAGCTGAACACCCCAATACACCATGGCATTGCTGAGCTGAAATATTCATGGTGTTTTAAGATTACCTGCGGGCTAGGCTAGAGCTTGAACGGGCGAAGCTCCGCAAGGATGGTTGCCGAGGCAAAGCAGTAAGGCATCGTCAGTGTGCCCACCTTCGACGCTAAGTTCCAACATCCTCCCAGAATTTCTGAGCGTCCCACTCAAAGAACTGCAATAAAGACATCTCATTGGATGGATACACTGCAAATGTCTTGAAACTTGTCAAAGCTTCATGAAGCTGCGTGCGATATTTGCGCTGTCGTGGCTTGACGTGGAGACGATACTAATCAGTAGCACTGCAGCATGCTAGCGTCGGGTATGACGATGTTTGGAGCGAGATGGGGATAGCACACAAATTTCTCTGTCTTGAGGCACGTCCTCAGATTCACAGCATCACCGTATGGCTCATCATTAATGGTTCAACTGTAGATTGCAATATTATGTACGTAGACTAGTTGACTATCGTCACCGTCCCACACATACCCGCACTGCCTGTTTCCAGCAAACTGAAAGGAGCCATGGAAATACAAAACTGGAGATTCTCGTGATTTCACCACGTCGTGAAGCGTCGAGACGCATCGTCAAGCTACTGAGCACCTTTGAAAAGCGGACAAGAGGAATACAACCTCACAGCAGCTCACCAAGACGCGACCTTGTTCTCGGCTTCAGCAGAGAAGCTCTCGCCACCACCAAAGCCAGCGCCAGCGGCATCAACGTCAAGTCCGCCAGTTTCTCCGCCAAAGCCACCACCAAGGCCATCATCAGACTCTTCGTTGGTGCCGTCGTGCCATTCGATTGTTGACGGGTTTTCAGGCATGTGTTGCTCAAGGAAGTCAGGGACCTCCTGCTTCGAGTCGATCAGGACCTTGCACAGGTCTGCAGCAATATCCTCGTTGCGGTCGTTGAAGAAAGATGTTGCCTTTCCCTCATTTCCAATGCGCGCAGTGCGACCAATGCGATGAATGTACTCGGTGATGCCATCATGCTGGGTCGAGGGCAGGTCGTAGTTGATGACATGCTTCACGTTGGCAACGTCAAGACCACGAGCAGTGACACCAGTGGCAACCATGATTGGGCAACGGCCAGTGCGGAATGAACGACTAGCCATATTGTTAGTAATTGTTGGTTTCGAGAAAAGTGGCTACGTACAGTGCATCCTCACGCTCACGTTGAGTGCGGTCAGAGTGGATCGAAGTGACGGGCAAACCCTTGTTGTACAGAAAATCATCGACCATGTCGCATTTGACCTTGGAATTGACGAAGACCAGAGTTCGCTGTGGACCTCCTGCAAAGATCAAATCGAAGAGCGCCTCGTTCTTAGCGTTCTCCTCGACGAAGACGATCTGCTGCTTGATATTGCCGTGGGTGCTACCAACCCTTCCGACCTTGATTCGGACAAATGACTCGTCCATGTACTCCTTGGCAAGTCTACGGGCAGCTTTGGAGAAGGTTGCAGAGAGCATGACGATGGTATGGTCGGCATCAGAATTCATGTCTGTGACAATCGTTAGCACATAACATAATAGGACGAAGAAGTGGCAGGTCATACCAGCACCCGAGAAGACTTTCTCCATAGCCTCTTCCCATCCAGATGATAGCATCTCGTCAGCCTCGTCGATGACCGTAAATCTGTGGGTTCAGTTAGTTACCATGCGGTTCACCTACGGCAACGTGTCTGGCTTACTTGAGGCGACGGAATGAGAGAAGCTTGTTGTTCTGCATAAAGTCCATAAGACGTCCTGGGGTTGCAATGAGGACGTCACAGCCCATTTCAAGCTGCTCGCGCTGGTTCTTGACAGGTGCACCTCCATAGACAACACAAGGACGCAGCATAGTCCGGTAGCATAGTCGGCGAGTCAGATCAAAAGTCTGCGTGGCCAGCTCACGAGTAGGGCACACAACTAAGACAAGAGGCTCAGCGCGCACCTTGTCTGTCAAAGGGTTATAGCGGGCAGGGTTGGGTCGCGGTGCCGCTAGCTGACGGGCCTTGCCCATGAGCTTCGACAAGATGGGAACCAAGAATGCCGCTGTCTTTCCAGATCCTAATGAATATCTTCAATAACCTGTTGACTAAGAAACAAAGATGAGCCTTACCGGTCTGCGCAATAGCGACAACATCATTGCCAGTCAAAATTGCGGGGATACAGTATGATTGAATCGGGGTCGGCGCATTGTATTGGCACAGCTTGACATTTTCCAGCATGACAGGATGCAGGCCGGCATCTTCGAACTATATCTCTGAGTAAGGCAGTGAATAGAAGTAAGAAAGGATGACTTACGTTGCGTACAGGATTGATCTTGTTGGGACCTTGAACAGTGACTTCGAAGGACAAAGCCTTGATGGCATTGCCAGCACGCTGCAGGAACTGGTCGTGGAACAGCATCTTCTCCAGCTCAGGATTGGGTTCGCCAACCTCGCCGAAGTCGTCATCCCACTGATAGATGGCTGCGTCGGATAGCCAGGGAGCGGCATCGTGGTTCTCGTGCTCGACAGCCGTGCTGGCATTGTCAATGCCATCCAAGGAAGACGTGAGATTTGTCCATCCGGCCTCTTTGGCGCGAGCAAGATCTAGAGCCTGCTGCTCCTGGCGGCTGATAGTAGGCGTGGCAGCGGTATCAGACGTGGCCAGGTCAGCCATGTTGATGTTTTGGAAAGTCTGGCAGTACTTGAAAGATGATGAAGAAACAAGTGAGAAGTTGAAATCTAGAGGAAGAAGAGCTAGATAATAGAGCAAGAGTGAGAGGTTGGAGAGTACAAAGGGTTGTTTGTTTGATGCAAGCGAAATAGGCAGGGGCTGTGGGCCGCAACATGACTTGGCGCAGTCCTAGCTTGCAGACGGCAGTGACGGCAGCAGGTGAAGTGAGGCGAGCGAGAATGAAGTGAAGGCAGACATGTGTCGTCAGCGTCTAGATGCTGTTGTCTGTACAAGCCAGCATTGGAATTATGTAGGGCAGTGATAGATGAGGAGCAGTGCAGTATGCATTCACTTCAGACATATGCTCCCACAAGCAGAGTGAGTTAAACCAAGATAATTGATGCCAGCTTTCTATCATCTCATGCCATGAGCATGTTTGACAACGACGTAAATAGGCTTTTCTCAAGATAGCTTACAGCAAAGTTTGCGTTGTGTACACGCAGCAGACCCACCCGCAACCTCTGTATACCTGGCGAGAGTCATTTGAATACTCAAACTTATCCATTCAACGAGTAAATGCACGGCATCAGTCGTCAGCATGAAATCAATACTTAGTGATGCTCGTTCTGAGTAGGTAGTGCACAAGACAGCCACCTTGGTAAGTGCAAACTTTACTTGTAATACCCGCAAGTCTCCCGTCACGTATCATCACGGTTACACAAGAGCATCGCTTTAAAGTCATGGATTCAAATGCCATGAAGACACATTTGCTGATAGCGAGTTGTCGACAACCGCCTGCAGGATGCCGCTAGTGCTGAGCCGAGCCGGTGGAAGATGCATGCTTCATGTACGACATGTCCAATCTATACATTCTTCGAAGCGTCTTCCAAAGCTATGGCTAACAGGAATACTGCCAAACCGGGGCTAGCTATACTCGCGAAAAGGAACGGCACGGAGCACCGCTGCCATAAACTGTCCATCATCCTCAATCACCGCTATGACTGGCACAAGACAGCCGTATTCACGGCCACGACAATGACGCTGCAGATTGCTGCCTATACTTCTTCAAGTGCGTCTATTACAATACTGGCTTCGGTATAAAGCAGTAGCAGTGATCCTCCTTCAACGATACTAGACGGCATTTGTCAAGAAGTCAAAAAAATACCATGTGCATGATATGAACATGGGGCGAAACTCATACCCGTTACCCAAAACTCGGATATTAGGCAAGATGTACTGTACACAAATTCTCCGAGATCCATCCTGGTCTTCTTCGCCAACCAGACGATGCCTCGGATAATCGCAGGGCACGTCTAGGCTGTGCGCGCTAGTTAGGTCCAGATGACACCCACCAGCGCTCTATGCACCTATGCTTCCAGCGATCAGGTGTTTATCTGCGCGTATCCACCAGCATCTTACTCCGTGGAAATGGGTGGCTGTTGCGACATGACACCCAGCTACTTACGTCATTGCGCCCTTGTTCGTCCACGGGACCTCCCCTGACCTTGGTTATCTCCATGCAGGCCCACCCAAAAACACTCCCCGAGATTCTGGAGCACCACAACCTCGATACACCCTCATTATGAATGATCCCGGACTCGATGAACCGGCTCAAGAAGCCGCCCATGATGTCGAGAACAGAATGCACGCTGAAGACGAGCTAGCTGAACGGGAGCAACGGGAGTATCTCGATCCAAGTTATGTGCCCCAGCCTCGTTTTAGTTGCGGTCAGATTGGGCTGACAGACTTACCAGTCGATGGTGGTTTGCGTCTACAGCAAGTCCACTGATAGCAGGAACCTTTGGCCCTATAGCAAATGGCATGTCGATTTGTGCCCTTGTCGAGAAATGGAGAGTATACATCCCACCTGGCAGTGACGAAGCCCATGGAACGAAAATCGCGGACCCGAAATGGCTCATCGCAGTAAACTCTGTGTCTCTAGTTTTTGCGCTGGCCGCGAACCTCAGTCTGCTTCTCAACATGTCAAGAAGACTCAAGTTTGCTATTGCGCAGCCCATCACCATCACCGGCTTCTACATGGCCAGCTTCCTCCTCATGGCGCTTGTTGGAGTGGCTTCATCCTCAGTCTTTCGCATCGAGCCCATGCAGCGGCACGCGCTAAGCCAGGCTTTCTACTACGCAATCATGGCTGCCGGTGTCTACTTCATCATCGCATCCCTGTTGGCGTTCACTGCGTTGGGGGCATACAAGGGACACTATGGTCGCGAGTTCCGACTGACAGCCAGTCAACGGACACTGATGCTCCAGACTATTGCTTTCATGTGTTACCTCCTACTTGGAGCCTTGGTGTTTTCTCGTATCGAAAACTGGATGTTCTTAGACGCAGTCTTTTGGGCGAACTTTACATTGCTCACGATTGGGTACGGTGGAGAGTTTGTCCCAAAGACCCATACTGGCCGCTCGTTACTCATACCATACGCCATCGGTGGACTCGTGACAGTCGGTCTAGTAATTGGATCGATTAGATCACTTATACTAGAGCATGGAAAACAAAAATTGACTGCCCGGTTTACGGAGCTCAAAAGGCAGAAGGTCCTGGAATCGATTGACGAGGAGACAAAAACGATACGCATTTCCTTCTTCGAAAAACTGACGTTTTGTACAAAGGGACTGACGGAGCCTCAAAGACGTGAGCAAGAGTTTCGCATCATGCGGCGCGTACAAGAACTATCTGAAAGGAAGCGAAGATACACTGCCTTGGCGTTATCGACAGCAGCGGCGTTACTGCTTTGGTTCATGGGGGCTCTGGTCTTCTGGTACTCAGAGAAGCCACAAGGCTTCTCTTACTTTGTTTCCCTCTACTACGCATACGTATCGCTCTTGACCATTGGCTACGGAGACTACGTCGTTCAGAGCAATGCCGGCAAAGCCTTCACGGTGTTCTGGAGTTTAGTCGCAGTCCCGACGCTCACAATTCTCATCTCCAACATGGGCGAAACAGTTATCAAGGGTTTCAAAGACTTCACCATCTGGCTCGGCTCGCTTACAGTCCTGCCGGATGAAGAAGGATTAAGCGCTGCGCTCAAGGTCGGGTGGGACAGGATCAAGACTGGCAAGTGGGACAAGACTTATGAAGACGACGTTGCCAGCGCGAGTGAGCAGCATATGCGAGACCGGCTTACGGCATATGCTGAAGAAGGAGATTTTATCAAACAACTGGAAGCCGAAGATTACGAGGAGGATATCGAGCGCGACATCCGCTTTTACCACTTTGTCCTTGCAAAAGAAATCAACAATCTTATAAAGGATATAGCGAACCAGCCGTCAAAGCAGTATGACTACCATGAGTGGAGGTTTTACCTGCGCTTGCTTCGCCAAAGCGAGGCCGACGCTTCGCATCATCGGCAGCCAGAGGCAGTCAGCCGCTATGACAAGGGCGAGTATCCGGATATTGGCTGTGCAGACGGCAATAAAGACCAGCGCTGGAGTTGGCTTGGAATCCGTAGTCCCCTCATGGGCAGCGTTCCGGAGCCACAGTGGCTACTTCAGAGGTTGACAACTGAGTTAGAAGCTGAGATGCTTAGAATGAGCTCTCGAGACGAGGCGACGAGGAAAACGAGACCGCCCATCTTGATACGAAATTGGATAGAGTGTAATGATAGGAAGATGTCGCAAGAGGTGAAGGCCATGCAGGACAGAGAAGGGCAAAATCACGCATATTGAGTGGGTGCCGAATGATAGATGCGTGTCCTTTCAACTGCTAATTGATGGTTATGTAGACCATGAGTGGATATATCTACAAATAGACTTATAATCTTCGACTCATAGCTGTATATACTGGTAAACATATCCATGGAGTGATAACATTCTGCCTAAAGAGACAAGCTTGCCCGCGCGAACTACTACTTCAATCGTCCAAAGTCAGCCTTCAGCTCCACGTCTCCATCTTCATCCAGGACCTTGCCTCGATCCCACTCCCTAGCCTCTCCTTTAGCCTTCCACACCACGTCCTCTTCATTCTGCTCCTCCCCTCGCTCCCATTTCTTCACTTGCTCCTCCGTAAATCCTGCAGCCCGCAGACGGTCAGCGCCCTGCTGCTTCCAACGCGAACGGTCACGCAGTGCCTCAAGGGCATCGCCCCAGTCGTCTTCATTATCGGAACCTACGCAGACATCGACGGTAGGGTCATAGGTAGACGAGAAACGTGATTCGATACCCATGGAGTTTGATTTGAAAGCCCCCCGGCCTTTGGAGCGCACCGCGGGTTCGGGGGGTGGGGGAAGCGGACCGACAATGGCTTCAAGTGGGTCGGAATCGCATGCCGGGGAAGCGGCCCGTTTTTCGGGACTTGAGCGATTTTTCCGGTGGTTAGTTTTACGTTCGGGACTCTTGGACGTATCTTTGGGAGAACGTCCTCTGTGCTTGTGCCGTCGTTCATGCCTACCAGAGCGAGGGGATGGTGATCGCGATAGCGAGGCTGTGGAAGAGTATGACCTGCGCCTCCTATGTCTACGGTCTTCGCGGTCCCTTCTGCGCGACCTCCGATCATCGTCAGTGTCGCTCCCTCTGTGTCTATGAGCCCGTTCGTAGGGTGATCTTGATCTTTTGCGTTTCCGTCGAGAACGATCCTCTTCCTCCTCACTTTCGTATCTCCTCTTGCGGCGCTTCCTGTCTCGACTTCTCTCTCGATGTCGGCGGGATGACGTGCTCTTAGGTGCCTCTCGTTCCTTGCTTCTTCGTCGTCTTTTATGCCCGTCTTCGTCCTCGCTGTAGTCATTTCGTCTACTTGAGCGTGCTTTTGGCAGGTCATCGTCCCCTGAGACCGGAGTCAATCTCCCTGGGGCCCTTCTTTCTTGCTCTTCTTCGCTACGGCCCCTTTCCTTGTTGCGCTCTCGATTCATCGTCCTTAGCCGCGCACGAGACTCTTCTGCCTCTTTCGCGAGCAGCGCCGCATTGTGACGGTCAGTTTGGCGAATAATGTTTCGCAAGAAGTTTTTGTTCGGTTTTGGGGCGCCAGCATTTGCTCTAGCATTTGTCAATAAGAGCCGATTAAACAAAGAGTGCCGATGTACTTTTAACACTTATGTAGTGGCATAGCTGGTACTCAGGCTTGAAACGCACCTCCTCGGGTTAAAGGCATCGATGCCGACAAGCTCATATTTCTTTGTCGCGTTTTTTGCGTCTTGCTTCAGCAGCTCCGCAACGTACTCGTCGTCATCGATGTTCTTCGCCATGACAGGCAGTGTTGCATATGAACATCAGCAAGCGAAGATTGTTAGAGATCAAGCTCCTGAAGTGCTGTGAGACAGGTGCGATCAGTCCACGCTTTCCGCACGTCAGATCAGCCTAGGCTACATGCGGTAACTGCCGCGGGGAATCTGCCTTCTGGTGCTGGCGCGACCGTCACCACAACAAACATTTGAACTCCTTTAGACTTCGAACACAGCAAATAATAGGCAACATGGGCCCCAAACGAAAATCCGCGGCACCGACGCCAGCATCGGCACTGGAACAGCTCCAGCAATCGCAGTCTTTGAAGCTTTTGGCCATCGCTGAGACATTGGCTCCAAAAGATCTCCCTCAAACAGGGAAAAAGCGCAATTCAGCAGCGTCTGAGGATAGCGAGCAGAACAGCGACACGCACCCAGCAGCGCTCGAGGCGGACTTGTTACACTACAAAGTATGTGGCATACACAAGCTTATCTAGGCCCAGGTCTAATCGCAACCACAGGAACTGTTCAGCAAGCTCCGCTTCAGCTACGTCGAACAAGTCACTAAAGAAAAGTTCTTGCGCAGCATTACCGAGAATCCGCCTCGCCTTGTTGACGCTCACGAGAATGACGAGAAGGAGAAGGAGATACTGGGGCTGAAAGCAGGGCTTAAGGAGCGCAAGTTGGAGGTCGCAGAGATCTTGAAGCAGCTGGAGGACAAGGGCAAGGAGCTCGCCACACGTTATGAGGGGGTGCAGTTACGCACGCAACAGTTGGAGTCGCTTCCAAGTGAAATTGCAGGCCTGGAGGAAAGCATTGAACGGTTGAAGCACGAACAAGCACCAACGTCGACGAACCCTGAACTTGCTCTTCCGCTTCCTGAAACCCAACGAGTGCTCAGTGAACGAGAGGCCGAGCTTGCAGCGCTCAACGCACAGATTGCCAGCCTCCAGGCTGCTATTCCCAATCGAAGCAGAGACTTGGAGAAGCTAGAGCGCGAACTGAGGCCACTGGAGACGCAGAGGCAGGGGACCGTTGCGGCCGCCAAAGAAGCCCAGAGACGGAAAGAAGAAGGCGGCGGTATTGGAGACGAGCTGGAGGAGAGGGGCAGATGGCTTCGCGCATCTGAAAAAGCATTAAGAGAAATGCTCGAGGTGGAGGGCTGATGTTACATCAGTGTGCGATTGGCATGGCGGTGTCTGGCGTTTTGGGAGTGCGGGAACAACGGACGAGGACTCGAGATACCACTATTTTTTGAATGACGATACTGCAACCAACTATGTCGCTGCTAACAATGCGCCTTGGGAACGGATGTCCTGACCCTGCATGCCAACTACATCATGGTAGCGGTTCGCCTCACTGCCAGCGCATCGCCGCCCAAGGATGCTGCAGTGGGCTAATGAGCCTCGGGAACCGCGGATTAGCTTGAAACGGTAATTGGGCGGCTGGGGCAGGGGTGCGGCGCGTGGTGATTGGCCGTCCCCAGCCACTCACCGCTACGGACCTATCGATTACGTTGCCTGGCCAAAAAAACTCATAAACATAGCTGCGGCTAGGTGCGCCGGCCTCGTTGAGTTGGCTACCGCTTCCCATGTTCCAAGACACCTGCACAGAGGAGACTTTGTGAACCCCATTCCCGGAGACCCTTTCGCGCCCTCGACGTCTCACAGCCCAGCGACACAAGCTGACGTCTCTCCCACCACGGCGAGCTGTCCACCTGGACACGCTCAGAACTCAGCTCCTCAGGCCTCGACCAGCCTCCGCATTTTGACAGCGCGCGGCCTTTGCTCGCTGCTCTCACGCCTGTAACGACGTCACGAGAATTTGTTTCCTGTTCATTGCTGCATGCGTGCATTGTTATCGCGACGACCTCGTCTTTTTTGTCGTCGAAGCCGCCCAGATTCGACGGCTTTTGCATTCATCGTCACGACCGCCTCTGAGTATTGCGCCTTCTAATCCAGCCCAAACCCACCACCATCATGTCGAGCGGGATCTCGGACCCGGGGACGAGTGCCTACTCGTCAAGCACCATGAATGTCGGTGACGGAACATGGGACTCGCAGCGCAACACGTTTCTGCTGCCCAATCTGCAGGGACTGAACTATGAGACTATGCGCTTGAATGGTACGCAAAAGACATGCCATTTACTGGGTTGAACCAAGCTGACCTATTAGGAATGGGTAATCGCTTTCGTAACATGCCTGGTTACAAGGCTCTCATTACCGCTCACGGCGTACTAGCAGTCGCTACCTTCTTGTTCGTCATCCCAGCAGCCATCTTTATGGCCAGTTTCTACCATCGGAACCCGCGCACTGCACTGCGATTCCATATCTGGCTGCAAGTCTCTGCAGTACTCCTCTCGACCGCTGCCATTATCTGCGCCTTCCAAGCCGTGGGTCTTCAGAGATCTCTGACTAATCCGCATCATGGCATTGGTGTAGCTCTGTACACTCTTGTGCTCGTGCAAGCTTTTGGTGGTTCAGTTATCCACAGGCTTGAGAAAGGCAAGGAGAGATACAAAATTCCTCTTACGCTCATGGTATGCACAGAATAACCAGCAGCATGACTATCGCTAACGCACACAGATTCATCAATGGTTGGGACGGACTATTGCGCTGCTTGGAATTGCGCAAGTTCCTCTAGGCCTAACATTGTACGGTTCACCGTTGGTTCTGTTCATACTCTTCGCCGTCTGGACCTTCATTCTTGTGGTGCTCTATTTCATCCTTTCGTACCGGAGCCAGCCAGAATTGGACTTTGACGATCGTAGCACTTACATAACGGATCGCTCATACAGCACTCGACGCAGTCGCCGAAGCAGGGGCCCGGGAGCGGGAAAGCTTGCTGCGGCTGGCGCAGCTGGAGCAGGCCTAGCTGCAATGGGCTCAAGAAGATCCCGAAGCCGGACTCGCAGTCGACATGGCGGAACAGTCCTCAGCTCTCGACCCGACTCTCGATCCCGAATGGGTTCCCGCTCTCGTGTTACCGCTTCCGACTTCACAGACTCTTACCTAAGTGACGAGAAGTATGGCGACGACCGCAGAAAAGGAAGCGCTTGGAAGGACCGGATCCTGGGTGCTGGGGCTGCCGTTGGAGGCATTTTTGCCGTCAAGAAGTTGTTCGCTCGTAAACCAAAGCACCCACCGACCGAAACAGGAAGCGATTTTAGTTACAGTCGCCCATTGGGTCCTTCTGAAGTTACCCAGACCGATATCTCAAGGCTAGAAGAAGGACGTGCTCCTGCATCTCCGCAAAATCGTCGAGACGACTGGCGCCGCGTTGAGGAACGAGATACGCAAGTGTCGGCAATGACCGGGAGCAATCTACGACCAAACCATCGTCCAACGAGAAGCGTAACATCTATAGACTCCTTCGATAGTCGGACGAGCTTCAGCGACCAGACTGACATGAGACCCAAGGATCGTTCATACGGTCTGAAGGATGGAGTCGCTACCCTTGGTGTGTTTGGCTTCCTCAAGCACTCTTTGAGTAAGCGCAGCAGGAAGAGGGAAGACGAGCATGTGGAAGAAATGAGGGAGCAAGAGTTGGAAGAGGAACGTATCGCTCGTATGAACAGCCAACGCCGTAAAAAGTACACTGGTGACGGGACTCCTCCACGCAGAGGCGGTAGACCTCCATCGACGATACTTTCGGACAGCGATATGACCGGCATTACACCCTCTGTAGCACGCCCGCCTATGGAATCTACCGTCACACCGTCAGTAAACCCTCACCGACCCCCTAGGGCTGGCGTGTATAGTGTCTTGTCAGACTCGGGATCAGAAGCTTATGACTCGCCTGGAGGGCGCCATCATCAACGACGTCGCACCGCGGAGGGCGCAGCTGCTGGTACGGTTGCATCGGGAGGCTCGCCTTCCAAGCGAGACCACCATCGACGCCGAGGTAGCAGAGATGATGTAGCATCTCCTCCTGTGTCTGTCAAAGTCAAGATGCACAATGATGGGCGCCATGTTACTTTGCGACGACTCAACGAAGAGGAGGCAGCAGCAGAGCGGGAAGCAAGGAAGAGAGATCGTCAGCGCAAGAACCGTGCTGGAAGTGTCAGTTCGTTGAGCGGTATCGGGGGTGATCGCTGGCGTAGGACTGAAGCTATGGAGCAGGCGCAGGCGCAGGAGATGGCACAACAAGCTGGCATACCTCCTCCACCCCCTTTGCCTGGTTCAGCGCCTTTACGCATGCCTTCGCCCACGATTCCACCGCCTCCAGGCCCACCTCCAGCCTTCGCCCATGACCAAGGTGCTGGGCCTAGCAACCTTTCGCCGCCCCCGATTCCAAACGACACGGTCTTGAGCAGCCCTCCGGGTACTCAAGTCCATGGCACGGAGACGGACCTCAGCAACTACGATAGCAACAGGCGTAGACGGAGAGCCGAAAGAGCCCAGGCCAAGCAGGCAAGGCTAGGTGGAAGCCGTGTTGAGTTTTCTTAATGTTGATTGCCATGACACGAGACGAAGGGGTAACGATGGGCATGTGTTATGCGACCTGCATTGTTCCGGCGTCATGATGTATGTAAGTAAGTGAGTGAATCAGTTGTCGTTTGTGCATAGTACATGATTCAGCGTTTGTTTACGACCGGCGCTGCTGCGCAAGTGTCCATAGATTGAGATTTAGTGATTTTTTTGTACAAAATACCATTGTTTGCGCTGCTGTAATATTGCCGTTTATCGTCTTTGTTTTCTTTGATCGGTGAAAATTGATGTCCTAAGGACTTTTCATGCACAGGCGTTGGTTGTCTGAGACTCTGTTGCTTGGGTTGACAGAAACGTACTACCAGGTTTTGTAGCTGTTGAAGATAGAAGTAGATTCAACATGAGTCATGTCAGTTATTGCTTGATGTGCTTGTTTGGAACAGGTCAAAATGTTAACAATGTATATATATCCATCGATACTGGTCAAATTGTCTGTCCCTTTTAAGCAGGCTAACGCTCTGCTTCTCTTTCGCTACTGTCGCAACTTGATTCTTTGCCTCCCAGCGCTTTCTTCCATCTTACTGTCTTCTCTATCAAATAGTTGTAATCGTTCTATAGGCAGCCTGTGGCTTCTCCCACTTGACTTTTGGTTCAACACAACTCTTTAGTTTTTTTTTTCCTTGTTTCCCCCCCTGTCCCTTCCTTCTTACCTCCTCACATCATTTTCTGTCTGCGCTTTGTTTCTATGTTTTGAGAACCGAATCTTGTTTCTCATTGGTCTTAGTATTGTTGTCAAGCATGGTCTCCCTAAGTTCCCCTTTTTGAGGGTTTCATGGATTAGTGATCATATCGGGCCTATTAAGTAACCCGGAAAATGGTCTACCTACCTGCGTGGAAGCGGGCAAAGGATTGTCTTGTTTGAAGACGGACTAGAGAGCGGTTTGTAAGTGGTCTGTCTTTTTATCCTAACATATTCTCTATATTGGTGTAATCAGCTGGCTTTTTTTTTGGTCACAACTTAATCCAAAACGAATCTGAGCAAGGGGGTCCTGCTGTATGTATAGGGGCTGTTGTTTTCTATTGCAGTATTTTCTATTTCTGTTGTTATTGCTAACAAAGCTTTTCTCATAAAACATTGTCCGAACTACTGTAGACAATCATCTATGTGTCGATGGTTTGTTAGAAGGAATCGCGGTACAGTCCTACCGGAAATAACAAGATAGTTCCGCTCACTTTTCGAGCGGTGAAGGAGATGTACCCGTGCAGGGGAGTTATCATACGATCATGACGTAGATCAGAATAGATCAGGGGTTTTTGTTTTCATATGAAAGAGCGTTAGGCGATTGGGTTCGTTGGGCGCAATAATAGCGTCTTCTCTAACGCCTTTGACGGATAGACCGGAAGGTTGCGTGGCGGACAGAAAGGACAGAAAATCTGGGGTAAAGCTTGTTGAAAATTGGCCCTACATATAGTAGGTAATATTGCTGTGTTTACCTGTCTGTTGCGTCTGTCTGTCTGTTCGTTTTCATGGTTGGGTTTCGTAGATCCAGGCTGGCCCCTGAACGGAATATCTGTCTGTTTGGTCCGAATGGCTCACTTCCAAAAAAACCCCTCTATGGTATTCGTCCGACAGTGGACATTGGTCGCTATCGGTTGGACAAGTGACTGTAACTGACTGTATACTTGAGACGGTATCTGTCACAAATTTTACAGAAGCTGGCTGGATTCTTGTATTTGGCGTGGATAAACTATCTGAGGTGGGAATGACAGGAGATTCAAGCAACATGATGCAACTGAGACAATGCATGTCCTTACAGCACATCAGCCATGCATTGGGGCGATCAAAGGCATTGTTGAGGCGTTGTTTTAGCAGGCTAGTGTCCGTACGGGACGATAGCCGTTGCATGAAGTCAGAGCGATTTGTGTATCGTGCATATGGCTGCCCAAGCAAGCCATGGGTGTGCCTTTGGAGTCGAGCAACAAGGTTGAGGGTTCACTTTGTAGTACTGTAAACAAGGTGACGTTGGGGCTCCGCGGAGCAACTATGCCAAGCATCACGAATCTTACCACAGGCGCTGCCGCTAACGATACATGAGCGAGAAAAGTACATATCGCCAGTTCCCCGGATCTGCAAAGCCTCAACACCACCGTCTGTACACACAACACGAGCTTTTTTTGCTTTGTCGCCTCTCTCGACCGTTCTATTCGCCGTGGCCTCTAGCGTCAACGTAACCGGACGGTGACAGCACTACTTCTGGAGGCGGTTCCAGCGTCTCTCATTCGCGGTCGTGATGGTCCTGTACCAATTTTGATCGCTGCCGGCAGCATCTCGGAAGCTTGAACGTCTCGATCGGATAGCGGAGACCGCAAAAGGCCCTTTAGAGAAGAGGATATAAGTTATCAGGACATCGCTGCAGCGGCGCGAGCGATCTCTTTGGGTTCGCCGTCCCGTACAGACAGATGCAATGCTCGACGACGACTAGAAACGGATGTAGCGACTCCTTTGAGACCCCTTCCCGCTCGCTTCTCCCGTCCAGGATCTTTCCCGAGCTTCTACCAACCAATCGACAGCTGCGCCTCGCTGAGGACTCCTCATCTGATACGTATTCGATTCATGAATGCTCAAGTCCACCTCTCTCTATGTCAGGTGCTCGAGCTCTGTCGAGGTGTCGGGGTGCATGACGACAGCTGCGGCAACTATCGACCCACGTCGCCACACAATACTCGACGCTGGAGCAGGCGTGGTCGGCGCCATGGTCCCGCGTGTCTCCCCATTCTACGGGCGCTGCCCAAGCAGCGTCGCTTCGTCAGTCAGGGACCATGGTGGTCAGTTCTAACTTCAGCCTATGTTTCTTGTTAGGCACTTGCGCAGTGTCTGACGCCCAACCGCGAAATGAGACTGTGACCTTGGCTCCCCGCCGACCATAGGTTAGCTGGTTTTGTGCTTTGGTTTCAGGGACCAGGCCGCACTGCACTGA
The DNA here is from genome assembly GCA_020744315.1 of Curvularia eragrostidis. NCBI lineage: Eukaryota > Fungi > Ascomycota > Dothideomycetes > Pleosporales > Pleosporaceae > Curvularia > Curvularia eragrostidis. Next base: position 14,728 of record JAIRCK010000051.1, on the reverse strand, counting down.
AGAGCATCCATACGAGGAGCATGGCACCTTTTTGATGCCTGGGCGTGAGCGTGTCGATGTTCGGGAAAAATATCGCAACAACCCAGGGCCATCCATTACGGGCTACCTGCCCGGCGGGGCAACCTCGGCCAGTTACAGGTCGCCCTAAAATCACACTAACATGAAGCTCCCGTCGCTGGCAGGAACCGACCGTGCCATCGCTGCCGCATGCACAGCGGTCAGCCTGGGATGTTTCTCCAAGCAAGGTCCAGCCAGCAGACCGCCCAAGCCCCATGGCCTACGGCCGTGTGGTAAGCGTTAGACCGGCTTCCGACGCGCTGCCCTGCAGACTCTTTCCCCAGTCCGTGGAACCAGGGACTCAGGCCGCTTCTCCATGCTAGGTCATTGGACTCGCCAGCCTCCAGCCCCATCCCGGCTGGTCCAGTGATACTAACTAGTTGAGTCTAATATGCACTTTTGACGCTTGGGCTTTTCAATCGTCCAGGTTAACCAGGTGCGAATGAGCGTTCATTCAAGCACAATGACACAAGGAACCTTCTACGGTATCTCCCCGAATGTAGGCGCAACATGTCTGTTGTACTAAAAGGAACCAGCGGATCCGCTCGGCGACTGCATTCCTCATCAAGTAGATGACGAGACGTTCCCACACTAGCTTGTCACTCCCTCATGGCTTCCAATCCTACCTCGACTGCTCCGGTCAAGCGAGCCTGCGATAGGTACGTACCGTCGACACACACGCACACATACGCACACACTCCCTCTCTTCGACGTCCTCACCACTTACACTCTTGATTCTGCAGCTGCCACCGAAGAAAAGTCAAGTGCATCGGTGAAGGCACAGCTCCATGCAAGAATTGTGTTTCGGCTGGTCTGGCATGCACGTACAATGCCATCCCTCAAAAGAAAGGCCCCAAGGGCAGTCGCGCCAAAGTCCTCTCTGAACTCCGCGAAACCCAGCGCAACGCCCAGCTTGCCGCTGGATTCCCAACAGATCTCGGCTTCGACGGACGCTCGCTCCCAGGGACATTTGCTCGCACCCAGGGCCTAGTACCCCCCGCTCTCGTCGAGAGCTGCATAGAATACTTCTTCAATCATGTCTACCCCACAGAGCCCGTCTTGCACCGCCAAAGAGCGCAGGAAGCAGCGGTCGGTATGGACCGCTCAACAGAATCGTACTGCATGGTAGTCGCACTCTGCGCATACGTCATGATTCAGGCCAACCACAAACCACCAGTCAGCGTACTGCCTCGTCCAGAGATGGCTCACATGTCAAACGTCGGTGTTGGCCACATACTTTTGGAAGAATCGGTGCGCGTGCGACAAGGCTACGACCACCGCGAGAATCCCAGCCACACAAGTGTACTGACCTCATGGTTTTACAGCGGTTGCTACTTTGGACTGGCGCGGGAGAACACAGCCTGGACATATCTGCGGGAAGCTACAACACACGCGCAACTATTGGGCATGCACGACGAGGAAACCTACAAGCATGACCCCCTAGATGTATCACGAAAGCGCGTCCTGTTTTGGCTTTTGTTCATTGCCGAACGGTATGTTGACACGGCTGCACGCTGAACTCTCTGCATTGTCCATGTTCTAACGACTCGCAGGACATACGCTCTACACAAGCACCGACCCATCACACTACACCCCACCATCCACCCTCCCACGTTAGAAGAAGTACCCTCGGATCGGCCCATTGCCGTCGGACTGGAACTCATGATCAACATGTTCAAGATCATTGACGATACCTACATCAACCTCTGGAATCGGGTCCACAACACACATGTGAGCGCCGCATGGATAACCCAGGTGCAGACACAACTGTCAGAGGCCGTGCCGGCATATTTCGAATGCAGCGAAGCACAAGAAGTGCAAATCCGCATCACTCAGCAATGGCTGAGGTCACAGACCTGGCAGCTCAGTGTCTGCCAAGGGCTCGTAAGCAGTGTCGCGAACGACATCCCGCTCACATTCAAATACCCGATCGAGATAGCCCGTGATCTCCTCACGATTTCACACCAGTTCTCACAGCAATCCATGGAGATCCACGGCGTAGGCTTGGTGAGTATGCTCAGTTCCCTTGCACGCATATACCACTCGTAACATTGGAGTTCATCCCCGCTCCAGCCCCTCCGTCTCGTGCTGAGATCCCTGTCATATTACGATCTTACTAGACCCACGCTAGCCAACGTCTATCTCTGACGTCCACGCCCTGACTAGCTTAGCCCTCCCCCTGGTCGTCCCTGCACATCGTACCCTTGCAGCGTTTTACCTTATCTGTCAGCTCAATCATTAGCTAACAGTATTGCAGATCGAGAAATTATTCGACATAGCCTGTTGTCTGACGGATGTGGTCGCTTGCACAACTTTCTCACCTGACGCATTTGCACTAGGACCGCGCGACTACGTATCGCGATTCCTAACGCTCATCTCGACACTTCGCGGAGGACAGTCTCGATACCTTCCTCTCCTGCTCGCTAAACTCTCCGAAGTTTTGCCCAATTTACCGCTTCCCCGATCCCTAAACCTCCCCCAGACGGTTCCCGCATCGACACTCGGCCTTAATGCTACTGGCTCGGGGACGCTTCCCTCCAATGTCGCCGAAGATTTCTCGGCGAGTCCCGCCTCATCTTCACCCTCGTACCATTCCAACGATCTCATTCGACGGCTGGCCGCCCAAACTGGTGCCCAACTCCCCTTCAACACGACTCAGCAATCCATGATCCCGCCCCCCACCACCCACGTCGGCGATCTGTCGCTTTACGACTCTTCCCACAGTACGTCACATTCGTCGAGCAATGCCAACAGAAGCACCTCGACGACACCTGGTCCATACGAAGCGCCTATGTCACAGTCACGGTCGCAAATTGTCGGACACAGCAACATGCAGATTCCCACTTCGCATAGCCATATGCAAAGCCACCAGATGGGCGTTAACGCGACAGGATACGATCCCAGGTTCTCTATCCAGAACTACCCTGTCGACCCCATGATGTACAAGCAATAGATTTTCGGACGTCCAGAGCAGAGCATGAACTCCAGCGCATATATTTTTCCTTGTTGAGGTCCACAGGCCCATGTATATTTGATAGTAGGGGATAGTTTTGGCCCATTCAATTTTGTGTTCAACTTTTTTTTTCTCTCAAAAACGGAAAACCTACTACAACCCAAAGAAAACTTTGAGTGACCCAAGCTTGGACAAGCACACATAGAAAATGGACCAAGAGTGCAAGCGACCTGTCAGAGTTACCAAGCGCATCCGGTACCGGGGGTCAAGCACTGGAATCCTACGATTCATGGTATCCGATTCATGATATTCAGCCTCATCCAAGGGCAATGAACGACAATCTTCCGGTAGTCTTTCCGGTGCGTAAAGGATCAGACGGCAGTCATCGCACGTGCTCGCAATACACGCTGCAAGCGTATGTGTGTGGCAAGTCGAGACGGCGACTATTCGTCAGATGGGATGAAGCGGCCGTATTGCAATGCCCTTGCCAGCAAGGGCAGTACCTGCAACCAACATTACCACATACCAGGGCACGTGCGACCTTCTCGAACGCGAAGATTACAAAAACCACAGCCACATTATGTGTGTGCTTGCTTGGAAATTCTTGGGGCCAGCATGGTTTATGGTAAAGAGGCAGGGCAGTTGAGCCAGCTCTAGGATCCTAGTTTTGACATGACCAGGCCGTGCAAACCGACTGCGGCTGCGGTGGTTCCGCGCTCTCCGCAAAAGCTGCATGGTGACGGTGATCCCGGTACATTGCTATTGCGAGTACGAGGGGGCTCGGAGGTTGCCGAAGTAAAAGAGAGGGCTAAAGACAAAATGTCGCAAAGAAAGAGACCCGACAGAGTGGGTTGGTATGGTGAGAAGATAGTCCCGTAGGCTATGCCTAGTCGGATGTACACGCGTTCAAAATGTTTTCCAAAATTCATCACATGTGCATGACTATTGTGAATTGGCGAGACACGAAAGGGTATAGTGCAGCAACCATGTCAGGGACACTAACGCGCGAGCTAATGAAAGCCGCTTACGATGCCGTCCAAGTCACGAAACACGTTGTGATGGCGTATGCCACGCGACGCTTCAACATGCAACACATCCCTGACTCGCACCCATCGGGCTTCAACAGGGCTGTCACTGTCCCCCCCTCTGGATACCAATTGCACGGTTCACGTTGGAAAAAAAAGCGTCTCAAGGTTTATCTCTCTGGGGTCGGCCCGTCTAACGTCGGAGCGTTTTTTTTTCTGCCTCTCTTACCTGCCTTGCCTGTTTAGTTTTTTTTTTAGCAAGATTCGCAAAAGCTGCCTCCGAGGTGAGATCATTGACAGGCGGGGGCTAGGGCAATGGTGGGATGGGGGTGGCTGGGTAAGGGAGCCCTGGTCAAGTTTTCCGCTCGTCGGAGGCAATGTGGGCGGAACCCTGACTATCCCACTATACGGTGGACGGGTAGGCCTCGTGGGAAAGGTCGTCTATGGTATTCTAGACGTGCGTCGATTGGGTCAGCAATCTGGGGGTGAGGTAAGAGAGCCGGCGCTGTACAGTAGAATATGGGATTACTGTAGGAACACGATCTCGGCGTGGCCTTGGCAAGCAAAGCGATCGATGGCGGAGCGTTTTATTTTTTTTATTCTTTTCCTTCTCGCCTCAAGGGACTGGCTTGTCTAGAATAAGCCGCGGGAACTTGGAGTGAAGGTTCAGGTCCAAACGATCATCACCCGATGGTGTAATCAGATTGAGGTAGGAAGGGGGCGCGGGAGGGAAGGGGGGTGGAATAGTCCATTGTCGGGCCACTTGTCGTACGTTCTGGTCTCATTCACTCTTTTCACCCACCCGTCCCTCCGCCCCAAAAGGGAGGATCGAGTAACGAACGTTGAAGCACACGGCGGCACGCACGCACCTGGTCTGAGACAACAGCTATGCTGGGCCGGTGAAGCATTAGCATTACTCAGGTCTTTTAAGGCGGTTTCCAAGTCACTTGGCTTTGTCTGACAGTGGTCTAACGCTCGTAGCGCAGCGCAGCGCAGCGGATGGTGCTCCTGGCGGCTTAGCAAACTCTATTGCAGCGTGCTGCTCGCAGTATAGTGGCGACTATACTGGCTCATGCCATGCATCCATCGATTCCACATGGCGGTTCCCTCGAGCTCACCATCCGTCCATGCTCTTGCTGGCCATCGGACCGACTCTGCCAAACCGCGCTATGTTTCGTGCCTCGTGCCGGCAAGCGTGGAGCGGTCAGGTCAGACCGAGTGCTCAGGTACAGGTTGTCGTTCTCCAAGTAGGGCCTGCGTGTTGCCAACCCTGGACCGCGCGCGAAGCCGTCAAAACGGCGTGGCTAGTGTCGAGTCGAGTCGTTGTGGTTGGCGATGCGCCATGGGGGAGGGCGTGCTCTCAAGCGACGTGAGCGCTAGGCCAGAAAGGGCAAAGCGTGTCTGACTAAGTTTCCTCTCAGGAAGGTCCAATGACAGGCACGAGGACAGGACTGCTCGTGTTCGTCTTGGGACGCTTGTGCACACAACGAGCAGCCTGCATAACCTGCCCTGCTCAGTCCTGCTGCTCTGCCCTACCCTGCTCTGCACCGCCCTGCACTGCACTGCCCTGCCCGCACCCTCCTATTGGCACTGGCGAGTCGTACATTGCCAGAAGCATCACGCGCTCTGCCGCCGCCGCCGCCTGCGTCTGCGCCTCCGCCTGCGCCAAAACGGGCTATCCTCTCCCTCGCCCTGTCATTGGCTCCTTCCCGCTGCCGGCATGCTCAGGTTTCCGTTCCGTGTGCGCACGCCCATATCCTCTCTATTCCTGCCTTTGTGCTTAACAATCTGCCTTTACCGCAACCTGTCACGTCGCTGTCGTGTCACTCCCCAGGAATTGATTCCGCCCGGACACGCCGCTACCGAGCCTCTCTCTGCCTGTCCGTCTGCCTGTCTCGACCCTCCGCTATACGCCCCGTCTCCACGCCAGCCTGCCGCTGCATGCTACACCATCCGTGTCTGTCCCGCCTCTCTTCGCGGCCCCGTCGCCGCTGCAAGGCCACGCTTGGCGAACCATCCAGCGCTGTATTCCAACATGTTGTGACGCTGGTTCCGGCCTGCTGCTCTCCGTCCACATACATTCTGTGACAATGTTTATTTTGTTATGTTTTTTTCAACATTGCTTGGCTCATGGTCCATACCAACACATGCGAACAGTGAGAGACGCTCACCGGTCGTCTGTCGTCCGGTGCGGCGCGTAGCCGCTGAAGCTGGTCCAAACTGATCAATCGCGCAGCATCCTAGGCCCTATGGTACGACACTCGAGGGCTTTGGCACCACAATGCGGCATAGATCGCCCGCTCCCGGAGACGCTCACCGACTGCAATGACCACGCGGTACGCCGCACCAATCGATCTGGGATGATACTATCATTGTTCGCTTAGATCCGAGGAGCCCGTCCTCGCCGTCTGTTCGCTTGGCTCTCGCTGTCCTCGAGAGTTGTAAAATTAGAGCCATCATGCAAACCCAAGTATCAGGTCTGTTTCTCATAAACAGTGTGTGAGATCGGCCTCCGCACTACTCCGGCTTCCACGTTGGGACATGGTGGCGTTTGATGTGATATGGTTTCGCTCATCAGTGTTCCACGTATCTCATGATTTCAGTGGGCTTCTGCGCTGAAAGAGTCATGCACAAGCGCACCGCACATCTCGCATCTTTTGCCTGCAAGCCTCCCGTCTAGAGGGGCATTACGTTGATCATATCTAGGCCGGCTTAGCTTGCCACATGTACTGCAGCTTGCTTCTTACTCTGTTAGTGCGGCAGGTTAGACGTGCCACCCGCGCTGAGATGTCCTCTTGTCTTCTTTTTTTGCTTTTTGCGCGGAAGCTCGATACCTGCGGACGCTGTGCAGGAACTGCTTGTGTGGTTGCCCTTACGATTTGTTATGTTGCTGTAGCCTGATTCAAGACGGGTATCTAGCCGCATCTCCCTTTTCAGTACTAAGCACCGAGTTTCCATGTAATACACACAAAAGCAGCACAGGGTTTTATCGACAGCATTGTTTTAGTAAAGTAGAATGTTCAGAGAAAGCATCGTTACCTGCTTTTTGAATCTCTGCGAGCCACCCCAGTAAACGTATACCACCTTCCTGTGTGCTCGTCTTTCGTCCCCTTACACACAGTACAACATAGTCTCTCTTTTTGCTCCAAAAGTTGGAAAAAAGAAAGGGAAAACACCAGAGAAAAGAAAAGAATAATTTCCAGCATCCCCTCAACCACACAAATTAATCTGCGTCCACCTCCGTGTTCTCCGTCTTCCTCCAGCTGAACACGAGCGCCCTTATTGGGAAATCATTCAGCGTGGCGCCTACGCTAACACACAGAGCTGAAAAAAAACCACTCAGGCCATTTTTTTATTTTCTTACGGCATATGACACAACCCCCCTCTTCTATTCGCCTAAAGAGTAACATCATCCGATGCGCCCTCCAGGATCAATAACACACGGCTGGCTACTGCCTGTACGCAAGACCAATCTGGCATGGAGCCCCCCTTCGGGCTGGAGATCGGTGTCGTGCATGCATTGAGCGCTGCTTTGGCGAGCGCAAGTGTGCCAGTTGCAGAGTACGCTTGAGCAAAGTACTCTTTCACTTTTGGAGTTTGTGAGACGGGTCTTTAACGAGGATGCTTGGATAAATTAGCTATGCTTGGATACTTCTTATTTTTGTTTTTCTTATTTCACTTCGGTAGGTAATAGGCTGCAAAAATAAAATGCGTCGTTTTGTAGATTGTCTGCAGCTCCTCCCACGTCTTTCGGTCTGTCTGTCTGTCTGTCGGGATGGGGAACGGATACCGTACTTTGTACGTTGCTGTACACACAAGTATAGTATTGTACTTGCGGATGTGTCCATTATGCATGTGTCTCAAATATCCAGCCAGAAAAACAAAATTAGTACGGATTCTTTGCGCAAGTGAATATGGTGTAATATTAGTAGAATTTTTCCACCTTGGAGTTGGGTTGTAGCTTGACATGTTGATTTATCCGGGTTACTCTATAATTTGTATTCCTACCAAGAGCACATGGAGCAGATCGCAGGTATTCTTCAACGAATATAGTTTAAATATCATGACGTGTCGAGACCATGGCTCAACGCAGAAGATTGAGTGAGCTAACTGTACCGTATCTCCTTCAAAAAAAAAGTCTTGATCCTAAACATCGACATCATGCTCTACCTACCGTCTTCTCTCTTGTCACGACTAGCTACGTCGGAATCTGCTAGTTCAAGAACCCCCATAACCCAGACACAAAAAAACTCCCCTCGAAAACGCAGGTCTTAAGAATTCTTGCAGTAGAAAACAAGTGTATATAAAGGCAGGAAACACCTTCATAACCGAGATCTTTCCCATCTACCAGTTTTCCATTACTTCTTGCGACTGGCTTTTGAAAAAAGAAAAGAATTCACCATGCACATCTGTCTGAAAACCACAAAGAGACTACAAATATAAATACCAAATGTTCATTTGCGTTTGCAGTGGAAGCAGTGACGAGGCAGAAGGGGATGGAACGACAGCACATTCGTCGTGATGAAGACGCATTTCAGGCACTGTACGACCTTCTTTTTAGGACAACCCAAGGTCGCTTTAATGCTACAAGTAAATGAACTTATTAGTGCAAAGTGTGAATATCGTATGTCACGGCTCAAGTCTCGGTATATTTCACGTGTGGCTCAGTAAAGCAGTGCAGAAGAAGATAAGAAAGACATGCAAAAGGGAGCAGAGGGCAATGGAAAAACTCTTCAAAGTATCTGAATGTAGTACTTCCTACAGAGTTTTGCTGACATCGAGGTTGATACGGGCGTTTTCGTGGGTATCATGGTACATGTCTTCATTCAAGCAGCGCGGAAATAAAAAAAAAAAGCGATGACACCTCTGTCTACTTCATTCACCAAAGACATATCGGCCATGAGAAAATGATGGTGCAATTGCGACCAAACTGTCGAGAGGGAGCAAGCAGCAATTACGTAGTAATATCAGCAATGCTGAGTGGGAGTGGTGTACGCCCAGCCAATATTCATTAGGAGCCAGAGAAAAGATTTCTCTGCGGACGCGGGTGCCGTAATGCGGGGAGCCCGTGCAAATTCATAAGGCATGAATGTATCGTGTTTCCATACATAGAGAGACCCTTGGTACATCAAGGATACTGTGGAGCTTGAGAAAATGACTTGACATAGCACTGGCCGTTCCACTCATACCGCTCACCATCCTGCTAAAATGCGGCTTGTAAAGGCGCATGGGTTGGCACTGTATATCTTGTGCTGTCTCCAAAATAGAAATAACCCCCATGTTCGTTTAGGTCTCGTGGAACTTGATAATGGGGCATCTGGCTAGAACCGCCAATGGGTACTTGTAGTGCGGGTGTGTATGAAAGTTCCTGCGGGAATGGGTTGGGATGTATGGCGTGTTCAAGTACGCGTTGCTGCTAGTAAGCGTTTTGAGGCACTTGGTAACCGCCTCCCATTTGAGCCTGCTGCGCTTGGGCGTGCGCCTGGGCTTGCATTTGTGCCACTTCTTGCTGCCGTTGGGGCAGATCATTGAACCATGGGTGCTGAAGGGCGTTTGCAGCAGATATGCGCATCTCTGGCCGAAGTTGAAGCATGCTGTTGAGGAGGTTGAGACCGACCTGGTCGACCTGGGGTAGTATAAGACGCAGATCTTGGGTATGGTAGACTGGGAAGTTGTTCTTGTACTCGGGTAGCTGCGAAATGCCTGGCCACGAACGCTCAGAAGGCGTGCCCATGAGTCGGAAGATCTTCTGTACTTGGTCTTCATTGGTGGTTCCAGGAAAGAGGGGCCGACCAGTGTACATCTCGGCCATGATGCAGCCTGCGGACCATATGTCGATGCTGGTATTGTACGTCCGGCTGCCGAGCAGAACGTCAGGAGCGCGGTACCACAGGGTCACGACCTCGTTGGAAAAGGTATTAACTGGGATGCCAAAGGCGCGGGCGAGACCAAAGTCGGCAAGCTTCAACTGTCCGCGGTTGTTGATGAGCAGGTTCTGGGGCTTGAGATCACGGTGGAGCACGCGGGCTTCGTGGCAGAATGCTATGCCCTTGAGCAGCTGGTACATGAATGACTTGATGGTGGCCGGGTCGAGAGCGCCGCGGTCGCCGCGCGAGTCCATGTACCTCTTGAGGTCCCTGTCCATGTACTCAAAAACCAGCATGAGCTTGTTCTCGGTGTGAATAACATCGTGAAGAAGGACAATATTCTCGTGGCGCAGTTCTTTCATAAGGGAGATCTCGCGGATGGCTGTCGAGGGCGTGCCCTCTTCGGAGTCGAGGTGGATCTCCTTGAGAGCGACGAGCTCGCCCGTCTGGCGGTTGCGGCCCTTGAAGACCTGGGCGGGTCAGCGTGAGGGCCATGCGGAGCTGTGGCCGTGCGTGCTTACCGTAGCATAGGTTCCCTCACCGAGCTTCTCGAGCTGCTGGAACGAGCTGGGGTGTCTTCTGTTGTCCATGGTGGGTACAAGAGGCACTATGTTTGCGTCGCCGTCGCCGAGATTGCGGACGCTGATAGATGAGTCGGTGCGCTGCGGGGCAACAAGAGTGCCTGCGTGTACTGGCTTGAGGCTGCCCGGCGGCGCTCGCGACGTGAACTTGGGGTCCCAGAGGATGGCCGAGGCGGTGGTCAGTTGGCTAGCAATGCGCAGAGGAGAGGGCGGGCGGGCGGTGTCAAGGGCGGGGGCTGGGGCTGGAGGCGCCGTTTTGACGACGTGCTGGGTGTGCAGAGAGGGAGGAGAGTACGCGGTGGAACGAGGGATGGGCAGCAACAGCAGCGACGTCGATGGATTTTGAGCGGGCGCTTGTGAGTCTTTACACTGGCACGACTCGAATCCACGGAACGCGACTGGGGTTGGTGGGGCTTAGACGGCCACGGGTGGCGCCTACTCGGCCTCTCAACTCCCGACTCTCTATCGCCATAAATAACTGTACTGGAATGCACGCCTGTCAACGTCGACGCCACAGAAACATTAGCCGCTTTGCTAAGATAGTGCTTGGTGCCATTCGCTATCGGGACAAACTCATACTTGGCGTGAGTTGAACTACATACTATATCCTACCACGTGATTCACTGCTTTTCCATCTATTGTCCCTCCATCTTGCTCTTCACCCATTCAGGCACATCTGGTCTCTTTTCCCATCCCTCTTTCCAGCTCTCCCTCCATCCCTCCTTGCTTGCTGGCATCGCAAACACGGCCGTGACAAACCACACAGTCTCGCCCTTTTTAATGTCCTTTTGTACAATCGGCAGCACAGTCCTGCTCTCCACAAGGTTCGAGTTGGCATCGGACAAGATAACACTGCCCTTTCGATCCTTCTGGTGAAGATCCACGATGCCTACTGCGCCAGTGCGAGGTGAGGCAGCGAAAGCAGACGTAGCATCCGAAGCACCGCCTTCTGGCACCGAAGCATCGAGTGAGCGGAGCGTGCCATTCCACTCAGTCAAGAGACGACCGTCAGACTCTCGCGCGCCATAGACAGCCCATGCCCCCTCTGCACTCTTGATGTCTCGCCCTGAGGTCACACGATGCACTCTCAAGTGCCAGTTTGGCGTCTCTTCGGCTGGCGGGATCAGATATGTTGAAATCTCGACATCGCTCCAAGGCTTCATGCTGCTCACCAGCACTGGCACTCCGTCAAAATTCTCAATCTGAGAATCTCCGTTCAGGGCCCTCCTCATCTTCCACAGCTCGCCGCCATCGTCAGAAAAGGCAATTTGCGACTCTGGCACGAACTGCTCAAGTTCCTGGTAGCCTGTCGACACAGAGTATGCAAATGCTGCGCTGTATGCAAACTTGCCGTACTTGGCATTGCTGTTCTTAATAGCGTAGTGGCACGACTGCCCACTTGACAGCATGAAAGTGTGGCCTCCAGAGCGGCACACAATCTGGCGAGGATGTGGCAGGGGACGCACCACGCGTGTGTTTGCAAATGGATGTGGCTCTTCTTTTGCACTCCAGAAAGGATGTGACGCTGGCATAGCGAGACAGGCAAACGCAAGCATACACCAGTACGGCGATTGGGGCGAGTTGTAGTTCTCGGCCAGGTAGTAGTTAGGGTATGAGTAGCCAACCGTGAGCATACCGTTGGACTGGAAGATGTCATGCTGCGTTGTCCACCACCGTAGGTTGCGCATCCAGATTCCTTTAACTACGCCCCAGCTGAGCGGCTCGGGCAATTCAAGGTCGGCATATGCAATGGCACCCCAGAAGGCTACCATGGCCCAACGGTATGTTAGCGAGCGACCAAACGTGATGGCGCGACCCTCGGGATCAAAAAAGTGTACAAAGTCGAGAGCGAACATGCGGGCGCGCTTCTTGTACTCTTCGGCCTGCTCAGGGTCGATGTCTGCGGCTAGCTTGGAATAGAGAAGTTGCAGATACTGAATCGCGAATGAGCTAGAGTAGTAGTCCATTTGCCGGTATGTATCGGGGCCATCGTTTGACCAACCGTCGCCGCGGTAGTACGTGTTCAATTGCTTGATGTCTTTCTCGAGCTGCGATTTCGACCATTGCGCGCCATTCCTCTGAAGCCCTAGGTTGGCAAAGACGCGGAACCAAAGCCTGCCAAAAATCTCAACATCCGTGTGTTGATAGAAGCGTCACAAAAAAATTAATTTGGGAGAAAAGAAAAGAAAATTTGGGTCATCATACCAATTTGTATCCGGCATCTTCTTATCATTCATACTTCCCAACCACGTCTCCACATTCTTCTTCTGCTTCGGCGTCAATGGGTCCCAAAACTCTTTATTCGCAACCGCCAGCGTAAACCCAATCGGACACGCCTCCACCATGCGCTGATCTGTATCCTCCATGTAACCCCAGAACTCTGGGCTCTCAGGGTCCGTTCCAGAGATCAAGCCTTGGACAAACTTGTCGGTAGCAGCATACTTGCTGCCTCCAGCCAACAGCGGTGCAAGACCCCATAAGGGACGCGCAAAGCCTTCGACCTGGGCACCCGTCTCGTCGAAACGTGTGCCCGTGCTGCCTACCTTGATCAAGGCATTTTGCGGCGAGAACCCGGGGATGAGGGGATCGAGCAGAGACGCCACAGCTGCGACGACATCATCGCGCGAATTGAACGGGTTCGTGGAAAAAGGATGGAGGTCAAACGCCCGGTTATTCTCCGCCGCCATGGAGGCGCTCTTCTTGGTTTGTCGCTGATTCTTCGCGACTCGCGGACTAGGCGTAGACGCAACAGAGTCGATTTTTCTCTTTCTCACCGCTGCTGGCATTGTTCGGACGCTGTTCGGCGTCAAGTCCAGACAACTTTGGGAGTTTCTGCAAGGATGTTTGAACCGAGACAGCGGTTATTTGTATTATGTTGGAATGTGACTGATTCAATATCTCTGTTTGCACGGATTGGAAATGGTATCCCCGACCCAGATGCAAATCGTCTGGCTCCCCCTTGTCTGCGTACAAGTCTTCTTGCCGCGAGCTGTGTTGATACTGGAGTGGTGGCGTGGTGAGTGTAGCTCTAATGCCCAGAACACCAAGACGGTAGAATATATGCGAGCGGCCAATTGAAACACGACCAGGCGAGAAAGCTTATTTAAGATTTAGCCGGTAATAGGGAAAAAAACGTGTGGCACAAGCCGCAAAGTACGGTATTGTTCTCGTGGGGGGTTCAGAGGCTTTTTATGCTGAAGCACATGTAGAGAGCAGCTGCAGCGGCAGTATTGATAGTCATAGCTGACGTACGTAGGCTGGAAGAGGTGACCTCGGGAAATTCGTACGAACATCATCACGGAGGGCTCTCGTACTTTTGCCTAAAGCTATGGGCGGTATCAGTCATGTATCAATGACGCTTTTGGTGAAGGCAAGCCAATAAAACTGTGTTAGAGCTAACCTGTAAAGACGATTATATAACAAGCGCGAAATGGGGTTTATTGGTTCATACTGTGCGGCGGTGGCTTACAAGCTTAGTATTCAGACCTTGTATCTGGTGAGGTCTTGGCTAAACCCCATTATTCTATAATACAACCTGTTTGATACGTATTTTACGCTTAATACCACCCAGCCACCCAGCTCAAAGCGTCCGGTTGAGCCTGTAGCAGCATGTCTTCTCCACAGCTACCCATCACGCGTGGGTAACAACCACGGCACATCCATGGCTCCGACGACTTTCAGAGGCTCTAATACGCGGATAAATAGGCACTACAGCCGTAGCGCCTAATACGAGGCGGGGGACAAACCTGCTGTTGCAACTGAACTCGGCAATGAGCGGGGCGGTGAACCAGATTGCCCTTTGAACCCCAGCCTTTCTAAGTTCAGTGGGGGCACCCCCCCAAAAAACGTTACTAATCCTAGCAAACCCCCAGATTCATCGTCTTTGCTCTCTTTTCCGAACAAAACCAACAACAACACCGCCACAACCTTGGCCCGTCCACAAGTTGTCTCTGCTACGATGCTTCCTACGAGAACATAGGCGCCACTGCACCGCGCGACTGGACGGAATCTAAGGGTCGTCTCTCGGCGGTTCCAAGACGGACATGGACTTTCCTCCACTAATCCCGCTTGCGTGCTTTCCGCCGTGCCAAGAGCTCAGGATGACGGTGATTCAATTATGAGGATGTGATGGGGTGGCGCGGCTCAGCTCAAGCTTATTCGCCGGGACAGAGCCAAGACGACCCTTTTCATTGACTAGCTGGCTTGGCCTGGGGGGAATATCGGCTGCGTGAAGGTAAGTCTGGG